>VZRF01002180.1:184679-235430 GCA_013396875.1 Vireo altiloquus
CCCCCCCCGCCGAGCCCAGCCGGGAAGGGGCGGCGGGAGGGGATGTGCCGCCGGCCCCGGGGGCGGGGGGGATTAAATACAGCTCGCCGCCGTGCCCTGCCCGGCGCTTCAGACCGGCACCGGCCGCGAGGGCCGGCGTCTAAAAATAACCCGCTTTAGCGCATTAAATCCCCGGCGCGGCGGGGGAGGCAGCGGCCGGGGCGGGGGGCAGCAGCCNCGGCCCGGGGGGCGCGGGGCTGGGGCCGGCGGGGGCTGCACCCCGCGGAAGATGCTCCAGAGCCCGCGGCCCTCCTGAGGGAGCGGAGCTGCCCCGGGGATCGCCATGCAGCGTAAGAGCCGCGGACCGGGCTGGACCGGGACCTCGCGGGGCTGTGCCGTGTTACCGTGCCCGGTGCCGGAGCTCCGTCCCAGCCGGGACCGCTGCCTTTAGCGCTGCCGCTGTCGGGGTTGTTTGTCTGAACGTGGTGAATTGTTAAGGATAACGATTATCGCCTCTACCTCGTACCCCTGTGCACGGCGATCCAGCTCTGTATCTCTACATATAATTATCTTTACATAGAGATACTCTCGTGTCTGTATCCATCCGGATCTGTACAGCCATGTCATGCATCTCTCTGCCTCTATTTACGCCAATATATCTCTATTCATGTATTTCACATCCATATTTTTACCTACTTATCTCTATCTATACCTTTATATCGAAATCTATATATTTACGTCTATTTATCTGTACATTTCGTTCTCTATCTGCCGCATCTGTTTATTTTTATATCTCTATTTCTCCATATCTGTATCCTTATCTCTTTCTGTATAATCTCTGTCGGTATCTAGAGATGGACGGAACAAAACTACTGCTTTTTTATTTTCAGCGCAATTCTCAAAATTTTTGGTATTTTCTTTCCCCACCCCGTTCGGGCTACCCCGCCGTTGTTTGCTAGTGAATTTTGGAAGTTTAGGAAAAGGAAAAAGAGCCTGGGGTAATTGCAGCTTTGCCGGCCGCTCGCTCGGGGGTTAATTCCGTTTCCATCACTTCCCTTCTTGTTTATCCCTGTTCTCCCGGGCGCTTTCCCCGTAGGGTGCTTGACCCGGGGGTTCTCTGCTCTCCGCGGCGCCGTGACAACGAATTTGAACGAATAATGACTTTTTCATGCTGTTCCCCGAGCCACCCCCGGGTCCGCCGTGGATCGGCAGCAGCCCTGGGGTGGCGGGCAGGGCCGGGCCGGGCCGGTAGGGGAGGGTTAGGGTCATGGACAGGGGCTGACCGGGGCTGCCTCCCCGCAGAGATCCCGCTGTGCGCCGGCTGCAACCAGCACATCGTGGACAGGTTCATCCTCAAGGTCCTGGACCGGCACTGGCACAGCAAGTGCCTGAAATGCTCCGACTGCCAGACGCAGCTGGCCGAGAAGTGCTTCAGCCGCGGGGACGGCGTCTACTGCAAGGAAGACTTCTTCAAGTGCGTGGGGACGGGACGGGACGGGACGGGACGGGACGGGACGGGACGGGACGGGACGGGACGGGACGGGATGGGACGGCATGGAACGGGATGGGACGGGGGGCGGCCTGCCCGGGTGGGTGTCACGGCGCGGGCAGCACAGGCGCGTTCGGGGTTCAGCACCGGGACAGCGGCACCGGCACGGCACCGCGGACAGCGCCCGGTCCGACCGGGTCCTTCCCCGGCCTCCCCCAGCTCAGCGGCCGCCGCTTGTCCTCCCTGCTCAGGCGCTTCGGGACGAAGTGTGCCGCCTGCCAGCAGGGCATCCCCCCGACCCAGGTGGTGCGCCGGGCCCAGGACTTCGTTTACCACCTGCACTGCTTCGCCTGCATCGTCTGCAAACGGCAGCTGGCCACCGGCGACGAGTTCTACCTCATGGAGGACAGCAGGCTGGTCTGCAAGGCGGACTACGAGACTGCCAAGCAGAGAGGTACCCTTTGCCCTGTCTCTTCCACCCCAGAGGGCAGCAGGGAGGCGGCCTGGGGCTCTCCTGCCCTCCGGGACAGGCTCACACAGCGGGTGGGAGGGTGCCGGGAGAGCCAGGGAAGGGTCGGGGGTCCCGCGGGGCTGCTCCGTGGTAACTTCACCCCTAACTCGCCCCGTGTCGGCAGAGGCTGAGTCCACGGCCAAGAGGCCTCGCACCACCATCACGGCCAAGCAGCTGGAAACCCTCAAAAACGCTTATAACAATTCTCCCAAGCCGGCGCGGCACGTCCGGGAGCAGCTTTCGTCGGAGACGGGGCTGGACATGCGGGTGGTGCAGGTGAGAGCGGGGTCCGGGCGGGCCGGGGGTGCGGGCAGGGAGCAGCCCCGCAGCCACCGAGCTCCCCCCGGGCCCTGCTCGCAGGTCTGGTTCCAGAACCGCAGGGCCAAGGAGAAAAGGCTGAAGAAGGACGCGGGGAGGCAGCGGTGGGGGCAGTATTTCAGGAACATGAAGCGGTCCCGGGGGACATCCAAGTCCGACAAGGACAGCATCCAGGAGGAGGGGCCCGACAGCGACGCCGAGGTCTCCTTCACAGGTCGGTCCCCGCAGCCCCATCGGGACTTTGGGAGCTCGGTCTGTGCCCTGCCCGCAGAGCTGCTGTTTTACCCCTCTCGGTGCCGCGGTCAGAATTTTCGGCAATAAAACAGTGGGTGAAACCAAGCGGCCGAGGCGAGAGAGGGGCAGAGCTGCGGCATTCACCGCGGGGCTCTGCCCGGCCCTCGGCAGAGGAACGGAGCCGCGGCAGCGAGGGGCAGCCGGGGCCGAGGAACGGCGGGGGAAGCTCCACTCTGCCTCCGGCCGGGCACGAAAAGCTGCGGGAAGAGAAGGGAGAACTCCCCGAGCAGGCGCTGCAATGTCAGAGCTGCCACTCAAACACGGCCTTTTCAAGGGATTCTTGGAAATACAAAAAACAGGGAGCCCAGAACCACTGAATTTTTCTACGAGGAAAATTGCGCGATTTTGTATTTTTAAAATCTTATTTAGGGGTGGTTTTACTCGTGCAGTTGCTCTCTAGGACTCCTCAGTTCCTGTGGGAGCTGCTCCTGTGCTACAAAAGGGAGATTGCTGTGTGTTAGCAGGATTCTGCAGCAGGATCCCCTTTTTGGAGCCCAGATTTCTGGTGACAAAACCAGGACAGACCAAGCGCAGCTCTCATCCTGCACTCTCCCGACCCGCAGGAGCAGGGACAGGGCCCTGTGCAGGGAGGAGAGCTCGGTGCCAGTGGCATTTGCAGGGACAGGTTCTACACAGTCCCAACTCCAGCCCAGAGCTCCATCCCAAATTTTTGTATCATTTTTAGGAATGATAAAGAAACTGAAATGCCAGGCTCTGTATGTATTTACACAAACTGTGTGTATACACATGGGTTTTCATCTCAGCTCCTAAAAACTATTTGATTTTCGAGTCTGTTTATACACACTGTGTATCAGCTCATTAAATATGAATATTCTATAAATAATAACTAAAAAATGTCGAACAATTATTGAGAGCTCGATGCCACAAACAGGTTTGTATCCCAGGCAACAGAGCAGATCTCCCTCTCCATAAAGCCCCCAACGAATACAAACAATTTTTACTGAGAACTTAAAAAATATCATTCATTTTTCAGGAGTGTTTTTAAGTCATAAAAATACACTCTGTGTTCTTGTGATTTCATTAGCCTGTTCCTGAGCAGGCAAATATTTTAATTTAATATCTCTTTTCCTGAGCAATGTGGAATTTATCTAGCATTGGTTCAGGTAGCTCCTAAAAGAAATATCAAAATCCAAGACAAACATCAAAACCAAACAGAAACAAAAGGTGGAAAGACATTGAACTCACTTCCCCTTTAAAGAATTATTTTAAAATCACAGTCTTATATTTTAACATGTACTTCTCACGCATATTTTTAAAATCCAAGACGTATTAGATGTTTGTGCTCAGAAAAAAATAATAATCCCGTGGCTGCCTATGAAGATCTCTCAACAAAGATGGGAATAATAAGGAATTACAAGTGGAAGAGCGTGGCTGCTCAGCTCCCACCCTTTTAATCTATTTATACCCAGAGCTCTCGGGAGTTCCTGGGCGGTTGCTGCCAGCCGCGACCGCTGCTCTCCCAGTAAAACCAGTCCACTCCAGCCCTGGCCATGGCTCCCCCAGTAAAACCAGTCCATTTCCCTTTCAGATGAGCCCTCCATGTCTGAAATGAGCCATTCCAATGGGATTTACAGCAATCTCAATGAAGCATCCCCAGCGCTGGGGAGGCAGGCTGGCACCAACGGGAGCTTCGCGCTGGACCACAGTGGGATCCCAGCTCAGGACCAGTACCACGACCTGCGATCCAACAGCCCCTACGGCATCCCCCAGTCCCCAGCGTCCCTGCAAGCACTGCCAGGCCACCAGCCTTTAATCTCCAGCTTGGTTTACCCAGACAACGGCTTGGGCATCATGGGACAGAGCGGACAAGGGGTGCCCCAGTCCATGAGGGTCCTGGCCGGGAATGGACCGAGCTCCGACCTCTCCACCGGCAGCAGCGGGGGGTACCCGGATTTCCCGGCCAGCCCAGCCTCCTGGCTGGATGAGGTCGACCACGCTCAGTTTTGATACAGGGGCCACCCCCGGGCAGTGGGAAGGGAAAGGACTCGGTGCTGTTCAATGTCACCTGCTCTTGGAAAGGACAGAGGGACGAGCCATGAGTGCCGAGCGGGGCAGGAAGGTGGCGACACAGAGGGAGCAGAGGGGATTTCGGATGTCCCTGGCAGAGGATGGAGGACAAAGGCCCTGGCATTGCAACCGTTGGCACCCGGAGCGCCCAAACCAAGCTGATTCTCGTGTCTTTACCAAACACCAACACTCGTGCTTTCCAGATTTGATATGAGGTATTTTGCGTTCTGTTGTCAGTGCGTTCTCCAAAGCAAGGACTTGCTCCATCACCCATCCACACCGAAACATTTTTAAGGGAAAATAAAGTCCTCATCCACGGTGAAAGGTGTGACAATGTCTATATTTCTATAGGAGAAATGTTCATAGGGAATCACTTCAGAAATCCATGGTAGGAAATTTCTCTGTTCTTCCAGCAGATTTTTTAAGAGCGCACCAATGCGGTATGTTTTGTTTTACTTTGAATTTACATTAACTTTTCTAAAATGAAATGCTCTTCAATATGCCAATCATTTATCAACAGCCCTTTTCCTTTATAAAATGAAAATCATATGTTAATTCTGCTTCTCCCCTTTTTAATTTGTAGATTGCTAGTTTGACTGTTCCATATAAGCATTAAACCGTGAATAGATGTATTTATTACCAAGTAATTCCACATTTATCACGAGGTCAAGAGGTGAATTTTCTTGACCCAGGGACACTGGCAGCTCTGGGTTGTGGATCTTATGCTTTTCCTTCAAATTTCTTTGCATCAGTTTTACTGCAAAGCGTCTCAAAAATCATCCTGATGTCTTGTTGCCAAATACCTTCTTGGGGGGTGAGGCTGGTTTGGGACGAGCCATTCCCCAGGCACTGCTGGAGTGAGCAACCCCTTCCCTGGGGACACATCTCTGTTCCAGGCATTTGTGTTTATCCACAGGTATCGTGCAAGCTGATTGTGAGGAAAGGCAAGACAATGTGTATATTGTTATCTGTAAAAATTATGGAATTAACTGTAGATTATGTGGATGTCCAGTGTCTTTTATTTATATTCTCGCTTTCTCTCTGATGATCAAATTCTTCGACATTACAAATAAATTTGTCAGCTAAACTTTAAATAGTCTTTTGCTAAATTTACATCAATATCAGTAAATAAAAAAACTGAAACTAAAAGCTCTTAAAGTGTTGAAATATTCCCTTTCCATAGATGAGTAAACCCACTGACGTGGAAACGTTTTGAAACAAAAAAAAAAAAAAGGGGATGTGGGAGGCTGGCAGTCCTTGGATGACCTAAACAGGACTGCTCTGGCTTTGATCATATTTTTGATGGGTCACTGTTATTTTTCAACATTTGTGGCAAAGGTGGTGGGCTGATAAAGCAACAGGAAATAGAGTCTGATATTTGTCTGCGAGCAGAGTGGTGAACGTGAAGCACAGAATCAGATATTGAAATATTTCAAAGAGAAATCAGAAAGGAAAAAATCCTTAAGAGAGTCAGTTTGACCAAACATATGCATGCACATATATATATATTTACACACAAATACATATCCAGATAAACACACTGAAGGGCTGTGCTGAGCTCTCAGCTTTGAGGATCTGAGGACAGACACTTTTTAATGCATGTGGGCTTTGAGGTCCTCACTCCCCTGAGGAGGAATTGCTCACTCAAAGGAGAAACTCCCTCTTTTCTTTCCGGGAGACCCACTCTGAGAGCCATGGCAGGGATGGGAGAAACTCCAGGGAAAAATTTGCCTCTTTCAGTTCTGAGCTCCTGAGTCTGAGCCCAGAGCTGGGCTCGGCAGCTTCTCCTTCCTTCTCCTGAAGTGAGCAATAAAGAGACAACTGTTGCTGCCAGCCTGGAGTTACAGCACAAGGACATTTCTTACTGAAATTTACGGAGTAAATAGAAAATGATGGGATTTAAAACAAGCAGATTGCAGAGCTTCACCTAAAGAGAAAAGAAGAGTTTGTATTTTCAAGAATTCTGTGTCTAGAAACACTCTCACCAAATCTCGGCAGGTGTTCCTCATCAAAATATTTTGGCAGTTCAAGTATTCATAATATTTTCACATAGAAGACTAAAAAAATACTTTGAAATACTCTAATTTCCTAAAAGTTAAGAAATAAGAACAGAAAGACAGAAATGTACTTGATTTTAGGATAATTCTGTTGTTATAAACCCTGTGTAAAACCTGTACTAATTGAACCTGTGTTTTATAGATATTTTTCTCATTGTTTCCCTCCCAGTAAGTAACAGGCGCTGTTGTTCCTCTCCCCCTGGGAATTCCCAGGGTATGGTTGAATTTAAGAAAGGAAGAAATGCAAATCTCCCCCCATGCCTTTGTGCTCTGCCCTGAAAGGCAGAACAGGGCTGGAAGTTGCTGCTCTGAGCAGGGAGAAGAGCTCCCCGAGCGTCCTGAGCTCAAATTCAGGGATTGCATTTCAGCCTCTCCTTTCAGGGCCGAGGCTCAAGGATTCCATTAATATAAATGCTTTCTTCCTGTTAAAAAGAAAACCAATTTGGAAGAGGCAAATAAAACTAACGCTGTCCAACTGACTGACAGCTTGTAAAACCCAGGCAGAATTAGGAAGAGGAGGTTTGCCCTGCTCAATTTGCAGGTGGCTTTACAACCTCCACTGATTTCCATCAGTGCATGACATGGGAGGCAGGAAATTTTTTGTCTTCTCAATGAGGAAAATCTACTGTATTAGCATTTTTTTTCGGACAGCATATTCACTTTTGTGCCTAAACTTGTGTTCCCAGAAATGTTTAGATTTTATGTCATAATAGTAGAAGTAGCTTGTTTTTTTTCTTATTCAGATTTCCCAGGTGAGGCCAATGAAACCAAATCCCTCATGGCCAGGGGGCAGACGCCTCCTCTCCTATCTAGTCAGATCCAGGGGAGAAGGTGACAAAAGGGAGCCAAGAGCTTGGGGACAGAGCTTGGGCACCTCGGTGCCCCTCTGGGGGTGTGGGCTGGGTGAAACCCTTCATCCACGGAGCAGAGAAGGGGAACAGGGCCAGGTCATCCTCAGGTCCCCTCTGGTGGCTTCTCCCATAGCAAAGGTGTTCCTGCTGTCCTCCAGTGCCAGCTCTCCTCCCCCTGCCCAAATCACAATCCTCAGGAACAAGGCAGGAAAGCCTCTGGATCCTCCTCCTGCAGTGCAGGCAGAGCTGCTGGGGAGGATGAAGAAGAGATCCCAGAGATTTGGACTCAGTAAACATTCCAGCAAAGAATATTACACGCTGCCTGTTAACAGCAGACTTGTCTCACCAGCTGCCCACAGTTCAGCCAAAACAAAATTCCAGACATTTTTTAGCTCCCTGGTTCTTCTTCCTCTGAGGTCTGAAGAGTGTCCCTGTCTATCCAGGGAGGGCAGAGCCACTGGCTGCCAGTATTTGGCTGGACACAAGTCCTTGCATCCCACTCCTGCCCAAGCCCTGGCCTCTTCCAGCGCCTCCGCAGAGCCTGGAAAAAGGCTCCGAGTCAGCTGGAGGCGAGTAAATCATTCCTGACAGCTACATCTCTACAGGGCAGTTAGAATTAATGTAACAATTTGGCGTTTAATGAAGCAACAACACGCTGGGCTGCAGAGAATAGACGGGACCTGCTGCAGTCATCTTATAATCCCTGAGGGACCCAAACGGCAGCGACTCCATCAGATGCTGACTTGTCAGGCTGAGCAAACGGCCGGGAGGGGACAGCGAGGGGCAGGGAGTGGCCAGGAGCTGGGAGGCAGCCAGCGTCCGGCAGCTGAGCACGGCTCCAGGGACCGAGCCGAGCCCGGAGCCTGGATCTGTGTGTGCCCCCGCTCCGGGGATGGGCACAGCTCTGAACGGTGGGAGCTGACACAACCCCTGAAACAGGGGGTTTTCTTCTTCTATCGAAGTCCCATACCAAATAAAAAAAAAGTCGGACTTGCAGTTTTGGTTTTTCTTGTTGTTTATTCAAGTTCTCATCTCGGAGAGCCATCCGACACCTGGACTTAGCTCTCTAAATTTCCTGCTGCAAGACCCCCGAAACTGAGAATGCAGTGCTGTTTTATAAACTATTCACCCAATTAACTGTTAAAACGTACTATATCTATAATTCTGTACCAATAACTATCACCTATTCTTAACACGTTTCCCCTACCTCACATCTATTCTACCAATGTCTCTGTGCCACTGTCACAGCAGAAAATGGAGTAAAAGAAGAGTTCTGAACACCACCCAAAAACCTCCATCTTGCTTCCCTTTTACCTCCATGCTGCAAAACCCAAAACTACAAATTTTCACCTTGTGACAAACTAAACTATAATCTATCTTATATTTTGAATGTTCTTAATTCATCCATAAGTGTTGGAAGCTTTTCCCATGGGCACAAATCAAAGACTGTGTCCTCTTGGGGTCCCAGTGAGGGTCCCAGACCCCCCAGGGCAATTTGAGGGGTTTTCCAAATATCTTGGACTCCAACAGGGAGCATCCCAGGGGATCGATCACCAGGCATTGCTTGGGGAGTGCTCGGCCTGAGCAGGTCACAGAGATGCTGAAATGTGTTTGTGTAAAAAAAATATTTTATCAAGCTTGTCTAAGAAGAGTAGAGAACTAAATCAGTATTGGAGGAGGAAACTGGCAGAACAATATGTTTTCTAAATAAAATCCAGCTCAACCAGGTGCTCTGCACCCAAAAGTCAGATTTCTGCACAAGTTGCAGGTATTCAGACGTTTGCAGGACAAGGCCTTTTAAAAACACTCCTTGCATGGAGGAGGCAGTGAGGGGAACGAATGCAAATGACTTCAGAGACAATCTCCCACTTCCCATGTATATACACATGCTCCCAAAGCATTGCAGGCTGCAGCAGCTTGGATGCTTTAAAATAAATCATGCAGTGCTTTTTTTTTTTTTTTTGCTTGCTTGCTTTTAAATGAAAGCACAGCACAAAACAACATCCCCTCAGTTCTCAACCCATCCGTGCTGGAGCTCCTCTCTGGGGCTGGCTGGCGTGTGTGTGGCCATAAACCTCCCCAGGTTTTGTTGTGAAGCCTCACGGTCACCGCCTTTAAGGGCTTGACAGGTTTATAAAGTGCTGAGTGTCCCCCAGGGACGGCGGCACTGTTTGCAGGGAAGATGAAGCGTGCCATATCCAGCTGGTCTAACAAGGCAGCGGGAAATCTAAATTAATTCAGGAATCACTTCTGTTTTGCCGAGGGAGGATGTTGTTCTCAATCTATGGAAACAGCCCACTGGAACACTCATTAACAGCAGGGACAGGGTGCGAGGCCAGGCTCCCCTGGACCCCGGTGGGGTAAATCAGGGGCAGGGAACAGAAGTGAACAGCACAGGAGGGAAAGGAAGTGCAGGGACAGAGCTTCCCTCCCCCAGACACCACACAGGGCTGGCAGGGTTTGGGGGGGAAAGGTTGAGTTCCACTTGAAAATTTCCCCAGCTGATTTTTCCTCAAATCTGTCTGGAAAGAGGAATCGGCCTCAGCAAGGCCCACCTGGGCTCTGCGGGTGAGGCCACAGGGGAGTTATCTAATGGCTCCTGGCTCCCCTTTTCCAAGGCTGTGTCTTTGCTGATTCCTCACATCTCTCAGCTATTATGGGGTCACTCTCTATTGACCATGTGGCATCTGGGATCGAGCCTTCCCTCTGGATTGAAGGTCAGTTTTGCTGGATGCATTTGGGAGGGGTTGTTGCAAAATCATGAGGTGTGGGGTTGATTTCATCTCAGGACACGGTGCTGGGTGTTTCCTCAGGCTCTGTCCTGGCATTTGTGTGGACCATAAATGAAGCAGATAAAGAGGCTGGTTTCCAACATGTGATTCTTTTCTCGAATGGAAAAAAAAAAAGCAACCAAAAAACCCTCAAAGCTCAACACAGTCATGTTTGAGACACTGGACTTTTTTGCTGGTTCCTTTTTCCTGAGGTCACACAACACAGAGCTGTGGCTGTTTTTCCCTCTGTGTGTTATGTGCAGGCTATGTTAGGATTTGTTGGGCTTTGGTTTTTTCCTCTCAAATGCAAATTATAATTTGAAAGGTGTTATAATACTGTCTGGAAACTGGATGCTGAAATTCCTGCTTTCCTGGAGGGAACCCAACTCTGGGTCTGCTGCTGCTTCATCTCTGGGGACCTCAATGCTGGGGACAGAAGAGTCCTGACACAGAGAGGGACAAGCCAAGCTGTGTCTGTGTGTGAAGAAGAGGAGGGCTGGCGTTTTCTTAGGGCTGAGCACTGGGGATCACTGCACCAGAACCATCCCTGGCTGCAGTGGGATGAAGGTCCCACAGCCCAGGCAGTGTCTTGATAGAGCAAAGTGAGGCTGTATGTGCTGGGCACAGCCAGGGTGGCAGAAGGCAGCAGTGCTAAAGATAAATTGCTCTGAACTGTGCTTTTTGGGAAGTGAAGTTGAACATCCCATGTTGTCCTCGGTGCCCCATTTGTGTCGGTCAATGTGCACCCCCTTGGGCCCCTCTCCAGCAGCATCTGCTCTGATGGCTCTGACCAGCCCAAATCAGAGCCACGGGGAGCCTTCAGTAAATTAGGGAGGATTTGGGCAGCAGAGCTCTGTATTTGGGAATTGGGCTCCAGTTGTTGAGTGTATCACATTGAATTGGCTTCATAGGATGTGGCTCTTTCATGAGAGTGTTTGAGAAGGAGCAGAGCCAGGCCCTGCCTGTTCCTTGCCACCAGCAGTACTTAGCACAGCCTTTTCATTTTCATTTCCTGAACATTCCCTCCTCACTTTGGCCTGTTCCTGACAGGAGGCTGCCATAAACTTCAAAATTAATTTTCCTGGACTCTCCTAATCATTCTAGTTGAAACATTCCCTTGTTGGGCCGTTATTGGGATTTGACTCTGGGGGTCAAGGGTGTTTTGATGAACCTGCTTGATGTGGCAAAATTAAAACTTATTCTGGTTTTAATTTGTACTAATCATACACTCAGAAATAAAGAATTGGTCCCCCAAGTGTTTTTCTGGACTGGAGGACCAGGCTCATTTATTTGCAGGGATTAATAAGCTGCATGCTAATTGTGGGATGCTGATATTTGCCATGCCACACCACCAGGGCAGCACAACCACCTCAAGCCAGGCTGGAACCCAGCTCCATTGAAATACAGATTTGTGCAGGTTTTTATCACTAGATTTGCCAACAGAAAAATCATTATGTTCCGAAATAAATTCCCTTGTGTTAGTTGAAGCATCTAATTAACTTAGATGAGTGCTAATTGACGTACTTTGATCAGGTGGGATATTTCTGTCCCACTTCAGTATGAGAGTTGTGTGCTGTGTGTGAGTTGAAGCATTTGAACCAAGCACAGGGATGCCTGAGCCACCCCTCAGTGGCAGTGTTTGCAGGAGCTGTCACCAAAAGAACACTGAAGTGGCAGCTCAGATGTTTGAGTGCATCCATGGTGTGCAGCCACAGGACCTGTCCCTGTTCCCTGGCACCTGTCCTGGTCCCTTGCATGACCCTGGAGCCCAGGTGAGCCTGTGTGACCCCTTTGGGCACCACACTGCTGGAACAGGATCACTTGGTGGCTCTGGAGGTTGACACATTACTTGTCATTAATATTAGAGCAGGCCAAGCAGGGCTCAAGTTGCAGCGTGGGGAGCTTTGGTACAGCCGTGGCCAGAGGGCTGCAGGGACAGGGCTGGGATGCCTGGGCTGGAAAGGGCAGCAGGAATATCAAGGAAGGCTGCAGAAGGCTCGTGAGTCAGGGCTGAGTCTGGCCCCACCACCCCTGGCTTGCTGTGTCTGTGGGGACAGAAGTCACTCAGGAGCCACCTCCCACTTCTGCTATGGCAGATATTTTGGTTTCTAAAGACCCAAATGCTCAGCAGATGATGGAGAAAGGGAAAACCAGAGTTCCCTTTCTTTTTTTCAAACCTATTCTTGCTCCTGCTGGGGATTATTGCAGGGATGGTGCCAAACTTTAGCCTCCCCTGGGCAGTGGCTCGGTAAGGTAACAGGTCTCTGCAGCAGCACTTTTGGGTGTGTTTTGTATGTCAGTGTGTGCACATTTGGGTGTGTTCTGTATGTCAGTGTGTGCACACCACAACAGCCTCTGCCAGGGAGCTGCTGGGGGGATGCTCCATTACAGACTGGAAAGAAAACCCAAGACTTATCTCAGGTATTTTTGTGCTGTCACAGCCCAACCTGCAGCCTGAAGGTGATTAAGAGCCAAATTCTTCTTGGAAAAGCAGAGTTGAAAGCACATGGGCTCGAGGCAGGGAGACATCAGTGGTTACACCCCTCTTAGGTTTTGGGGAGCTGTGGCACCTCCCACAGCTCAGCCTGCCCCACTAATGAGCCATCTTGCTCTCACCTCTCCTCTATTAATTAAAGCTGGTTGGTGTGAAGAGGAATCAAGAAAGGGTTCTTGATGCAGTTACACTTCCCACAGATGTTACTGAGTATCCATAATGGTCGGTGAAAGCCTTGTCAACATTTTTCCAGGGAAGAATGAAAATGTAAATAACTTTAAAATGATTCAATGTCACTGTGGTATGGGGAAAGGTCATGCTGCTGGAGACCATTTATCTTTTTGCCGATTTAAAGAGCTTTTTTCCTATTACATTTTTTGAAATTAATGTTTTTAAACATTATCCAAAGTAATGTTAACAATTATGGGGTTTACGGGATTGATCGTTATGCAGGCTGGGATTTAAATTGGAAAAAATTTGTTTTAGGTAGTTGTTGCTGGGGGATTTTAACAGAAGTTTTGATTTATGGCTTATAAAAATGCTTGAGTGATTTAATGGAAAGACAAATTGGGATCCAGAATTCCCATGTAAATATGGGGGTGGGATATCCTTCGGGAGTGAGATTGGGATTATGGAAGCAGAGTTTTTGTGCATGTAAATGTTAAAATGTACAAACCTGAGGTGAGCCTGGAGTGATAAGGACCTTATTTGTGAATTAGGGGTTGGAGGAAAGACAGGTTGCAGACTTTGCTTCCCCTCATCCCTGCATAATGCTGCTCCTCACTGTTGGGAGAACATTTGGAACTTTGTGCTCTCTGGGGGAAAAAAAAAGCCCTTTAAGACCATGAGCCCCAACCATTAACCCAGCACTGCCAGGTCCACTGCTAAACCATTCTCCAAGCACCACATCTCTGTGGTTTTGTTTGGAAAGATGAGTACAAAGGTGCTCTTGGCACCTGTTCCACTGAGGGCAACAGTGCCAGGCTGTTGGGAAGGTGTGGGACAAGGCTCCTGCCCGTGGGACAAGATGAGCCAAGACCTCCTTGTTCTCCTGTGTGCTTCAGCCACCCTTAGACTGTGAAAACAGGTGACACTTGACAGACCCCAAGCTCCTCCACACAGGAAGCATTTCAGCAGCACTGACCCCTGCTTTGGGGAAGCAAGGAGGGAAATAGCTCTGCTCTAACACAACTCTCGGCCTGCTGAGACCTAGCCACATTTTTCACCTCTGTTGCCCCTGCTACAGCAAGTGTGAGGCAGCAGGGATGCCACAGCTGGTGCTTTGCATGTAATTTTCACCCTCTTGTTAATGACCTTGCAGGGATTAGCATGGCCTTCTCCATATGCCAGTAGATTATGTCTGTTGGCAGCTGCTGCTGCTGGAGCAAAATGGGATAGTTTTCATTAGGGGTGCTTGACATTAGGTTGCCCTGGGTGTCGTCAATCCTAAACTGTCAGTGCCTGTGAATAAAGCAGTGTACAGATGTGATTTATTAGATGTGCTGCTGCTTTGCTGCAAATGTGGTGTTTTCAAGTAAGCGAGGTCCAGCAGAAGTGTGAAAGGGACCTTCCTGGTGTTCCCTGCTCACCCTTCCAACCGTGGGCTCTGTGGGGCTGTCCAGAGGATGGAAAATCTGCCCTGAAATGGCTGAGTGACATGAGAACTTGGATAAAATCCCCCCCGTGCCGCTCGGTGTAGCCACTCACTTGTAAATACAAGTGAGTTTGTGTTTATTGGAAGGGATCTGGGAATTCTTCAGAATTTAACTTGCAAGTATGTTTTGAAAGAGTATTTCTATCCATCTTGAATGAGGGTTGGGGGGAGCAGACTCTTCCTCAGTGTTGGAACACAGGTTGGCCTTGAAACGATCTTATTTTGATGATAAAAAAATACTGCATGTACTACACAGACCTCTTCCTCCCTAAATCAAGCAGTGCAGAGGAAAACCATCTTTCAGCATCACTGTATTACTATAACTGAATCAGGGTCATATCCTGAATTATTTTTGCAGGCTGAGGGGGACACAGCTCACTCTTGGGGACACAATTTCTGGGGTGCAGGGCAGGAGGAGGGATGAGATCCTCACCCAGCTGCCAGGGAGGGATGTTACAGAGGCTTCCCTGGGAGGAACCAGGCTCCCTGTGTTCTGCAAGGTTATTAATCCTCTGTTTATCCTGTTTTAAAATAAGCAGTTTAAAGGAGGCTGTCAAGATGATAGGCCACAAATCCATGTCATTCGTTTGATTTGCAACAGCAGAGCTAAACCCTCCTGTGTCCCTCCCTGAACAGAGGGGGGTTGAGCTCCCCAGTGTGCTGCAGGAATATCCCACCCTGGCTGGAGGGACCCCTCCTCAGGCTGGAATGCTCATTTGGAAAGGCCAGACTCCATTCCTGGGAGCATCCAGAGAGCCACAGAAGCTGTTCCACAGAATTCAGCGGTGTTCTTTAGGGCTGTGCCCACCTGACAGACACATCCATCACAGATTTATTGAACAGCAGACTTGGGGAAGGGACCAGCTGCTGGGGGGGAGTCCCAAAGCTCCTCACTCTGCTTGGCTTTGTGCCCACTCAAGGTCACCAGCCCTTCTGGGCAGAACAGCTTCACTGTTGCTATCTGACTACTTGAAGGCTCTTTTCTCAAGTTCAGTAACCCCCAATTCACTGTTACAATCAATGGATAATTATTTAATCAGCAATTGTTCTATTACATCTAAATAAATAGCACATGAGAGAGATTTGGTTTAAAAGTGGTGATGTAAAGTGAATTTTGCTTATTGCAATACAAAAGCTGGGGGCAGAACTGGACCAGGCCAAGTAAAACCAAAAAATAAAAGGAAAAACTGAGAAAAATTTCAAATTTGGATCAAGATAATTTATTGGCACATTGTAGTGTGAAAACATCATACACAAACATGACCTGTGGGCAAAGCTCCTGCTGCTCTGGGGCTGAGGGAGGGGATTTGGGCAGCTCTGGACGGGCTGGGTGCTGTTCTGTGCCCAGATCCCCAGCGTGGGGACTGCAGGTGCCTGGGGAACAACTCCCTCTGATCCCCTGAGAGATTTCCCAGTCGGAAGAAGACACCGAGGAGTGGTGAAAGGGTGTGGGCAGGGGATGATGAATGAGGGAGGAGGAAAAAAAAAGAAGCGAGAATGGAGAGTGTGAAAAGGAATGTTTGAACTCTGATCGCGGCAGCGTAACACCCCAGATGGGTTTGACTTCTGTCTTCGGCAGCAGGAATAAAACATCTCCCTGGACAATTAGAGGCAGGATCACAAAGCCAGTTCTCTCTCTGGAAAAATAATCCAGGTTAGTTAACAGTGGTAGTTCTAGAATGCCCTGGAGGTAATTAGAACACTCTCTCATATGTAAACTAAGCTCCAATCCCAAATCAACACAGAAAAAAAGAGCAATAATCATAGCTGTTCTCTTGCTACATGTTACAGCAGCAGGCATTTGCAACATAAAATTTAATAGGAAAGTCTCATTGGTTTGTTTCCTCCACTTTCATTCTGTCCTCATGAGAGGAAAGCTCCCTCCAAAGTTTAGGTAATTATTTAGATTACTGGTGTTTACAGCAAGGTTTACATTCTCTTGATATCAGAAGTCTAAATTAAAAAGAATTGAGATGAAAGCAGCTTTAACACGTTGGTTGTTATTAAATGTGATGTGATTTTGGCATAGTTAAAGTTCTGGATCAGCCTGGAGGAAGCTGTGTGCCTGTTCAGGGATGATGCTCCAAAATGCTTCCCTTCCCAGAATCTGGCACATGATGTTGCCATGCTGCAATTTTAGAGGCACACAATGTCTGCACTGGGTTTGTCAGGAGTGAAAACTACTTGGTAGAATATTTGGGTGGGGAGAAACAGCAACTCCCAAATCCTAGAGGCTCCCTGGGGCACTGCCAGGCTGGAGCCAATCCCAAGGTTTCCTGAGAGCAGGGAGACCTGGCTTGTGTGGTCTCACAGAGAGCAATACTCTGGTTAGCAGGTGCAGTGATTCCAGCTTCAGGGAGTAAAACAACTGGTTAGTCCTGGTTTCAGGGACTAAAATAACTGTAATAACTCTGGATTAAGCTTACCCACCCCTTGGCATCCCTGGGTAAATTGTCACCAGCAGAACCAGAGGGTTAAAGCTGCTTTCCAAACCTCCCAGGGACCACCGAGTTACCAGGATGCTCCTGGTTCTTGACTAGATTTTTTTTAATGAAGTGCAAGTCTGTAACCAGAAGACACTAAAAAGCAATTGCATTAAATCAAGAACTACATTTGACTTTATGGATTGTTTATGGGATCTTTCTTTTATTAATTCTTTATCCCTTAATATTATAAAGGATTTGTGTCTACAATAAATAATGCAAAGTTACATTACATCCTCTTTGGCTTAAAATTTTAATATTCCTATTGCCCATGTCCATAAAGAAATTGTGTTTGAGGTCATTGCATATGTATAGCTGCAGCCATAACCCTAATGGAATTACTATTCAAGCCGAGCTGAGATTAGTATGAACGCCAAGAAACTACCAGGCTGTCAGGGGAAAAGGTAAAAGTTCAGAGTTCACCTTGCATCCAAATTATTTATCTCCCTAATAACTTAATAGATTGAATATATTACTTGTCACTGACCTTGATGTACAACAATAAAGACCCCTAGGTAGTGCCAGAAAATATATGAGACTATAATAAGTAGTACTTATGTAGTGGAATAAAAACATATTCTTTATGATAATGAAGTCTCTTCCCCCCAAGGACACTGCAAGGACATGAAACCATGTAAATATAAACACCAGTTTGTATTTGATTAGAGCCAGACAGGAGCTTCTCTCCTAAAATCAGCACCGAGGGCTGCTGGTGGAGGGAGCTGCGCCCTGCAGGTGCCCCCATGGTGCCACCAGTCCCTCCACACATGGCAAGGGATGGTTTGTGCCCTTTGCTGCTTGTCCAGAGTGGCATCCTCCACCCCATCTCACAGCCACTTTCTGCCCAGAAGAGTCTCTTGCTTTTTTCAGACTTCCTGCCACTTCTAATAATTTCCCCTCTGGATCTCCCAAGCGTTTAAAAGAATAATTTAAATTAGAGTTTAGGATCAAAGGTAATACTGTAAATAGGCCTGTTGTAAACATGCCTAAAAATTGGGAGGTAATTTTCCTGAGTGCCCTGGTGTCTGGAGCAGTGCAAAACAGTGTCTTTATTTCTCTCTGTTTCTATGTCTATTTTTCAAGGCTTCGTACTCTCCAAAGGGGAAAACAATAAGCCCTCGAAGGATATTGTTCTTTAATAAGGCTTATGATTATGGATTTTTTTCTTCCTCAGCCGGCAGAGAATCACCATTAATATACTCAAATGGAATGAGTCTCTTCTCTTTAATAGGTCATTTTAATCATATATTTAAAGTTTCACTTGGAGATAGAGGGGGAAAGGGGACATAGGAAGAAAAGGAATTTATTTGATCTGTTTGATGTTTTTCAATTAATCCTCCCTGTGTTTCCACCCACGGTGTCTGTGCCAAGCTGAGCACTGGTTGTGATCTGTGCCAGGAGCAGTCCCCTCACCTCCTGGGATCCCTGGGGCGTGGACTGCATGGGATCTTGAAGCAGTCCCATGTCCAACAGGAGCATCATGGAAAACAATGCTGCACCCTGTCTCTGCTGCAAATCCTCCTTTCTTCCTCCACCAGCTGCATGCTGGGCTGAGCCTCCATCCCCCTCCCCAAAATTACAGGATGCACCCCTGCAGGCTTGTCTCTGCTCCCAGAAATCCCTCTGGAGCTGGCATCTCTGCGGCTGGGCTCCCACTCCCCCAGCAGCCTCACGTTTTTGATTGTATTTATGGCCACTTAATCTGTGCTAGAAGCCAGGATCAAATACATCTCCAGGTATTGATCAGCTTTAGGCTGATAGAAGTTCAAGCTCACGAGGTCTTGGTCTTTGACCCTCAAATAGGATATGAATCTCAATCCAATAGACTGATATTCACACACAGCCGCTGCCCAGGGTTGCAGGCTGCAAGGGAAAAATCAATGAAGAGTGCTAATGATTCACAATTTATAGAGCAGCTGCCATTTTAATATTAGAATAAATGTTATATTGCAAAGGGATGGGAACATAGGTGGTGGCATGGAAGATATTTCTTTGGAGCCTTTTCTGTGAGGAAATGATGTGCACAGGATTTTATGAAGTGTAATTTATTGGCCTCATTTAGACTTATAATTTAAAACTCCTTATGAAAAAGGTATTTAACTAGAGTGGATTGGGTAAGGAAACAGCAAGGGCAGTGCTGGCTGGCTTAGAGTGCTCCAAGCATGTGCTGGTGGGGAAAAGAAACCAATATCCTAATACATGAGATTGGATGCAAGAATTCCCCTTCTGCTTAAACATCCCTGCAGCATCTGGCAGCAAAGAGGCTCTGCTCTCTGTCCTGGCTCTTGAGAGCACACTCGTAAATGAAAATATATGTATTGAACATGCTGATGAGGTGTATGGAGCACATTAAATGATGGATCATGGCAGAGTGGAATGGCAGGGCAGAAATTCTGCTCAATGGGGGTGTGATGGCTGGAGAGCTACTGGGGGCAAAGAGAAGGGGCAGGTTGGACAACAGATTTCAAACCATGGGAACATAGAATTCTGAAATTTGAATTTGAATTCTCAAATAATTTTGGGTTTTTTGCAATGAATTATGGTTTCCTTTGAGATTTCTTTACAGTAGCTCATGGGGGCAGGTAATTGCCAGGCTGGCAGAGAGGCAGGAATGAAAGGGATGTCAGAAAAATGGAAGGCACTGTCCCCTCTAGCCTTTTCCTGGGGATGGGAGCTGGGAGAGAGCAAGCAGGAGGGAATGAAATGTCCTTGGCTGCTTCAGTTTCCAGGGTGACCCAACAGCTGTAAGTGCAGTAAGTCTTCTCCTGTAAGTCCAGTTCACAGGACACTATTTCAGTGTATAATAATGTCTTTCATGGCATGGATGCAAATGGTAAAAGGATTTTCAGCACAAAGAACTCAGGCTTTTTAGAACAGACAAGGAAAGATGGAAATCCTACATCAAACCCACAATTTATGGCATCTGTTTTGGCCATCTCTGTATTTATTTTTTTATAGAAGTGAAAAGAACTTAAATAATTCATCTGCCTGAGAGCTCATAACTCTCGTGCCTGTGTAGAATATCTTTCATATATCTCCTAACCTGGAGCCTATTGACAAACTGTATGAAAAATAACAGTCCTTTCACTTGCAAAAGCAAAATCCAATTTATTGATTGTGATAGTCTAAATAATGGCATTTCTATGGACCAAAAGGTATTGCCCAAACAGGTTAGAGTTTACTTAACTCAGGCCATGAGATGTCCCACGCATACCGTCAGAAACCCAGAATCTACTCGAGGCTTTTCCTTCCTTGGTTGTACAGCCACTGTGACCAAACTATTGAACTTTGAATGAAATTAAACAAGATCTGAACCTAGAACTATCTGCAGCTCAGGGTGGATTTGCTCCAAGATCCTAAATTTGCGTTAAATTTTGCTTTCTCCCCATCTTGACAGATTTCTGCTCTTTTTTTTTTCTCCTCATTCTCTGTCAGATTCTCTCTAATTAGGCAGCAAAGAGTTTGTTACAGCCTCATAAAATCCTGAGAACCCTTCCCCATCAATTCTGCCTGTTGGAAAATGTTGTTCTCCAATTCCAGTCTTGCATACATTCTGTTATTTAATTCATAAATGTTGAAATAGGGGCCTAAGAGATCCCAACTGTGTCTCTTTACATAATGAAATTACAAGGAGTAATACGTTACTACCATCCATAAACTTATTGTGCACTTTACATAAAATTCAGATGGGGTGGCTCTGCATGCATGCAGATTTGATATTTTCAACTTTATTAAAGAAATGACTAGAGTGCTGGAAAGGCTGCTGTGCTGTATGGTCAATGCAGATCCTGGGGGCCATAAATCTGAGGGGCTGTGATTTGTTGTTCTTTGCTCACAATAAATTAAGTCTTTCTTGATGGAAAGGTTTGGCTCCATTTGTTGCAGTTTAGGTCACAGTGTTTGGACAAAGATGTGCCGGGAAGGGACTCTGTGCTGAGCCCAATGAGGCAGAGAGAATATCTTTATTTTATCCAGCTGCTGGAACTGAAACTCAGCATTAATTCTGCAGCACAGGTTTTCAAGTCAGGATAACCAAGTGAGATGGTATTTGGCTGAGAGCTGATTGTATTTTAAAGTCTTTTGATGTGTTCCTTGGAGCTTATTTTCCTGAGTGAAGCAGTGGTTTAACCAACAGGGTGAAAGCCAGGCTGGCTGCAGGTGGGATTTGGGTGGCACATCCAGCAGCTGTGGCCTCATTTCCTGGTCAGAAAGAGGACACTGGAGCAGCTCTCAGGGAAACAGAAAAAAGCAGGGCAGCACCATGTCCTGGGTAAAGCCAGCCCTGGGTAGTGCATGTGACCTGGTATGGCAGAGGCATGTGGGCATTATACAACTAAAATAATGTAATTTTATCTCCATCTCTAGGAATAAACGTCCCAAATTGCTACTTAATGGTGTAAGGAATAGGATGATACACAGGGTCTGGAGAAGCAAAGAGTATTACTGCTTCAACCACGAAATCATAATATCATTTAAAAATCAATCATTTCAAAGTGCTTAAGTCTGTCATGTCTAGCATGAAGGATGATTTAGTTGATAGTTATAATTTTCCATTAAGAAAAAATAATCGCTATTCCTAGGTATTCTTTTCCTCGTGGAGATTTAAACCTTCTTTTAACCAGGAAGGGAAAGTGTTCTTGCCATGGAACAAGGCAAAAGGGCTGTTGGTTAGAAACAATCCCAAAGCAATGCTGAAATAACCTGAAATACTCTGGAAACACCCCAGAGTAAAGACTCTTCCCTGCCACAAGTTGGCTCATTGTATGTTCCTTTCCTAGCACCAAGTTTTGTAATTAATGAGGGAGATGAGCTGCAAAAACACAAAGGGAATGGTGCAATTACCAAAGTGGAAAGTTTTGCTTTTAAAGGGAAAAAAATAATCCAAGGAGTATCTTCTATTTTTCCCCAGCTGGGAGAAGATTAACACTGAGAGAGGTGGCACTGGGATAAATACAACATTCCCATCTTATTGTCTCAAAACCAATCAAACATAAGAAAATCAGGAATGACCATTGATAAATTGGCACTTCATCTTTTTCCTGGAGATACCTTTGTTGGAAACAGAATTGCTCCAATATCTCTATATCTGTGTGAGAGTTTAGAGCTGGTTAAGAATCCAGTGAACAGCTCAGGGATATTGGCATTAATTTTACCACACTAAAACCTAAGGAGTTTAATATTTTCTGTCATATTATGGGTAGGTGTGGCATGTTCCAAATCTGCTCTGAATAAATATTGGTTGAGGAAAAATGAATTTTGTTCCAGAGAGGAATATATTTCAAGTTTAATAAAGAAGTGGTGAGGTCAGTCTGGAATTCCCTCTCCCAGAGAGGCAGTGCTGGCAATTGGATGTTAATTTGTGTTAAATCCCACATCTGCTCCTTGTCAGCAACTTTAATTCAGAAGTTCAGCCTTGACTCTTTGAGGCAGTGCCAGGCTGGTCTGGGCATCCTGGTTCTGCTCAGGGTGCCCAGTGCAGAGGAGTGATTCCTGCTGAGGCTTCCAAGGCTTTCCTGGTGCCAGCAGTGCCAAAAACTCCCTGACTCAACTCTGTGCAAAGCTGAGCAGTGCCCAGCTGTGGCTGTGATGTTGTCTGTGACAAACCTGCTCTCCATTTCTGCGCTGGATGAATGCTTTACCCGTTAATTGCCAGGTAGTAATTGCCTGGCAGGTGCTGGCTGAGGAAGCAGAACTTGCTATTAGCACCCCAGCAAGAATAGGGGGATTAAAACACAAAACCAGAGAGAAATGGGAAATCTGAGCTGGTACCTATGAAATGCATGTGAACTTGTGTCCCCAGCACACAGGGAAAGCTGCTGTGACCTCTGCAGTCTGCACATTCCTCCAGTGCTGACACAAAGCACCTGACAGGCTCTCCCAAACACCAGCCTGAACTTGAGGGGAATTGCTTTTGCTGAACAGCGATTATAATTCCTACTGTATATCCAGATTTTGACAAGTAAATCTCATATTTTAAACACAGGATTAAAAATTTTTATTACTACAGTGGGGATTAAGTAGTAAAGCCTCAGAATGTAAGTCTGCAAAGTAGGAAACAGGAAAATAAAGTGAAATCTATTTTTCAAAATAACTTGGGCTTAACCCTCTGTCCCCTGGTGCAGACGCAGATTGCCATGAGCACAGCCCTGTAATAATTATCCACGGGTCTCCTGTAACATTTCACAGGGCAGGTAGGGCATATGGAATTTCTTCCTGTTGTTTTCCAAATCCCTCCATTTCCAGACTTGGCTGCACCATTGCGTTCAGAAATAACAGTAGCATTGAATAGTATCCGAACGAGAAACTCAAACCAGTCAGGTTCATTTGCTGCTTTGACTTGGCTGATTACAAAGCAGCTCATTTCCGTTCCTCCTTGCTTGTTTTTAGAGGAAAGTCTCTTTATTAAATAGAGTTTCACTGTGAAAGTGTGGTAAATAAAACAACTTTGCAGCTGACAAGGTTTCAAGGCTTTGGGTGAAACCCTGACCAAGACAAGCCAGTAGAAGTCTGGCCCTTGTCCCCAGTGAAACCTGGGATTTTACCCAAAATGCTTGATTTTGAACCTGCTCCCAGAAGGATGCTCTTGGAATAAAGCAGAAGATATTGAGCTGGAAAATGTGGATTCTGTTTCCTCAAAAACTTCCCTTTCTTAAAACAACTGGTAAATAATATTTCTGTACCTGCCAGGTGGAAGTTTAATCCATCTGTGGCTAGTAGGGGAATTGAAATCCTTGGCTGAAAGTTGTTACAGAAGTAGAAATAATAATACTTTCAGGATGCAGAAATTTAAAGGCTGCCACCTCACACCTCCAGCTTCAGAAAGCGAACTCACAAAAGGCACTGATATCAGTTTTTCCCTAAATATTCCCATCCAGAAAGACCAAACACACTCTAAGAGAGCAGTGAACTTTACTGCAGGGCAAACTGTAGCTGAAACCAGTACCATCTAATGGAAAAACCATTCCATTTTTGGATGAATAAAAACACTGTTGACATTTCCCTATGTATTTTTTCTCGCTGAGTTCACACAGTTGATAAATTGCATTTTCCACAGCAATGTTGGGGATCGGCAGCTGCTGGGATCAGGGTGGCTGGAGAATTTGGATTTCGTGTTGTGGCATATTTTGCAGAATTGTCAAACCAACAGCTTCTGCTGTGCCTGGGATTCAGCTCTTTCTACCAATATTGCTTTTCTGAACAACTAATGAACTCCTAGTATTCAATTAGTTTTTTTTCTCTGGGTACAGCTTAGGAACAGAATAAAATCACAGGCACAATCTGAATTCTTATGAATCTGAAATATTTACTTTTGGTTCTTCTGGACAGTGAGAATTCTGAAAGTTTTAAATGATTTTCCACGTGAGTGTTTCCATGTCTTCAGCAAGAATCTAGGAGCTTTGGACTTGTTTTTAAAATTAAAAGTGAAATGGTTGATAAACACAAGCCTTCAGATGTTCCCCCTGCTTTGCTAAGGGGGTAAATCTATCTAATCACAAGTTAATTACCAGCTATTTTCACACTACCAAAACATTCTTAATAAACAAATCAATGTGTAATAAATGATTTATGTGTGTCCAATAATTAAAACACGAATGCTCAGCACTCACCAGCTTTTACCACACTGGAATTGTCAGAAGACACTATTTCATTCTAGCAGTATCTGGTTTTATTTTACCTCCTGATTCTTACACAAGGAGATAAAATCATTGAATGTACAATTATTTAAACTCTCTCCATGCTAGGAGTTATAACTCTGAGTTTAATTTATTATGCCAACCACTGTTATTTTGCTTCCTGGGATCCTCAGCTACGTTCCTGATTCTCCAGGCAAGGAACACACAGAGGTTTGGCTAAACCGAATACAAAGGGAGCTGCAGGCAGGAGTGGAGGTCATTCTGGGGCCAGAGAAATTTCAAGTTTTTCTTTCCATGTAATTTTAGCTGCCTTTTGATATGGTTCTTAATTAACTAGTAAACCTGCCTTTTTATTTCCAACGAAACGTATTGATGGTGCATTCTGACTTGGCTTCTAATCTATTTTCCCTGTGCTGTAATCAGTACGAAGATGCCACAGAGCTACAGGTGACATTAAAAAGATCTTTTCTTTATCCCATGTGATTATTTTGCTTCTCTATCTCCTTTCCATTACATAACCAGTGTAACAAAACAGTCTAGAAGGCAAGGTGGACTGGGGTTTTTTGGGAAGTACTGATCATCCTTGCTCGAAGCAGAGCTGGAGACAAGTCCTGGAGTTGGGAAAATCTCTGAGTGCCCTCAAGGAAGAGCTGCCTTGCAGTGTCAGAGCCCATCAGTGATTACTTTCAGAGCTTCCATTACTTGGAGGAGCTCTGCAGTTCCAGGGAGAAGGGTTCCATATGCGTGCACACATGGCTGTGGGAATGCAGGATCTGCTCTGCTCTGTCACACTCCTGACTCATCCTTCCTGGAATCCTGCATTCGTTTCAGAAACTGGAACTCATTATCAGTTTGTGCCAAATTCCTGGGAAAAGGCACGGGGGTGAGAGGGAAGAGAAGGTGTAAAGCCTAAAGTAATTCTTCAATATAAAGGATTTAGCTTTGCAATTCGTTTTACCAGATGTAGCAATCATAACCTAGGGACTGAAATCCAGAGGTGGATGTGGATGCTGGAACTGAAGCTCAGGTTAATTGGAACTTAAAAGCGATTGGAAAATCTTCCAATTCAGATATTTTCAGGTTGTGCTCGCTGTGGGGACACAGCCACACAGTTACATAGCCCTTCAGAACACGAGGTGGGGCTGAATCGAGCTGTTCAACACGTCGACTCCACAGTGCTCCTCTTGTCAACTCTAAAGTTCTTTGTGATAAATAATAGATAAATACTGGAGGATAATGTTTCTCCGCTGTCGTAAATTGCACAGAGCCTTTATCATATAATGCAGACTATGTTGTGGGGCTGTTGGGTAAAAGCTGTGGGATTTGGCACAACAGAAGGAAAGAACAAAAGATGACAGAAAAGGCAAATGGAGGTTACAGTTTTTGTTAATTAACTTCCTCCCCAGCCTTTACTTTCACTCCTGCCAGCAATCCCATTCCTGCTTTGTCCATAAAGCTCCGTAATCACAGGTGACTGATCCTGGGGGGAGTTTATGTTACATTTAAGATAAACATAATGCCGCAGGTAAAGCCAGAGGTAATGAGTTTGGAACCACTCCCAGAGCAGCTGGGTAAGGGAAGACTGAGAGAATTGGGGTTATTCAGCCTGGAGAAGAGAAGGCTTGGAGTGAGCTAATTGTGACTTTCCAGTACATGAAAGGAGCCTACAAGAAAGATGGAGAGAGATTATTTTATTTTTGTCTGGAGTGATGGGACAAGGCAGAATGGCTTCAAACTGAGAGTAGGCTTAGAGTGAGTATTAGGAAGAAAAAAATTCTCTGTGAGGATGGTGAGGCCCTGGCACAGATTTCCCAGAGAATATGTGGCTGCCCCCATCCCTGGAAGCATCCAAGACCAGGTTGGAAGCTGTCCCTTCCAACGGCAGAGGACAGAACTGGATGAGCTTTAAGGCCCTTCCAACCCAAACCATTCCGTGACCCTATGATCACCGCTATCTCGTGTCCTCAGGTGCCATATCCATATTTTTAAAACATTTCAGGGACGGTAAGGCCACAGGCGGGAGTGGCGGGAAGGCGCCGCCCCCCCCCCTTCCCTCAGCCCTCAGGGCCTCGCGCCAACCGTCCCGCAGCCTCTGGCGCCCCCTGTCGGCCCGCGCCGCCCTCCCCTCACGGATCGATCCCGCTCCATTACCCGGGGCCAAACGTCGAGGTTTTAGAGCAGGTTCACCAAATTGTCAATTAAGTGCAAATCAATCCCCGGCCATTTATCACTGTGTTAATCCGCCCGCGCGCTGCGAGGCGAGAAATCGATCTGCTCGTGTCACCGGGGAGCAATCGCGGCGCGCTGGCAGCCCGGCAGCTGCCGGATCAGGGCAACCGCGGAAATTTATAATCCCGGGGAAAAATTGCGGCTTGCCAAGAGGCACATTAGGAACTTGGGGAAGTTGAGTGTGTGCAGGGGGAAGGGGCTGTGACAAAGAGCCTGTGTAGGAAGACCCGGCTCTGGAGGGGTCCTGACGGGAGGCTTGGGCCTGAGGAGCCACTGATTTATCAAGGACATAAATAAAGATTATTGTTAACTTGGATCGATGCCTTAATACATGCGGGCTTGAGGCTTCGGGGGGGGGGAAATGGCTCATTCACCCTGCAGGGTGGGTGCAGAGCTCCTGCAGCATTTGGCTCCTGGGAATCCCAAAGTGGAGCAACAAAATCTCTTCTCCCGAGTAACCAGTGACAGGACCAGAGGAAAAGGCCTCAGGGTGTGCCAGGGGAGGCTTAGGCTGGATATTAGGAACAAGTTCTCCATGGAAAGGGTTGTCAAGCATTGGCACAGGGTGCCCAGGGAAGTAGTGGAGTCACCATCCCTGGAAGTGGCACCAGCCTGGCCTTGGGTGCTTCCAGGGATGCTGGGGCAGACACAGCCTCTCTGGGCGCCATGTGCCAGGGCCTGCCCACCCTCATGGGGAAGAATTTCTTCCTAATATCTCATCAAAACCTGCTCTCTTTCAGTCTGAAGCCATCCCCTCTTGTCCTGTCATACATGCTCTTACAAAAAGTCCCTCTTCATCTTCCTTGTAGGCTTTCTTCGTGTACCTTTGGACTTGATGATTTTACGATCTTAACAATTCCATCATTCTATGTCCATCACAGCCATTTTTAAAATTGCTCCCAGAAAATACTCTGTTTTTGAGGGGAAATAAAGCATCTCAATTATTCTTACGTGGAGCTCACAGGGTTGTTGGAAGTGGTGTCAAAATGCCTTCCCTGGAGGTTTGCCAAAGGTCAGAGTGGGTAGAGCCTGTTCTGAAAGCGCCCACCAAGGGAAGTGACTATTGGGGAGCTCATTTCTTGAGCTTTCTTTAGGGTCTTACTGAATGCAAAGCTTGAAATCATAAGCGCAAGCCAAGAACTGGGGAATTAAAATGGTGAGGTGATTATTAGCTTAGAGAGGTGAACAGTTATTTCCTCTGGAAAATAAAGGCTGTGCTGGGCAACTCTGGGGATGCAGCATCCTGGGCCGACTCTGCCACAGGATTTTGGGGCACTGATTTCTCATTTCATAACTGGGGCTGAATCAACTTCTTCTGGCTGCTTTTGGGGGCTGTTATCACTTCTCACTGGGAGAGTGGAGTGACGAAACTGCTCTCATCAGCTGGGTTCCCTTGGTGCGATACTGGGAATAAAAGAGCAACTCAGCTCGTAAAGGGAAATTGAAGCAGACAAGAAAAAGTGTAGTGAACCCTTGAGGTTTTCATTTCTTTAGTCTGAGTGAAAAATCTACCCTTTTCTTTTCTTCATGGCTGTGTGAAGGTCAAGAAGTTTGGTTCAAGACTCAGATAAATAACCAAAAGCCCAAACTCTGGTTTAAAATTTTACATCAGTTTTCACTGATGCTGTGTTTCAATATGAACCAAACTGAAAACTGCCATTATGTGTCTCAGTTTGTTCCTCCCCAGGATCGTAATCGGGTAGGCACAGTTTTCTTGCAGAAAGGAAATCTATGTCCAATTGGGATTTTTATTTTTTGGCAGTGCCAGCAATCTGGTTATAGATTTAAAAAAAATTCTACTGATTATATTATTGAACTGTCTAGAAACTCCTATATTTCAGCTAAAGAAAGAGATATTTGCTGGCTTCTCCTGACATTCAGGTGCTCTTTATCCATAATGCTGTGTAGTTATTTGGGTGAATGGGAGGAAGGCAGAGTCATGTGGATCTTCTCACCCTCAGCAACTTCCATTAGAACAAAAAAAAAAAAAAATTGAAAAGTAATCAACCCCTGTTAGGGGGTTAGTATGTGTGTGTTGCATTATTCTTCTAAAATCTGCTAAAATATCAGTCTGAATAAGGTTGGTTGGTCTTGGTTCCCAGATTAAGGAATTAAAGATCGACTAAACTCTCCTCAAGTATTTAAGCAACGAACCATCTGTATAAGAATCTAGGACAGATTACACTTAACCTTATTCTGAAGCAAGAGATTAAGATGAGAACAGCTACTGTAATTAAGATGCTGCAGATGCTGTTCACTAAATATGCAGCAAAGGAGATCCTGGATGCTTGTGCTGCGAGAGAGTGAAAAATAACACAGAGTCTTTTCCAAAAGAGCCTCACTGTTTTGTGAAAACTGTCTCACTCCTATAATTCTTGACTGAACATGTTAAATTTTCTCAGGCAGTGCTGTGCTGGTGGTTCACTGCTGGGCTGTCTCCCCATGGGCTGTGGGGATGTTCCCCACTAAGTCTTTAAAAGCAGGCCAGGTGTCTGTTGGAAGGTTGTTCTCTTGCCCCACCACTGCAAAAGCTTCTGGAAAAGGGTTTCATTCCTTTTGTGGGAGGCCAAAGGAAATGGGCAAGCTGTGCCATCTCAGATTTACAGTGTATTTTGGGATTCCCATCTACAACAGGTCCATATCTCACCTTTTTCTGGGCAAAATTACAATTTATAATAGGGACTGTGACTCAGGAGTAAGGAGATCTTGGAACTAAGATGGGAAAAGGGTTGGGTTTTTTGAGTTTCTTTTAGTTTTTTTTCTTAGTTTCCAGTTTTTAAAGGTTATCCTGCAACCTTTCTTGAAAGTAAAGTAAATAATCAAGTGACAGCATGAAATACTGCATGCCCTGTATAGAATCTGTTTACCTCCTATTTTCCTGGACAAAAGGTTTCCTTGCTGATGCCTGCAAGAAGCTCAGGCTCCTCCTAACTGCACAGGCTGCGAGCACATGGATATTGCCAAATCAGGGATTTTTCATGGATATCCACACAAGCCATTTCTTATGTGACCTTTGTATCTGGTAGCTAATGAAAGAATTTTGGCTCCTCTGACTCTTGGACAGAGCTGAAATACCAGAGCATCAATCTAACTGGCCTTGAGAAAACCACCAGGAGCGATGTGGTTCCTGTTGGGAAGCCCAGGCCTGGAAGTGAGCAGATCATTCCCAAGTGCTCATCTGTAAGTCGTGTCGTAGCTCATCAGTCTGGTGCTTAATGAGGTGTTTATTATACAGCAAGCTTCTAAATTGTGCCAGTAAGAGACAACTAAATCCTGAGCAGCCTTTCAGCAACTGGGGCTCCCAACCGAGCCAAGAAGTAGAAATAAAACCAGGATGTTTTTCCTAAACTTATTTACCAGCAGAGAGCTAACTATTATCAGTAAGAATTTTCTTTCACTGTCCAAGTGGGAGATTTTTATTAAAATAGAGAAATGACACCGAGGTGTTCCCTGAAGGAACTGAAGTTATTTGGCCATCCTGCCTGCGCTTTGTGGACCTTTGCTATTCCAAAAGCCTCACCTGAAAGGAGGGGGGAACATCCTCTGAATATTATCTGCGCTTCATAGAAAGCAACACATCTGAAAGTGCTCCAGAAATGAGTTGTGCATTATTTAAAAAGGGAAGAGTATTGCTGCCTTCCTTGGGTCTCACTCTTCTTCCTATCAGATTATTATTTTTTTTCCCTAGGATGGCAGGGAGTTGCTTAAAATGAAAAATTGATCCCGATGAACAGCTGAAAACTGGTTTGCATAAGTCACAGTTATTATTCAGACATTACAATGCAAGGCAGTGAGACCCATGAATACTCGCATGGAAGCATTTAAATATAAAAGCTTAGTACTTCCAACCCCAAACAATCCCTGCAGCCTGCCAACAAACGAGAATCTTACTGGAATACACATAAATCATCTTGTTTCTGACAAATCCTGAAGAAGCAGGGGGAGGGGGAACAGAATCCCTTGCTAATTCTCCCAAGCTGCTGTTTATTGAAATTAGGCAGCAAGGATAAACTATAGCTGGATCAATAATTATCTGTCTAATATAATCAAGTGCCTCCTATGAGAGTCTGTCGTTAAGCACAACTTCCTGCCAAAGCCTTGGACAATGTTTCATGCAAAGAGCCATGGGGTGGTTCAAATGACGGGAATGCCAACTAGGATGTGTCCCAGCAGATCCCTGCGGCTCAGGAGAGGGGAGCTGCCCTCAGCATTGTGCTGCAGCTTCCACAGCCACCTCTCCTTGTTTGCCCCGTGCCAGCTGTGGCTCAGGAGAGGGGAGCTGCCCTCAGCATTGTGCTGCAGCTTCCACAGCCACTGCTCCTTGTTTGCCCTGTGCCAGCACGGTGCATTACAAACAGGTGAAGCCTGATGGAGTCGCAGGCTGCAAATCCCCCTGATGGTGCAGCAGCCTTCCCATTGGAGGGAGGCAGGAGTGGAGCTTACCTTACCTTCAGGTAACACAAACTGCCCCTTTTCAAATGTGTTTTTTGTGTTCCAACCATTCCTCCTCCAAGTCTGGATTGTCCTGCCACCACCCAACTTGTATGTTCTTGGAGGGGTAGATTTGGGGACTTATTCCCATGAGTGACCAAGTGCTCTGATGGAGACCAACTCCATCTGCAGAGGAGCAGGGAGTACAGCTGCAAATCCTGGAGCACAGCACACTTAACCAGCATTCCTATAGAAACAAATGAACTGGGAGATAGAAACAAGCAGGAGACATTTCCTACTGTGGGGAAATGAAGGGCAGAATCCATTTTGCCATATTCTGCCCACAAAGCCTTGTCGCTTGAAACAACTCTCTTTACTCTTCAGATAATGCTTGCTAAGACTGCAGAAATTCTTGGGATTAGATACCTGTACATACAGAGCTAATTGCAACTCCGTGATGAGGATGAAAGCAGAAAAGTATTCTGGTCGTTTTCTCCTTCTCTAAACTGCTTTTAACATTCATCAAGAGGTTCCTTGCATTTTTCTGATTTTTAGGCTTCCTACTTGAAGTTTCACATCTGAGCATTATTTTGACAGACAACCCACTTACACTGTGAATTAGGCATTTACAAGTGACTTTCTTCTGTTTCCACAGTTCAGCTGCAGAATATTAAAGGCTTGTAGGTGTTACTGATAGTCATATATCGCAGCAATAATGTGTCCTACTGCGATGAACGTCGCTGCAGAATTCATCAGATCCATGAAAAATAGTTCCACGTGCACGAGTGTGGAAGTTCACTGCAGTGCTTGTGCCTGGCCTGTGTCGGCAATAGCCATAGATCACTCTGTGACACTGCTGAATGCTTCCCCACATCCATATGGAAATGGCTCTCTGAAATGGAATTCACAGTTTTGGGCCCTCCCCAACACCCCCACAGGTACACATGTTCCTGGAGCAACTTAATGTGTGTTCTTGTGATAGGCACAGCCTTATCTTTATATCTTCATTTAAGAGAATCCTTCCTGCCTGTTCTCAGCTTGGATTGCAGTGTGGTGCAGGGTGGAGAATACCCAGAAGTTTGGGGTGATTATAGGGATTCTTATTTCCTTCGAAAATTTGTGTTTCTTATAAATGAAAAATAGTTACATAAAAAGAAATACACGGACAAGTGGTTGGTGTTATCTGCAGATGTAGCCACTCACTAGATCCAGTGCCAACTATGTAATTAAAAGCTTTTATGACTAATAACAGTAGCTATGAAGGGTCTCTTCTGTTGGAAAGGCCACTTTTAATGCAGATGTGCTTTCCCCAGAGAGCTTGGTGCAGACATTTAGGCTTTACTAAAAGCAATAAGCAAATATATCTCTGTAGCACATCCTCTTTGCTATTTGTGTTTCAGCTGGCAAAATAAAACCTGGTATTCAGAAAAGGGCTGCTTAAAATCTGTCAAGAATAGGAGACTTTAATACCTGAGCAGATAAAATCAGGCCCCAGCTTGTGAAGTCTGCCTCCTCAGAAACTGCCCACCAGGTGAGCGTGAGAAACATTTAATGTTTTGATGCTCCATGGCTGCTTTCTGATCTAATTTTACACTTAGATGAGCAAGTTGAGCTGCTTTGAATTTAACCAAGTAATTGAAATTATTTTTTGTGGTCCCTTCTCTTCTGTACAGCTGGTGTTGGGCAAAAGCTGGAATCCAGATCAGTGAGGGGCAGGACAGGCACAACTGTGGCCTGAAGGAATCAGTAGGGGAGGTGTGAGTGTCACCTGTGCTTTTTCACACTTTTCTTTATCACTCAGCTTTTCTTATCAGAAGCTTTAGCAATAAAGGGCTAAACAACTTTCGATAGGCACCTATGATTAAAAAGTGATTCAAAAGTTCATTATTCCAGAGGGAGAAAAATGAACTTACATCTGAGGAAACAGGAGTTTGCCTGTAGAGAAACCATGGAAATAGCCTTAAAACTGTTTGTGGTACTTAGACCTGGTGATTTGTGGTTCTGCTCTTCTGAGAGCTCTCATCCTCCAAGTGCTTTATACAGCTGGAGGTCAATCCTGGCGACTTAGAAGACTGTAAGTCAGCTGCAATAATATATAACCTGAGAAAGATTTGACCTCTGGACTGTATTTGGGGATCTTCGGCCATACCTCAAAGTAGGAATGTGCAAATAATAAGATACATTACATTTAAGCCTGCCAGTCTTTCACTACTGGACCTTTATCCTGGTTTATACTGGAAATCCTTTGCAAACAGAACTCCTGTGTAGCCAGAAAGTGGCTGGGCTCAGTAGGAATATGTGTAAAGGCAAACATGCACATGTATATTTAGGAGGTGGAAGCCCTCCCCAAACATCCCACTCGGTGAATAGTTGAAGCCATGAATAAAAGATCTCCATTTGACTCACTGGTCTCTCCAGGCTGGGTTCATTTCCACTTACAGATTATTACTCACCAAATGTATAGTCTATGGAAATCTAACTAATTTGTTGTTGTTTTCTGGTAGCTGCATCCTGCTGAGTTATTGATTGCCTGGACTCAAGGTATGCGTGTTATTGTAATAGGCTCCTGAGCTGTTAGCACACCATTGATTCAATATTCCTCTGGAGCAAAAGCCTACTGCCAAGGAATTTCCAGGCACTGAGAGGCTGTAACTATTCCAATAAATTTTATTCTTAGCACTTTGAACTCGGACAAAACTCTTCTAGCTGTTGCCAAAACATTTCTCGTTATTAGCAGTAGAAGCGGGAAGCTGAATAAAAAATGGGACCAAAAGAAACTCCTCTTCTGAAGAGAAGCTTCTCAACGTGCTTTACTGACTGCCCCTATGTTCTTTCTCACCAGCCCCTAAATTAGGGAGGCAGGATACCCTGGTGAGGTGCAGAAGCAGTAAATAAACTCATGGAATTCTCTCTCTGCCTGCCTGGTGCTCCCAAAAATGTGCCTCTCATTTCACAGGATCACACACAGAGGTTTTCTCACTGAATAAGGAGGCTGAGCAAGCCTGGTGTATTCTATTCCTAATTGTTAGTGAGGTGCACAGGCAATCTGGAGATTTAGAAAAGGAATGTTTGTCACATTTAGTTGCAGGATCATGGACGCATTCTCCAACTTATTTCAGATATGCTCTTGCCCAACTCTGTGCTTGGCTTTGCTTTGTTTGGTAGGCAGAGTGCTGTTTGCAGGGGATGTAACATCTCCCATGGAATAAGTGACACTGGGTGGGGTGAGGGCTTTATAACCATAAGTAAGGATCAGCTCGTATTTGTCCATGGCTAATCCCTCGCCTGTTTCATCACTGATTCTCCCAGCTGAGCAACAAAGCCTGCAAGGAACCAACTTAAAAAAAAAAAAAAAAAAGCTGCATGAAACTAAAGGAAATCAAAAGCAAATTATTTTCCAGATTATAGCCCTCCAGAGCTGCTGAGATATTGCCCATTTTTCACAGCAGACAAAAACATTTTCCTGGGGATCAATTTAGCTTCCAGAAGTCGGCTCCTTTCAACCCATAATCCATCATATTTCCCCATTTGCAATCTCTCTGTGTCTGAGTGTTTTAAGATTCCTATGAATTATTTTATAAAGAGTATAAAGAGGCCTTTTTTCCCGCTGAAATGAGGGAGTTGCCTTTCTGCCCTATCAGGTCAGATACCATTAGACTGTTGTACAAGGGGGCCCTGCCATCCATACCTCCATATTGGCAACTACCTTAGTAGGCTCATCTGTCAAAGAGATCCAGTAATCAATCACTGCAGTGATCAATATGCAGCTTATGCATTCATCATTCCTTTGAGGAGACTATTAGGATGAAGTTGTCAGTGAAACAGGAACAAAGGGAGAAATATTCTGAGACGGCTGAGGGGTGGGAATGTGTGTTGGGGCAAGAAAGAGGAGCTTAAAAGGAGGAAATACAGCTCTGCTGAAAGAGGGAGAGAATTTTGCACCTTGAGGGAAGGAGAAGTTTGTGACAGATTTATCTGGATGCCCAGGAACGTGGTGCAGAAGGTGACTCATCTTTCAAGAGGCAGAGTGGAGTAAAAATTTCCAGATCTCCTGATTGGTGTGTCACTATGATTTGTGGGCTGCTCTGCCAAGGTAAAGCAGGTACCACGAGGAGCTGGGCACAAGCAAGGCAAGGAGGAAGAGGCAGGAAAGCTTGCGAATGAATCCATGAGAAGCACATTGAGGCAGGGAGAGGACTATTTATTTATTGCTCAGAACTCATGCCTTTATTCCATTTAATCTGAGCCCAGGAATTATTGCAAACATTGATGATCACTTCTGCCTTGAAAAACACACCAGGGTCCCTCCAGGTCTCAGCAGCACTGACACTTGGAGGCATTTCTGATGAGCATAAGCTCCCTACCTGGGGCACTCTGGCCCCAGACTTCTCCCCCAAAGCCCACACTAAATCTGCTTCAGAGACAGACATTTCCATGTCTCCTTTTCCAAAGGCAAAGGAATCAGGCTGGTACCCAATTCTCACACCAGGTCCAGTGGAGTCAGGAGAAAGGGTTAATACAGCTGGACCTTGGGACTTTTCAGGCTCACTTATGATTATTCCCTTATCTGCTGCAGAGCCGTTATTTAGTCACTGTAATAATTTACATTAATTGGATGTAATGCATAACAAATTTATGAGACTGGGGCTAGGCTCAGCTTTTGCATGAAACTCATCTTTGTGATGTGCTGACCAAGCACAGCAGGCTGGGATCTGCCAGTCAGAGGAGAAGTGGTGCTGGCCCATGGTGCCCAGGGACAGGAGGGAATGATGTTGCTGAAAACCCCTCAGCTGTGGTTGCTGTGGGACTCTTACAACCATTGTCTGTTATGGGTATGTCTCTCCAGCAAACAGCTCCCACCCTTTGGAGAGAGAGATACATTTGTGTTTGCCGTGGATTGTCTCTTGTCTGGTTCCAAACTGAACTGAAAGAGGAAGAAACCTGAGTGTTTCCTCAGCTGAGTGTCTGAGCCACGGCTCTGTCAGCCACACAACTGGAGGCAAGTGGTGACTGGGAGGCTCAGAGCAGCGGTCAGAGAGGACTCGGAAACAAAGAGGAAAGGGAAAAGCCTGTGATGTGATCCCTGGTGCTAATTAGCTTGACCCCAGTGATTGTGTCTTAAAGTAACACAGATGACCTCTGACCGTGAGGTCCTTCAGCTGTGATCCAATAAAAGTTGCAGGAATGGATTTTGCTTTGCATGTGGCCCCAGGGTATTTGTCTCTTAACTGACTTGTAAGAAACCTGGGAAAACACAGAATCTTTTCCCTAACCTTCATATTCTTACTTTACAAGACTTTCCTTCCCAGACCTAATGACCAATCATAAAAGATGGTCACCTCTAACCTCTGAAGTCGTCCAGCATGTGCCAAGGGCAAGTTCTGCTGGTTGGCTCTATTTTGGTGCTTTCTTCTCCTGATAACGCCACTCTTTTCCTTCCTGGGGTGTCCCTACATTGGCTGGTGACCCCAGTCTTGAGTCACTGGGGCTGGCAGGAGCAGGACTGGCTCTGCAGTCAGCTCTTCCTGGAGGTGCTGTAGCTGTCAGTGTTGTACTTGCACACAGTTTACCTTCCCCAGGCTCTGTTCTGCTCCATGATGGTCCAACCAGTGCCCAAGAATCTGAAGTCCTTCTCTTGACAGTTTCTTCCTGGGTGCAATGTATCTTAGTCATTTGTCCTAATAATTTATTACAGAATTAAGTGTATTGCCTAGGAAGCATGCCAGTAATGCTCTGCCAGTATATGTACAACACTTTGTTAATTAAAAGTATTAGGCGATATAGACTCTATTGTTGTGAATTAATCAGTTTAATTACAAAGAGGATCAAGTATCATAGTTAAAATACTAGCTTTTGTCGTGCACTAAGGTGAACGCCTTGCATTTGGCAAATATTTTTTCTGTCTGAGTAGTAAATCATTGCCCATGTTCATGTTTCCCTTCCTTGCCACACTGTGTGGTCACAAAGCTGCTGCCAAGGTGGAGCGACAGGGAGTGGAATCCACTTTTTTCCTGTCTTTAGCCTATGGGGTGGGACTCTTCTGGAGCTGGGAAGGGCAAGTGCCACAGGTGGCACAGAGCTCTCCCTCTTCCCACACCCTCTCCAGACCTGCAGGTATTTGTGTGGAGGGCTGGGAGCCCGTGTGACAATCTCACAGGGCTGCCGGAGGTATCGAAATCTATTTCCCTTATTTATTTGGGGGATTACTCTTTTCTCTCGGGCAGGAGTGGAGCGCAGGGGGGGTTGAAGGAGGCTTAATCCCCGAGACAAGAGGAAACCTTGGAAAAGGTTAATTGCTGGGCTTTGCGTGTTGTGTCGTGTGGCTGCTCAGGTTACAGCAGCGATGCCATCTGCTCAGCACCCCTCCCTGCATAATTCACCAGCCTCGCATGTCGCCGTTGGGCTGAGCGTTGGGCTGAGCGCTCCTGGGCTATTCATGAGGAAGTTACCTTTAGGCAGAGCTCAGGTAACCTGTTACACGACACCCCAGACTGACTTCTGCTCTCTTGTCCTTTTGCCTTTGTTGTTCCTGTCCCCAGGCTGTGGGAGTTAAGAGCCAGTGGAGAGAAGCTCTGGGTGGTCTGTTCCCAGCCTCCTCCTCCGAAGGCACAGGGCCCTGTCCTGTTCCCAGCCACTCCTCCAAAGGCTGAGGCCACTGTGCTGTCCCCAGATTTCTCCAAAGGCACAGGGCCCTGTCACAGCCAGTGCTGATCCCCACCTTGCCCTGCTCAAGCACCATCCCTCTGTGAGTCACTCTTTCAGACTGGCACAGCAGGTTGGATGCTATTCCCTGTCCAACCCATCTCCTTTCCCGGTGTGTTTGGGCATGGACAAATGCCGTGCAAGGACACTTCATTTTCCTTTTCCCATTAAAAGCTCAACCTGTTTGGAAGTTCCTTCTGGCTTCTCTAATGGCCACAAGATCATGCAGGGTTTCACCTGCCACCAGAACTGTGCTTTAAGGCTCCAGCCTGCCCAGTGTGCCACTTTATGGGTGACATTTCAGCAGCACAGTGTGACTGGGATGTTTTCCTACTTCTCCATGCCCAAGCCTTATGAGGGTTAAGCCATTTCCACAGGGTTTTTAACTTGATATGGAGTCAGTCTCCTCTGCCAGAGCACCCTTCTCATCTCTGCTGTGTAACCTGAGTTCAACAGCTCCCTCCCCATGAATATTTAACTGAGGATCTTAGCAGATGAGCTCCAGCTAACATGTGGCAAACAGATTTCCAGTACAATAGGGCCTGCTAAAATGGTGATGCATAAAAGAAACCCTGGAAGGAAAGGGAAGGTTCACGTTCTGGAAAGGGAAGCACAGTCGAGTGAACTCCAACCAGCTGCTCCCCTGAGCTGAGGAAGAGGAGGAAGGAGCACCAGGGGCTCTGGCAGAGCAAGCAAGGAGGGCATTGGTGAAGGACAGAGACAAAAACAGCTCAGGCAGATAAACTGGAGCTCTTCTGTTGGCCTAAACCCTTATCTATGTGAGCCTGGAGTGGTTTAACTGATATTGCAGCCTTCAGCAACCTGCTGGTGAGAGACTGCTGGGTTAAAAGCAGTAGATGGACACATAATACACGAATTTGCATAGGGGTTTTTAGGTCCTTCACAGGGATAACTTATTCAGATCATCCAGCAGTGAGTTCCTTTGGCCTGTAATGCTCTGGCAGAAAAAATAATCAGCCTGATGATTTTATGGTGTTTCACTTAATTCTTCCACAGAAAGGAGCTGAGCAAAACCAGGTTTTATTCCTTCCCTTGGATGTTATCTTGATTATTTGCAGACAACTGCTGTGTACAATTTCTCAATATACTCTACCCAGGTAAATCTGTGGTTCTGAGGTTCATTAAGCACAAAATAAAGGCTTAATTTCAGATCCAATGAGAGATTAATTTGGCAATTTCCATTCACCAATGAGGTGAAAACCAGCAGTACTGTCAATAGAAAAAGGTCTTTCTGCTCTATTGAACAGCCTCAATATTAACAGTAATCTCTGCTGCTCTCTTCAGCCAAAAAAGAGATGCTCTGACCCCCACCCCCCAAGGACTCATTAATGATAAAGGGCCCAGATTACCAAATTAAACGGAATTACTTTGACCCAAGTAAGGGCAACAGGTTAATTTTTGCATAAACCATGACCGTGTTCGTGCCTGAATTGCTCTCCAGGCCCGTGCCTGGGTGTGGGGCTCGGGGACACTGAGAGGTGAAGGTCTCTGGGAGTCTGTGCTGCTGAAATATTGGCTGTTTCACCGGGTTTCCCTCCTGAGAGGGATGAGCAGGATTTACAAGGCAGGGCTGATTTGAACTGGAGCAGCCATTTGCACAGAATAATTTCCTTTTCAAGCCCTAAATTCAGACTTTATGGCTTCCTCTGCTCCTTTTGGTTTGCTGTGTGTCATCCCTCTGATCCCAAGTGTCGTTCACAAGCTCAAAGCAGAGGCTGCCCTGCCAGGGCCAAAGAGAGGTGACAGCAACCTGCAAATTGGGACACTTGTTCCAATTTGTAACCCCTGGATGTGCTTGTATTCCAAGAGGAAATATGCCAGCAAAGGCAGGCAGTGAGAAAGGGGCTGCACTGGACCTGGCTGTGGGGCTGGAAACCTTTAACAGAGCTGGGGTTTAGGGCTGTGAATAGAGGTGCAGCTTCTTGGGAGAAAATTCCAGCCACCAAGGAGATGGAGGCTTGGCCACCTCTTAGCAAGTCCAGACAGGAATTCTGGCACAAAGCCTGGCTTCACTCCTGTGCTTCTGGGACCAACAAGACCCTCCTTCCTAATCCACATGTAGAATTTAAAAGGAATCTGCTGTGAGAAGGGGTGAAGAAATCCCTTGGGGAAACGTGAGGCTTTGGGAAAGGACCCTCAGCAGTTAGGGCTCAGGGTCTGCCTCACCCACCTGTTCCTACCCACCTCCCCACCAGGGCCTCCTTGCTCCTTCCCAGTTCTTTGGGATCCCCAGACAAGAGATCCTACAGGGATGACTGGGAATAACTGGGATTCCTCTGTGGTGCAGAGCCTGGGGTGCTGCTGGAGGTGGCTCAAGGCAAGAGGGGTTCAGGCTGCTCCGTGAGCAACCTCTGCCTTTGTGCTAAGCTCAGAATTTATTGGTGTTAGTCAGGTTAATGTACTATTACTTTGCATATTAATAATCTCTTATTACATTTGTTCTTAAGAGTGGTATCATGTGTAGGCAATGAGGATTAATGGCACCTCAGTAATATTTACATATTTACATTATTAAAAAGCAATACATCTTTTAGACAGCCCTGGGCATGGTGTAGAATTGCAGATGCTGTTCTGAGCCCACCACAGCCTTCCTATCCAGGTGATACCTGTCCTGCTCAGTCACCTTTCCCAGGTGTTCAGCAGGTTTAGCCAGGGTTAGGAGACTTGGGCACCCTCTGAGCAGAGCCTGTGGCTCTGGACACCCTCCTGCTATCCCACCCATCCTCCTGGCCAACTCCTCCTGCTCCACAGGCCCAGTGACCTCAGCTCTCCCATAGGGTGCTCAAACCACCCCTCCCTCAGCAGCTAGGAGAGGCTGGGTGGCTGCAGCAGGATGTTGGTTCCCTCCCTGGTGTGTCTCAGGACGATGGACAAAGGAGCAAAAGTTTCTCCCCCACCATGTTGCATCCCCAGGGAAAGGCTCTGAGACTCGGCTGGAGGCTCCCAATCACCTCTACAGTCCTAAACTTAATTAAAGCTGCCAGCTTCTAATTAAACTACTTAATTAAGTGCCACATTGTCAGTAGGTAAAGATGGAACAGACTTAATTATTTAACACAATGACATAGAAGAAAAAACCCACTTTAAAAGCATGACATCTCCCAGGCAGGCAGGAGCCCACCTGCCCTGCCGTGTGCCACCCTGCCCTGCCATGTGCCACCCTGCAGTGCCAACAGCCCAGTATTCCCAGCAGCAGCCTGGTGTGAGAAAGGCCTTTTAGAGCTGTTTTGAGTTTCTCCAGAAAGGAGATATCTAAAATTTCTAAAATGACATCACCAGCCCTGCCAAGGACACTCTGAGTGGGGTCAGCACCATCTTCTCAGTCTCTTCGCTTCCCTGAATTGTCCCCAGATGTGGATCACCAACCCCAGATCACAGGGGGGTTATCCTGACCCTGCTGCATCAATGAGCAGAGCCCAGCAGCCTCCTCAAGGCCAGGTCTTTGCCTTCATGCCGTGGCAGAGGCTGCTGGGTGGGTGCTCTCCCTGCCCCAGGGCCCCACAGAGCAGCACTTGGCTTCACCCACCACCTGCTTCATCTCATTTCCATCTACCTTTTAAAACTCTGGCTAAAGGCTCCTGTCTGCAGGGTGATGTAACCTGAATGACTCCCAGGCTGGCATTCTGTGGGTAAGATTTATGACACTGTCTTGTCAATAAATCCATAAAGACCCCAAACCCAGTAACGAACGTGCAGAAGGTAAAGGCAATGGTAAATATCTTCCAAATAGGCCCCAGAGCCTTTGAGTGCAGGGAAAGAGGAAAGCACTGGTGACCCTTGTTAATCTTTTCACTGGCTCCAGCAACTATTGGCACCTTTTGCTGGCCAGAAATTTGCAAGTCTTTGGGGAGCAATGATTTCACAGTCGGGGTCTCTTTGAGAGAGAAAAAAATTCCCTTTGCTCCTAAAATGGGACCATTCTTCCAAATGAAAATTGACATTTTAGTTTGAACTTCATGACCTCCAGTAATCACACTAATGGCCTTAGCTGGCTGGCTGGGAGGGAGCTGGCTGTGGCCAGGACTGATGGGGACCTGTATGGATCGCTGGAAATGGGCTGGGAGATGAGGAGAGCACAGGCTGCTAACACTGGGCTCTAACTGGCCAAGGCACTGAAGGGGATTTCTGACCTGCTCTGGAGACTTTGAACTGCATCGAGTTTGATCTTGGGTATTGACAGAGCAGTCACTGAGTGCTCTGAGCCATCCATCCATCCTCACCCCCTCTGTCTATCCATCCACGCCGAGCTGTCAAAGCTAAGGAGCACCCATGGAGCTGGCAGAGGGCAGTTCACGTGCTCCCCACAGCCCCCAGCCTTCCTCAGACACTGCCCCTGTGACTCAAGGAGCAGCAGCACTGGAGAGGGGCTCCCTGCCAGCCCCTCAGCCCCAGGCTCCGAGTCCAGCTGTGCACACTTGCCCAGGAACAGCACCAGGATCCTCATTCCCACCACCCTAGCACTGCAGGGCCAGCCCCAGGCAGGGCAGAGCTGCAGGCAGGCTTCCCTTTGCCCCCTCTGCAGACACACAGTGAGCAAAGGTCCCTCCTCTCTTCCTCAGATGAAAATCCCCATTTCACACTTGTTATCCACCTGCATCGTGGTAGCCAGGATCAGGAATTGGCTGCAGCTAAAAATGCAAGAGGGTCCTTTTATTTTATTTTTTTAATACCTCATTTAGTAGGTTAATATTCCATGTTATTTTAGGCTGCTTGTTCTATACATCTGCCATCCAAGCCTGTACAGATGTTTTAGGATTCTTTAATCCTGACAAAGGACTTAGCGTTAAGGAAAAATGGGTTACATAAAGATCCTTATCTCCTTAAGAAATAAAGCATGTTTTGGGCATATTGTGTACAAAACAAGACTAAAATAGAGACAGAACATTCTGGGGCCACTTACCAGATGTCCAGGTTGGGAGATGTGGGTCTGGTTTGCCTGCAGTTTTCCTGCCTGGCTCCTGAACCAGAGCCACAGCCTGGGATGGGCTCTGCTGAGGGGAAGAGGGAAATGTTTCTGAGGAAAAAGTACCAGCTCTGGTATGGAGCAGGGAATTACTGAGCTCATATAACTTCCCACTCACAGCAGCCTCCTGGATTAATGGCAGGAGTTTTGCTTGGGAGAAGACTTTTCCCAGGACACCAGCTCAGGCTGATGCTCTGCCCACGGCAGGAAGGTGATCCTAAACTAAACACTTCTCCCAGCCCAGAGCTGCTGGAGTTTCCAGGCTTGTGTACAGCCTTTCATCCCATAAAATTGACACGGTTCTCACATTTTTGTGACTCTGGTGATTGATCCAGCCCGTGTAAATTACAAAAAGGAGTCACAATCCTCTAGGGTCTGAAGCAGAATATCAAAAGAGCATGGGCTCATGCTACCTTAATTAAAACTTCGTTTAATTAAAAACCTTGAGAGCTTTATTAGACTCGGTAATTGATTTAATTTTCTTGTGGAATTCTATTACAAAACACTTCCAGCACATTGGCTTTGGGATCCTGGCTCCAGCACCATCCTTCTCCCTGAGCAGCACCTCTGTCCTCTACAAGGGACAAACCCCAAGCTCCTTGGCCCATCAAATCCCAGAGCCTCACAGGACATTCCCGCTCCTCCTGGGGCTGAGTTCCTGGCTCAAACAGGCAGCACCTCAAAGCTCTCCCTCATCAGAGAAATCTCTCCCTGTCCCTCAGCTGGCAGAGCAGCCAAACTGATCTCCTCCTTCCAGAAGGAGTTGGGGAGTAGCTGCACAGGAGATTTGTGCTCTCAGACATACTCTGATCTCTCTGAGGTGACACAAAACCCTCTGGCTTCTCCCTAGGGCTGAGCCTGCTTTGGCACTCTGGGATTCACCGTGGTTTTTGCAAATAGACCATTTTATTGTGCAGAGGGATGGCAGGAAGACCTAACCCCCACCATGACAGGTTTTGCAGCAATTCTCAGAGGTGAGGGTGCCCCACACCTCACTGTGTCACCCAGACAGGCTGGTGCTTGGCCTTCCTGAGTTTCCTTTTTGCTCCCAGCTCTACTCTTCACTTGCTGCCTCACACCAAAGCGAGTGGCTCCGTGCTAGGAATCAGCTGCCACATTTCCCCCAGCCCAGGCTGCATCTCTGTGCCAGGAAGGATTGGCAGGGGGGAGAGCTCTGGGAATTGCCCCAGCACCACCTCCCCAGCCAGCTGGCAGTGGATACTCTGGAGAGATGATGGGTGTTAAAGCCTTTCTGGTCAGGACACAGGGAATCAAACAGTAAAATAAGAATAATAAAAAAAAAAACCCTCGCCCCCACACAATGATTGTCTGATCTATATCTATTCCATAACATCCAGAATTAATAGGATACAGGAGTTAAAGCAACCATGGCAACTGAATGCAGAAAGGGCTGTCCTTGTAAATAAATGAATTCATAAATAACTCACAAGTGCTGATATAAAAAGTCATGGGAATCTAATGCAATGCTAATGCAATTCAAGCCTTCTCTTTTTTCCATGCAGAATTAGAATATTGGGTGAGCCTGGCTTTGCTCCGTGCTACAAGTGTCATTCTTAAGATAATAGAACTTGCTAATTGTACCAGGAGCCAGGCTGTGATTGATGAGGGCTTTGGGTTTTTGTCTCCTTCATGTTCTTCTGAGCAAAATGTTGCACCAGTAAGTTATAGGCTGGAAGTGAATTAGGGAAAAGTTAGGGAGGAAGGAGCAGGATTCCTCCTGGCAGAGACACTCCAGCAAAATACGTCTATTTGGTGACCCTCAGGGTGACACTTTTGGAAGCAATGTTCTCAGCTCTTATTCCTGTGCTTCCTGTGGTGATAAAATATATATTATATTATTGACGGAGGGGCAACTTCACCATGGAGATTCACATTTCACCACATAAGGAGAGGGGCAGTGCTGTGATCTACACCAAAATCGGGTTTATTTCCTTGCAGTGATTTCCCCCAGTTTGAAAATCGTTGCTAATAAATGTTGATATATTTGAGGACAGTTTCATCTTGCAAACACTTTATTCCTTTCTCTTGATAATTTTTATTGATATGCATTTTGCGACAGTTTGATGCTGGAAAGTCATTTTCTCCTTTGCACTACAGAGTCTAAGCATAATCAATGTCAAAAAGATTCCAAAAAGCTTTTGAGCACTGAAGTTTCTCTCAAACTGTCAGCAAAGCATTTTTCGAAACTGCAGCCAAACCTTTCCCCAGACCTCTAGGACTGCCAGTACCAATCGCCCTGGGAACACAGGGACAAAATTCCACTTAGCAAAAGAGACAAAGGGTGAAATTTGCCCCTCGGAAATGTGAGAATTTGGTTTATTCCCCAAAAACAGAGGTGGAGAAGGCTCAGGAGCCGGCAGGGTCACAGAGGACGCAGGGGGTTCCCGCAGGCACCGCTCCCATCCCGCGGCTTTGATGTATCAGGAGGGACGGGACAGGGCACGAGACGAGGGGGACATGCCTACTTCGCACCGAGAGAGCCTCGGGGAGGAGGATGCGCCCTGAATTGGAAGCTTCCACTGTTTTGGAGTCTGTTTTCCCCCCTCGCCGCCGCTCCCTGTCGGCTGCGGCGCGGCAGCAGCAGCATCCCTGGGGCAGGAGCACCGCCACGTGGGATGCGGCCGCAGGCACAGCCCCGCGCTTGCCCCCGCCACGGCCACCCTCGGGGGCTGCCCACGCCCCGGCCACTCGGGGCTGACCCTCGCCTCACGTGGGAGGTGCTGCCCGGGGAGTTTGGGGGGCGGGTTTGCTCACCTGCTCCTCCCGATTGGTTTTAAAAAGTAAAAATCCAAAAAGAGCTCTGACAGTGAAGTACACTAAAATGGCATCATTATAGACTTATTTAGAGCACCCCACCAAAGAGGACCTGGCGCTTGGGATTCCTGGCCCAGCAGACCCTCTCGTGCTGACAGCGATGCTGTCACGGCTAATCCTGGCCAGTGAGAACTTGACACTGACTGATGCTCTGCAATGATGCCTAAGAAACGTGGGCAAACTCAACATTCCATTGATCCCACCGAACTGAATGCTGTCCCTAAATGTGACGCACAGCCAATGCCCAGGCTAGGTGACTTCATTGAGTCAGAGCTCAGGCACAAACCCCTTTGCCGAGTGAAGGTTTGTCTCTGCTCTCTCCTATCACCCAGGCATGACATGGCCCAGCTCTGTGGGTGACACAAGAGCAGCCCTGGCTAAAGTGACCCCAGAGCACACAGATGTCATCCGCATCAGAGGATCCTGATGGATCTATGTAACGAGTCTAAGAGCACCCACCTGCACAGGATATGATTGAGGTATAGTACTAATGAATGGAAAAACAGGGAACTGAGATTCCCAGAGAAAAGGTGTTACTTTGACCTGAAATATCACCCTTAGAGAAGCACTTTGTGGAGCCATAGGATTTGGGAGGCTTCCCAATCCTGCCCACCAAAGCTCAGCTCCACGAGGTAGGGATGGATTGGGTTTTACTGCCTCCTGCTTAAATTAGACCCAGCCTACAAATGAACAGAAGGCAAAAATGACACTTCTCCTCGAGAGTTTTCTGCATAATAGGCAGTTTCTGACATCAGCCAGATCGGGACTCGCCAACATGATGCAGCAACAAGCTTTGGCAGGAATTCTGTCCCTGGCAAAGCATCCGATTCTATTTTCATTTGTTTTAGAGACAGTTACTCACTCACCATATGTGCGCAGCTGGCTCCTGCTCCAGCCCCACAGGTCAGCAGGAATCTTTCCATGACTCCAGCATCTTTAAAATAACTACTTTCCCATTTTTCAGAGGTGGAGGGAACAGCCGGGCTAGCGAGGCTCTGTCTTTTGGGGCAGTGAAGTGTCCCTGCTATAGGACAACACATACTGGGATCCCACTGACACTGGCACTGGACTTTCTCTCTCTGTCCTGATTCCTGCAGCAGGGAAGGAGCAGTTTTCTGGGGCAGGGAGGAGGCAGGCAGCCTCCAGCCCCCCTGAGCATCCCCTGGTTTGTTTTTAGAGCAGCAGAGGCTGGCAGCAGCAGATTATTATGCCCGAAAGCAGCCTGAGGTGTCACGTAGATGGAATACATCAAACATTACTGTCTCACCGAGCCTCGCACCAATCATTTATTTCTTTAGAAAACTGCAGACTGCTCTAGTTTTATATTTCGCAAGTCACCTGTAAAATATATATCCATAAAACTCTTCCAGGAGGAGGATTCCTGCAGGGATATGGCAGCCTGGCCTTGCTGAGCTCCACAACCCGACCATCTGCGCTGGCACTCGGCGTGGAGCTGGCACTGCCACTCCCCAGCCTCGCAGGGTGTTCGGAGCAGGGTTTGGTCTGTACATCCCTCACTCCCTCGGGATCCAAAGCTGCCAAACCCCAAATATCTCCCCAAAACAAGCCCTGGGGAGGTGGGAGAGCTGGGGGCTCAGAGTGCTGCTCCAGGACTGCACTCAGGGGTTGCAGGGCTGCAGAACTGGGAATGAGTTCCACTTTCTGCTATGTATTTTTTATTTGATTAGTCTAATAGACTGCATTATTATTATACCACATGCAAATCTCCTCAAACTGATTAAAGCTGACATTTCCAGCCACGAGATGAGAACTGGAAAGAAGTAGTAAGGAAACATTATTTCACAAGCTTTTGCACTTTAGATTTGCAGGGAGGGTCGATTACATTTCAAATTTAAGGGCCAGATTCAATCCTAAATCTCCTTTAAGGAAAAGGAAATAATTAATTCCTTAATTTGTTACATTTCTTGCTCAGCAAAACCCAAGGGAGTTTAAGATGCCTCTGGTTTTGAATGGTGCTTTTGGATATGACTGGAAGGCAGCAGTGAATGCTTGAAAAATACCATGTTAACACTTTATTATCTTTAAGCCCTGAAGAATTATGGATGTCTGTATGGCTGTGGAATTGGTGGGGAAGTAATTGTTTCTGGGTCACCCAAGGAAACTTGTTAGCTTTTTTTCTGGATATACTTTCCAGTGCATGGATTTTTATTTATTTACTGATTTCTACCGGCGACCAAATAGTGCTGGGTGCCAGACATTTATAAAGCACAATCCCCGTTTCAAATAAAAAGTGACCAAAATGGTCAGTTAGGCTGTGGAAAGTATATTTTGCAGAGAGAATGAGAGAGGAGGAGAGTCTTGCAATGAGTTCATTCCCACAGCAGCTAACATGGACATTGTTATTTTTTGTAAAACAGGTGTGAAAAGGTTAAAGACCAAATATGGGTGTGATTTTTCTGAGGTTCAGGTATTTTATAGGGTTGAATACACCTTACAGCCTCCTTCACACGAACCTGTAAATGAGAACCTCTCCATAAAACCTTGCTTACGCCTGCAAAACGGTGATGTTTAGCTCTCCACAAGTAATAGTATTGAAAGCTTTCCTAGGCAGGGGTCAGGCCCATTTTATTATAAGTGCAGATCCATTCAAAGTGCAAAAGGACTGAGCTGAAGGACCTCTCGATATTACAAGGCTGTTAGTTCAACTGCAGCCTAAATGACCTGAGTGAGGCTGAAGCACAACTCGGTGCCAGGCAGAAGGGCTGGAGGTCGCCATTCCCAGGGAAAGATCACATTCACAAAATGACTCAAAATTGGGGAGGGAACATCTCTGCAGGTTTGACTCCTTCGCTCATCTCAGGCTGAAATGAGGTTGACTCCATGGGCTAACACTGGAGCCATTCATCCAGACAAGCTCTGTCCATGACGGGTGTTTGCTGGCAAAAATGCCCCTCCAAATGGGAAGAAAAAGATGTTTCCATCATAAAATGATCACGACAACTCAGCTGTGAGTTTTTGCCCTCAGCCTTGAAGGCATTTCTTGCATTCCTGTCTCAGCACACCACCTTAGTGGCCCTTCACGTGCAGCACCACTGCAATTCATCATTACCCAGCCTCCAAATTATTCTAGTGTTGATTAAATTAGTAAATGCAATCACAATCTGAAGCAAGTTAATTGAGAGAATTTATTTGGCCCTGACAGTTTTATGCATGTTTGATTAAGTATTATAAGGTTTGTTTTTGATTTTGCATAATTTAACTTTAAATCCTGCACTGGGTGGGGGAGGGAGCATCAACTATTAATGACCAAAATAAACACTTTTAAGACGCATATATTTATGATTTATTTCTAAAGGCAATATCTTCCAGATTTTTTTTGTTCTGTTGCCAAAGTGACAAATATGTTTAAAGCAATATTTTGAGCCGTTCGCTTCTCACTATAAATCTTGCGAAATGTGTACAATTCATTAAAAGTTTTGAAAGAAGTACAAGTTAGCATTTATATTGCAACAAGTGACATATAAATGTGTATGTTTGTCTTCAGAGCGGGCCATAAAATATCCAAGCCCTCGCCGGCCGCGCTGACGGGGACTAATGGCTCGCTCTCGGGGCCCATGATGAGTTTCATCACAAATCTTCAACGCTGTCAACACAAAACTGTTCAATCAACAGGAATATGAGTTGTGTCTTTAGTAAAATTAGCACGGGGAAGAAATACAGCCCCGAGGGCTGTGGGCGGGTTCCCTGCGGGCTCCACTCCGAGCCCTCCTTCAGGATCTGCTCTCTTTGAATGTCAAAGCTTCGATTCGTGCCTGACCCCAGGGCGGTTTATTGTTTATGGAGCCCCACGTTTGTCTGAGAGGCAGAGAGGTCCAAATGTGCCAGGCAGAAAATTGAACAGGGCTCTGCTGCTTTTTGTCATGGAATCATGGAATGGTTTGTGTTGGGAGGGACCCGAAAACTCAGCTCATTGCACCCCTGCCAGGGGCAGGGACACCTTCCACTAGACCAGGCCAACCTGAAGCTCACCCTGACCTAAGACACTAAAAGGGCCAGTCCTGGCACTGGTGCACACACACATTTGGGTTGTGGGGTCACTCAGTAGAGCTCCCTGGGGTTTTCTGGAGGGTAGGAAAGACCCTTCCCACCCCAGGGGTTCCTGCAGGATGCCAGGGGCTCCCTTTGCCACACTTGCATTTGGCAGCATCCCTGTGATTCCCCAGGGCGAAGCTGGAAACACAAAGTGCCTTCATAATGTCGTTGCTTGGGCTGAAATTCCCATCGCTGGTTTGTGGCTTGAGTCCCAAAGACTGGCAGAGGCAAATAAATGGAATGTGGGTGGCTCTCCTGCTTATCCAAGTCACCAAACAGATGTTCCCAGTTCCCTGCTATTGGGAAAATTTACCAGCTCCGCACATCCCCTTCTCCCTCCCGCCGGGAGCTGTGTGGGGACGTGGAGATGCCAATTTCCCAGGAGAACTCCTCAGCTGTTGCCTTATCCAAAATCCTCTCTCGTGTTTCAGGATCAAACTGCTCTGCAGGGCAGGGGAAGGGGAGGAAGGGGACCCGGCAGGAGCTCCGGGAGGCACCGGGACTCCGGGAGAGGTTTGGTCTGTGCAGAGCAGCAGCTCTGAGAGGTGACAGATGGCCAGAATTATTATTATTTAATGTTTCTCCACCATGGCACTGCCCAGACAGCAGGTGGGGCAGGGAGCCAACGCCAGAGTTGTGTATTCTTTCCATTATGGAGAAGAATTCCTAATTAAATCTAAGGGAAAACAGCAGAGAGGAAGTTATTCGTTTTCCTTCTTTTTACATTCTTTTGAATTTTTCTCCACCTGTTTGTTTTTTAGGAACTTTCTGGGTCTTTCCGGGATTCTCTGGACAACCCTTGGCTGCTGCTCCGGTGACACTGGACAGGACCCCCCGGTGTGACCCCCGGTGTGACCCCCCCGGTGTGACCCCCCCGGTGTGACCCTCGGTGTGACCCTCGGTGTGACCCCCCCGATGTGACCCTCCCGGTGTGACACCCCCGGTGTGACCCTC
>VZRF01002180.1:235789-256807 GCA_013396875.1 Vireo altiloquus
GGTGCGGCAGCGCTCGGTCACTGCCCACCGGGCCCGGGGGTCTCTGTCCCCGGGGTGAGTCGCGGCCGTGCGGAGCTCCCGGGGAAGGCCAGGCCGAGCTCCCTCCCGCAGCTCCTTCCCCGAGCGGCCGCGGTTCCGTTCGGGATCGGTGCGATGGAGGAGGAGTTGGCGTTTCCCCTCCTTCCGGCACTCCCGGCGCTCATCCCTCGGCACTAACCTTTATTTGTCATTGTCCCTAACCTTGTGCGGCTCCTCCTGGAGCGCTCGGGGGGTCCGGAGCTGCCATCGCTCCTCCCGGGATGGGGAGTGCCCCGAGCCGGGGCAGATCCTGCCGGGAATGTCCGGTGGGAGCGGAGAGGCGGCGCAGCATTCCCGTGCCTTTCTCACCTCGCACTCCCTTTCTAAAGGGCAGGGAGTGAAAACTCGCCAAAACGAAGAGTTATTCACGTTTTTAACGTCCTGGCGAGGCCACCACCAATGTGGTGCTGGGGGTGACAGCGGCACGGAGGACTCAGAGTGCCTTGAGCTGCAGTCCTTTGAGCTGTGGGGTGATGCCCGGAAAAGACCGAGTTGGCCCCCAGAATTATGGAATGGGTGCCTAAACCATTTTGTGGGCATCACGTGCAAAATACAGACTGGGGGCTAATCACAGAATCACGGAATGGTTTGGGTTGGAAGGCACCCTACAGCTCATCCCATTCCGCCCCTGCCATGGCAGGGACACCTTCCACCATCCCAGGCTGCTCCAAAACCCATCCAGCCTGGCCTTGGACACTTCCAGGGATCCAGGGGCAGCCACAGCTTCTCTGGGCACCCTGTGCCAGGGCCTGCCCACCCTCACAGGGAAGGATCTGCTGTTCCATACTCAGTTTGGAAAGTCTGTGCTCCTTGCATCGAGTTTTGTGTTCCCTGGAACAGTTTGTGACAGGAGAAAGTGACCAGCACGAGTTCATTGTGATTTTCTGTCCTGGCATTGAATAGCAGCTCGCTGATTCTCCCCAACACGGATCAGTAAGCTGGAATCCATCTATTGCTGAGTGTTGGATTCTTTTTAGAGTCTTTATGGGATTAAAAATTCATGCTTGAGGAGAGGCGTAGTAACTGTGAACGTTTTGATGCACAAAATGAGCAAATTGAAAATTATTCTGTCATTTTGTCTTTTAGATCAACTCCTATGCAGAGAGTTGTGAGTTTATGAAGCACCTCAGCAGTTCCTGTCGCTCTTCCTAGAAGGTGTCACGGGAAAACTTCACTCTTTTGTTCCAAGAATTCAGCAGCATCCCGGAACGGCAGCGGAGCCCTGACCTGCTGAGTGGATGGCAGCACCCCTAAAATGTAATAATTCAGAGTTTATTTTGTCCTCCCAATGTCCCCCTGCTCCTGCCTGCTCCAGTGATGATGTTTTGAGTTCACCCAAAGAGCATGAACCCACCAAAGGGTGTTTGTTCCTGGGGTGGGCACAGTAACCATGCAAGAGTCTTGCTGGAAAACTTTGTGTCCTGGTGGGGGAAGTTGCAAGGAGAGGCTGCATCGTCAGGAATTGAATGCTCTGAAGCCAGAGCATGTGATTTTTGACCTGTCTTGCTTTAGTCCTCCAAAAATATCACTGGGAGCAGACGCTGAGCAGTTCATACCCATCATGTGGGAAGTGTGTCGGGTCACATGCTCCAGGCACAGAACTGGGTTGGTTTTAGGCTGCGTTGGTTCAGTGTCTGAGCAATTCCTGTGCCTTGCAAAAGCCACATTTTTGAGCTGCTTGGCATTTCCTGGCTTCAGACAGGAAACAGGGCAAGAGGCACCTAAAATTATGAGGGTGTCTGTGGTAATTGAGGAGAACCCTTGGTTTCCTGAATTCCCTAAGTCATAATTTAGCCCCTGCTCCTTTTTGGTAGTCCCTGATCCATATAGAACCAATACTGCCTCAAATTACTGTAACAGCAAAAAGGAATTGGAAGCTGGGGCTGAGCAGGAGAGATCAGAACTGCAATTTCCATTTCCATGGAATTTGAGGCCGGAAGCAGGGCAGAAACTTCCCTGCTGATGCATGTTGTATCAGAGAAGGATTTTGATATCAAAACCACAATTTCCTGAGCCTTTATCATTTGCTCTATGTTTAGTTCTGTTAGTAATGAAACTAAAGAACTCTTGAAGCAACTTTTGAATTAGTTTAAATTTTATGAATAGTCAGATTTTTGGTTCAACAAAGGAAAGATCCTCCTGGATCTGAACGCTTGGGTGTGCGAGGAGTCTGGGGAAGTCCCTGTTGTTTTCCAGCATTATCTGATGAGTGCATTGTCATTTCATAATTCCCGGAATTTGGCACATCAGAAGCCTGGGGTGAAGCAGAGAGCAGCTAAGAGGCTCCTGCTCATCACTCACACAACAACAATGGGTGTGTGGAAGGATGTTAAGATTATAAATCCTAAACACTGCAGAAGATCAAGATAATTTCACTTATCTCTGCAGGTCCCAAGGGGAGAAATAAACTGGTGGATGCCTTTGAAAGGCTGCCTGGCCTTGCCTTGCAGTGACAGCGAAAGCACAAGGCTGGCCTGAGCCAGGGGAGGTACATCCTGTGGAGTGTGAAAAACATGATTGCCTCATTGTTCTTCCAAGACCTTCCATTATTTTCAGTTTGTTTATTTGGTGAAGCTTTGCCAAGTTTGGAAATGAGCACAAATCTAGAATCCACTTGCGAAAGTACTCAGAGTACTCTTTTTTTTTTTTAACTTTTAAAGGAAATATGACCAGATGCAAACACATACGTTAATATTACTGCTCTCACGTTAATATTACTGCTCACATGAGTGGGATGTTGCAGGGTGGCTGTTAGGTTAGGAGAGATCTGTGAATTAGCCAGGATAATTTCAGACCAAACCTCTTTGCTGTGTTAACGCTGGATAAAGTTTATAAGAGGCTACAGCTGGTGCTGGCTGGGGAATTGGTTTGGAGTCTGGAAACAGAGTGTGTTTGTGTGGGGAGTAAGAAGCAAAGAGGCAAAACAAAGATGTTTTAAGGGAGGAAGCTGAGGTTTGGAAAGCAGTAGTAAGCGAGTGCTGATACTGAAATCAGCTGGGATAAGTTGCTCTATTCAGCAAATCCAGGAGAACAGAAAACTTCCTATTGCCCGAGTTTCAGAGCGCGCTCACCGTGCTTCCCTCCTCTGCCTTCCCGCAGGTGTCTCCCTTGGCGGACATCCAGCCCAGGCTTAGCCGCGCCGGGCTGCCGGCTCCGTCCCGCTGCCGTCTGATATGTGCCCCGCGGCTGGAGGCCTGGGGCGGGCTGCGCGGGGCGGGGCCCGATGCCGGTGATCCCCATTCCCCGGCGGGTGCGCTCCTTCCACGGCCCCCACACCACCTGCCTGCACTCTGCCTGCGGCCCCGTGCGCACCACGCACCTGGTGCGCACCAAGTACAACAACTTCGACATCTATCTCAAGTCGCGATGGATGTACGGATTCATCCGCTTCCTGCTGTACTTCAGCTGCAGCCTCTTTACCTCCATCCTCTGGGTGGCTCTCTCGATCTTGTTTTGCCTTCAGTACCTCGGCATCCGCATCTTCCTGCGCTTCCAGTACAAACTCTCCATCATCCTGCTCTTGCTGGGGCGGAGGCGAGTGGACTTCAGCCTCATGAATGAACTGCTCATCTACGGAATTCACGTGACCATGCTGCTGGTGGGGGGGCTGGGCTGGTGTTTCATGGTCTTTGTGGATATGTAAATAAAACCAAGCGCATGTGGGATCAGGAGGTGACTTTTCTTCTACCCCCCCAAAAAAAATGTGTCAATATCCTCTTTTTTTTTTCATTTTTTTTTTCTTTTTTTTTTCTAATATAAATTAATTTATTTCTCAGTGCTAATTTTTGTGGATGAATTAACATGCTTGTCTCTGGAATTTGTATCTCTTTGAGGGTCGAGGTGCCATTTTGATTATCAAAGTGCAACACTTGATTGGGTGTTTTATTCTTTGCACAGTGCAGGTTAATATAAGTTTGTTTTAATCTATAAGAGCCTATTTTGCTGCTGTTCTTATATTCCCATGGGCATGAAAAAGGCAATGATTTTTCTGGAGGACAAAAGTCAGATAATTTTGCACCCCACACTCTTAATCCATCTTGACCATTTTCCTAAAAATGTTCCTTAATGTCTCAGGCATGTAATAAGTATCTTTCTTGTAGGTTTGCATTTTGCACATTCCCATTAAGAATCTGGGGGCCAAAATTCAGCAGAATGTAGGGCTTTGGGGATTTTTTTTTTCCTCTTTTGTTTTTAGATTTGTGCAAGACATACATTTGCCCCACTCTACCGTTTCATCCACTTTAAGGTGATTATATAGCTTTGAGTGGCTTTGTCCTTTCCAGGCAGTTTGTGCTGAGTAATTGAGTCTTTCCCTAATAGCACAAATCCACAGGAGGGATGGGAGCAGGGCTTGCTATCATGTGCTCCTGAAATTCCCAGTCACGGCAAATATGTTCTCATTTTGCAGTGATTAAGGGGGACCCATTGCAATGATCCTCAGTGTTCAGATCTTGGCATTTGGTTCTACTTTTCCCTGAATTGATTCGTTCCAGCTTTCTCACAGAGATTCTTCTGTCTCACAGAGTACAATGAGGTGAGACTGTCTTACCTAGGAGAGATTGGTAGCAGAGAGCAGTCTGAACTGGCAATAATTGTTCCCTGAGATGACACAAATTGTGCTACCTCTGCAGCAGGGAGGGTGGGGGGTTCACTGCAGAGCATTACCAACAGTTTAAAAAGGCAGCTGAATTTTAAGCTCAGTTCTACTGGTCTTGATCTAAGATGTCACTAGGCAGTCAGTCAAGTAACTCTATTTATGGAGCCCAGAAGCTGGCCTAAAGTTTATTTTTATATTGCTTTTGTTTGTTTGTTTTGCCTTATAATGGAATATTGCCTTTTTCCCTGCATTCTTTCAAGAAATGTTTGAAAACAAGTTGGTAAAAATGATGGGGAGCCTTTTTCCCTCCCCTCCACAAAATCTTTGGGGTCAATCATAGGGAATTAAGCAAGAGTGGAATTACATGACTGTTTTTTATCTTCTCCTTGGTCAGAGCTGTGAGTGTGGTTTAGAACAAGCCAGTTGCACACAGGGAAAGATCCTTCACATTTCAGCTTGTGAGTGGTGCAGCCTTTTGCTGACTTCAGTTTGGAGGCTTGCAGATAGAAAATAGAGAAGATTCTGTGTGGAGCCCAAAGCTAAAGCACCCCCCGAAATTCTCTCATTATGGAGTGTTGCAGATAATGCAGCTGAACAGCAGAGCTGAATAAATAATGGCCACGGTGGTGTGAACTTTAGATTAGCCCCGAGAGAGCCAAAGGCTCTTTCTGCAGCAGAGATGTAGCATCAGCATCTGTCGCAAACTGGTGTCTGGAACTTTCTTCCCAACAGAGATCTCCCCAGAGTCTTTTCTGGGATTGTTCTCCAGACCCCAGAATCCTGAGTGTTCTGTAGGTCTGAGCTCCCAGTAATCCCCAGCCCGGTGCTTTCCTGCCCAGTACAGCTGCCAGCCCGGAGCATTGCAGCCTGGGGGGGCTCTCGGGAGCGGCTGTGCTCTGGAATTCCTGCAGAAAACCTATCCCAGCCAGCCAGCAACAGCCCTGGTGTGATCCTCCTCGGGTGGTGGGACCTCGTTTCACCTGGGAGTGGCTGAATTTCAGCACCCCGTTGGGTAAAAGGTGATTTCCCGTGCCTGCCTGGTGCTCTGTGATGGGCACACTCAACTGCTTGGCCAAACCTGTGCTGGTTTGGTTCCGGCTCCGAAGGAAACAGAGGTCTGGGCTGTCCCCAGGTCGTGAACTTCTCTGGTTTCACGGTGTTCTTTGAAAACCCCCATAGGAACAGGGTGACACCGCCGGCTTTGATGTGTGTGAGCCTGTAAAGCAGAGCAGCGATCATGCGATTAACACATGAATAGCAGGTGGTTCTTCCAGCGCTAATTTGGTCGAGGAACAAAGGAGTTTGTGGGTACAAGGAGTCTCGCAACCTTTTTCATCGCTTGTAATTTGACTGCGAGCCGACTGCTTTCTTCCATAAATATGACAGCCTGAGCGAGGGTTTTTTTGAGCTGTCCCTGCAGAGCAGCTGCCGGCGTGGGGGGATCTGCCCCGGAGCTGGAGCTCCAAGGTCACTGCTGGAGCTGCGAGACCCCTTGCCAGCTGCAGGTGTAGGTGAGGGTGAGTGACTGATGTTGAGCATTACCTCGTTATCACAGAGCATTCAAATCTCATCTCGGGAGCCTCGGGTCATTGTCACGTCCTCGGTGCAGGGAGATTGAGCCTCGCTTTTACACCTTCCTTCAATAAACCCGCTTTGGTTTTCCATTGGCCCTGAGGAATTCCATTGTTCCTTCTGAGGAAGAAGGACGTGTCCTTGTTAAATCACAAAAAATAACCTTTGCCAAACGCCCAGATGTTCCTCAAGAGACACCCTGGGGCTGAGCTGCTTTAGCTCGGTGAGTTCCCACCATCCTCTACAAAGGTGGCCAAGTACCTGCTCTCAGAATGCCCTGAAGCTCAGGTCTCCTGTGGCACACAGAGTTGGACAACCCCAAAATAAGGTAATTGAGGCAGCCTCCAAGGCACCACGATGTTCAAAAATCTCTGATTTCTGGTCATTACCAACACTTGAACACCTTGGTGGTGTGATCCTACCAGCACAGTGGGGGAAGTGAGGTCCCTGTGAAATCATGCTGGCAAGGAAGAGGAATTAATTTTCAAATTATTTGTTTTATGATGTAATAATTTAGACATTTTAGCTCTACCTGAGTGGAGCAATATTTGGCACTTTTCCTCTTCAAAGCATTTTCCAACTGGAGCTAATTAAACCTCACAACATCCCCAGGAGGTTGCAGAATAAGTAAGATCTTGGGAATGGTTCAGAATGTAAATTCATTGGTTTTAATTTCTTTAAAAAAGCTTTTAGGATTATTTTGCCAAAGTATTTATTTCTTGCAGAATTCAGATTCTAAAACTTTCTTAGAAGTTGAAAGGGAGCCAAGCCACAACTGAGGGAGGGAGAGAGAGGCAGACTAAATGTATTAAGTTTATGCAAAGAATAAGTTGAGATCTTTTCCCCCATTTAGTTTAATTGAAAACCTGGCATTGTTAATAAAGGGACACACAAACCATTATATAATACAAGTAAGGAAACAGGGGAAGTTGAACTTTCTGCTTTTCAAGAGCAGATTATAATGATACTTGCCAGAAATTTTTCACATTGAGCAGCTTCTTGCAGACTCTGCCTCGTTGGGGAAATTCATATTCTTTTGGGTATTTAGCTCTTTTCAAATTCGGTGTTGAGAGGGATGGATCAGGCTCCAAAATGTATTAAATCTATTAAAGCTGTATAGATGGCTTTAAGTCTAAAATTGTTGCGATTTTCATTTCAGCATTCCTTCATGCCAATCCCATCCCGATCAGCGAGAGCAGATGGTTTGTTTGGATTTTTCCTTTCTTTCCGTGTTGGCTCTTTAAACATTGCTATTCCGCACAGTGAGTTAAAAATCAAGACTAATAAGGAAAAATATTACAAACACTGATTTGGGAGAGTATGTCCATTGCAGGCCTATTCCAAACCCTGTGGAGAAGGAGTCCTGCTCGCTCCAGAGCTCTCCAGGTGTTTGGGTGACGGGAGGATCCTGACTGAGGAGCCCTGCGGTGGCGAAGCAGCCTTGGGCCTGTTGTTGAGCCTGGGAGTGTTTGAACGAGACTGAAGTGTTGGAGTTTCACCTCGTTAGCTCCTCAGAACATGGCACCAGCTGGTGTTTTGGGTGCCTGTAAAATTCTGTATGAAACATGCCACCTACATTAAACTTGGGTGTTTAACATGTTGGTGGAGGGGTTGGGAAGGAAAAGGAAGGATTTCCTCTTCTCGTGGTGGTATGGGTGTGATGTGGGGATGTCCTGGTGGTGGGATGGCAGGATGGGGGCACAGTTTAGGTTGAAGGTTGGACTTGATCTTGGAGGTCTTTTCCGAAATTAATGACTTTGTGATTCTCTGAAACAGGGCAATGGAGGGTAGAGGAGATGGAAGGAGCTGTCACTTCCCACTGAGGAGCACAGCAATTAATTCCTAGAAGGTCCTGCCTTTCCTCCTTTCGCTGGTGGAGCTGAGCTTGCTGTGCTGAGCTGTAGTTTCAGGACACAGCTGTGATGCTTCCTATGGGAATGGGGGAATATTCCTGCTATGGTGGACTTTGGCATTCCTATTATTCTTGTGTGGAAAGTACTACAGTGATGTGCAGCAGCATGAAAATGTAAAACAGGTGCTGGACAGGACTTGTTCTCCAGTGACTGGCAAAGTTGGAGTCCGTGGAGCACAGGTTTTGGAGAACCAATATGGACAGGAACATTACAGAGCAAACTGGAGACATATTCGTGTGGATAGAGCAGCCCATAATTCCTGTGTGTGTAGGAAATGCTCCTTCCTGTTATCCCCAGAGCTGGAGAGTCACAGTGGAGAACTTGAAGGGGAAGGAGATTTCTAAGAGAGAGAAAGGCTTGGGCAAGGGTGGATGTGTTTTCACTTTCAGTAATATGTGGATATCGAGCCTTTGCCATCTCCTGGGGAAGAACTTGTTTGCTCAGTTCCTAGACTGGGCTTAGGGGCCGAGTTTTGTCCCAGTTTATAGTTGTAACTCTGAAAAAATTACTGGGAGCAGACTGGAGAAGAAACCAGCCCCTCACCTGCCTGAAGGCTCGCTGCAGTTCTTCCCAGAGTTCTCTTACATCACTGACTTGATTTCCCTCCCTCCTGGAGGGAGTAAATTCTTTACTTCCAGTTGTGGAAACCAGCACGGCACATTTCCCTTCAGGAACAGCTTTGGCTATTCTGGAGCCTCCAGCACACACAGATAGGACACTGTTCCAGTGAACACGTTGCTGGAAAATATGAAGCCTTGTTATCTTTCTGCGTTTTTATTTAGCCAAACAAGGTTTCCATAGCTCCTGGACAGCTCTGCTGCTGGGGGAAAGAAAAAAAAACCACCCTGTCATTTCTTCACCTGCCAACTCTCTGCACTAATTTTGTCTCCCTGCTTCAAAGCTCTCGTCGTGCCCAGAAAACGTCAGTTCAAAGCGAAGTTTTGTCCAGTAATGAGCCAGTGAAAATTGTTCAGTGTAAGATCTCCTTGTGCAGCTCTCAGAGCTGTGCTGAGGTGGGAGCAGAGCTGAGCGCTGGGGTCTGCTCTGAGCTCCCTGCTTGGGACACTGCAGCCAAGGCTGATGTTCCACAGGGGTGGCTTTAAGGTGACAGATAAAAGGAGCATCCCTGCACTTCCTGCATCCTCCCAAGTGATAAATTCGGGGGAAAAAAACCCCCATCCCTTGCATAAGAGCTGTAAGAACAGGACACTTCTGTGTGCTGATGGATGTTGGGCTCTGCAGAGCCTCTTCCCCCGCTGACCTCCACCCCACACTGCCCCGGCTGCGGGAGCGTGCTCTGGAAACGTGGGATGTTCCCTGGGCTGGGGAAGTGTGTGAAAGGGAGCTGCTCCTGCCAGGGCTCAGCCTTGTGACAGGGCCTGCAAGGGCCACATCCTGGCCTTGGATGCGCAAGGCTGTAGTAAATCAGAGCCTCTAATGCAGCCAAAAGCCAACTTTTCCCTGCAAGGAAAACACTGTATGTAACACCAAGAGACAAATACCGAAGTCCTTAGCTGGTTCTCGAAAAAAAAAATAAATCTCCTGTTGGCCCTGGTGAGAGTTTTGCCTGAGTAAGGACATCCAGATTATGCATGCTAATTAAATGAACGACCCATCCCTTCAGAGTCTGCTCTCTGCTGGGAATTCCCCTCTGAGTAACTTGCTCCCAGTGAGGAAAGGAGTTGCATGAAAAATTTCCCAGATGGTGAATCTGTTAGAGAAAATCACAATCTGTTTGTGGCTTTTTCAAACAAAAAAGAGCACAGGAGACGCTGCGGAATAAATTTGTTGTTGCAAACCATTTGCTCGGTAATGGGGAGAATTTAGATGGGCAAAGATCTTTTTTTTTTTTCCAGAGGAGTCTTATCTCCCTGCCTCAAAAAACGAGCAGCAAGTTTAAAAAATAAATCCCAGCGATGTATATTTGAAAAGCCCAGCGCGGTTACTTTAATGTTGCCTGTTCGTTTATTCTACCATCAAGGGTGTCTGAAGCCGCCGGGGGACAGAGGCCTCGTCCATGCAAAGCTCCCGAGGAACAATTGCTGCTGTGTGCAGCACAAAGAGGCTGTTTCACGCAGCGCCGTGTCCCTCTGGCTGCCCTGCCAGCAGCCCTGGGCACAGGGACCCACGCAGCCCCGGGCCACCAGCCAGCCCCGCTGCTGGCTCCGGGCTCTGGGGCCAAAACCAACCCCAGACAGCGCCAGGGGCTTGGGGAGCGTTGGGGTGATGGAGCAGGGAGGCGGCTGGGCAGTGATGCCAGGCAGGCTCGGCAGAGGGGAGCGTGTGTGGGGTGCCAGGCTGTGCCCCTGAGGTCACAGCTCCTTCCTGCAGCCCCTCTGCAAGGGGACAACATCCAGGGAAGGGATGGCACCGAGGAGAACTCAGATCTGTCAGAGCCTTGCCTGCACTCTGCCCGTGCTGCACCACTGGTGTCGCCTGGCCGCGTTTCGTCTTCAAATCTGAATTTCATAAAAAGCTCCGAGCCAAGAAAAATCCTTCCAAGTTTGTCTTTTTTTTTTTTATCATTTTAACTTCAAATGAGCACTGCTTAATAGTTTCTTGGAAAGGCGTTTGCTTGCAGTTCTGTGCAATGTAGGCACTGTTACTTCCTTCTTTTCCATGTGAGGCTGACTGCAAACTGTCTGGTGGCAAACATGAAACCAGCGTTGTGCAACGGGAATGGGGATGAGAGGAGGGGGGAGCAGCACAGGCGGCGAAAAGGGCCAGAATTTTCAATGTGGAGCTTTCCTAGCAAAACTGATGGGGAATTCTTATGCATACATTGCTTTAATCAGCCCTTTTAATAACATCAGAAGTGTTAGGAATTACATAACCACGCGCTGTCTGGGTTTTGCTGTGTTGTTTAGGAGAGATTTATGTGCCTTCAAGACTTGCTGAGCCTCAGGGACTGAGGGTCCAGCATGAGGCACGGCAGGGACTTGCCCAGAGTTCTGTGCTCCAACCTTTCCTTGCAAACTGAGCTGATAGTGCTGATTTGCCAACAAATTTCCTATTTACTGTTCACCCGAGCATCAGTTGTGACAAATAGACAGAAGAAGGCAGCATTTCACTGAAAGCATTTTATGTACTGATTAAGACACTGTACAAAGAGCTCCTCTGGGTGCATGGGGAGTCTGGGTTGCTAAGTCGTTACTGCAGCGTTTGGGGGGATGCTGTCAGGGCTTGCAGGTCAAAAAATCACCAAAATTGATGTATTTCTGCACTCTGGCTGCCCAAGGCAGGGGAGTGCACCGACTGCTCTTTGCAAGAGAAGGGGGATGGTTTCCACAGAGATTGATTGTTCGAGTTGTGCCCGTGCTCACTCATTGTGAACGCCTTCGGAAAGGGCTGGATGCAGAGAAAACACAGGATAATTTTTCTGATCAGTAACAACATGATAGCAATGTGCTGCAATAAGGACAGGAAAATTTCATGCTTCGAGGACTGTAGCTGCTTCCAGAGAGGGCAGGAGGGGGCTGGTGCTGCTGGGAATGGTGGGCATGCAGGGAAGGGGTAGAGGATTTTTGATCTCTTCCTTTAAAGCATCAAGCACCAAAGAAGCAAGAACCAAGACCTGAACCCCTGGTTATAACTCTGTGTAAATGTCTAATTCTGCTGCAATCAATGGCAAACTCTCAGTGCTTTCAGCAAGGTCAGGGTTTCACCTTGTTTCCTCTCAGACAAACCTGCCTCTTCTTGGGGAAATAAATAAACCAGGTGAAAGCAAAGCCCCGAAGGTCAAGTTGCGACACTCAAGCCTACAGAAGATGTACATTGTTTGTGTCCTGTGTCACACAAGAAATACGAGGCCAAACCCTGAATTCCCTCATTTTAGGCCAATGCTGTGGGATTTTCCCCAGGCTCACTCTGCTGTAATTCCTGCCTTGCTGCTCCTTTCTGGCTGGTGCAAGGGAGCAGCCTGTGGATGAGAGGAAGATGAGTTTGCTTTTCCAACGTGAAGGGCAAGCACAGGGGGTTGAATTCAGCCCAGGTGTAGAAGCTGCACCTCCCTGGGGGTCCATAAGCTCCCAGCATGGTAAGAGAGGGATTTGGAGAAACCACCTCACTCCTGCAGGTCCTGCTGGGCCAGGGCATCCATCACTCGTGTCTTGTGATGGTGACCGAGTGCAGTGAGAAGGCTGAGGACAGGGATGGGCAATGAGCAGGTTTGTTCAGGAAGAATTTCTTCACAGAAAGGGTGGTGAAACACTGGAAGGGGCTGCCCAGGGAGGTGGTGGTGGTGTCCCCATCCTTGGAGGTGTCCAAGAAATGCCTGGAAGTGGCACTCAGTGCTCTGGGCTGGGTGACGAGGTAGGGATCGGTCACAGGTTGGACTCGATGGTCTGGGAGGGCTTTTCCAGCCTCAGTGGTTCTGGGATTCTGTCATTCTGTTCACAGCACGCCCATGACCTTGAACATCTTTTCCATCCTTCCAGCACATGATTCGGGGGAGAAAGCAGGGACGGGGGCGGCGGCACAAGTATCGAAACGTTTGTTCAGCAATTGCTGCAAAGAAGAAAAACTCGCTTCAATCTGCAGAGATGCCAACTGAATTTTGTTTTGTTTTGGTACTTTGGAGGCGAGCCAAAAGCGGGATGTTGTGAAGTCTTCGGCAGCTACTGCCTGCTTGTTCCATACCAAGCATAACTCTGGCTGTATTTTTATCGGCAAACTCAGTCCCACGCACGAGGATGTGCGAACGGGAGCCGTGGCTGCAGGGCTGAGCTCCCGGGGCACCGCCTTCATCCATCCAGGAGATGCCCTCCAAAGGTTATCCCTCTTCCCTGCCAGCTCTAGGAGGGAACAGCGAGTGGTTTTGGTAGGAGAGGGAGGAGAAAAAGCAGCTCTGTTCCCATTCGGGTCCCCATTCCTCGGCATCAGGGCAGGTTCTAGAGAAGTCCTGGCTGCGGCTCCGCAAGCTTGCACGGAATTTCGGGGATTGCTTTTTGCATTTCACGTGGGGCCGAGGCGGTTTGTGCTTTGTCAGCAGAAGAGCCTGTTCTCTGCCTTGCACAATAGATCGCCGCTGGGTATAAATAGCCTTTCGTGCCTGTCACCTCGGTGACTTTAATGGCGATGCCCTGATTTATCCCTGCTTCCAGAAGATGCTTCAGGTGTGTGCTCTCTCCCCCGGGACCGAAGGCGCATTTAAATTAAACGCCTGTTTAAGAGGCTCTAAGCACTCTAAGCCGGGGGTTTCAGCGCTTTTCCAAAGCTGGGATGGCACGAGGGGGGAGAAGCGAGCCTGTTGTCGCCGTTTAAGCACTACAACTGTTGCCTTCACAAAGGATCAGTGCTCAGAACAGGGAGACATCTTAAGAATGCCTGACAAATATATGTACATTCGGGGACCACGAGCCTCGCAGCCGTAATAGGATGAAGGGAATTGAACATGACAGAGCTGCACGGGGGGACTGAGATGATGCTTTACCTGCCTCCCACCAGCCCCCAGCATCTCCGGGGTGGGACAGAGGGGCAGAGGAGAAAATGAAGCTCTGTCCTGTCCCTCCTGTCTCTTTGTCCAGCTTCACGTCTCGCTCTCACCACTGTTTTCCACGTCACGGCCCCAGTATCACCTGGGCTCGGCAAGTGTTATCAATTTATCATTTATCTCGGAGCAGAGAAATGATACAGGATCCCAACCCGAGTGACAGGAGATCTGTGGTGAGATCTGACCGGGTGGCTCAGGCCATCCCTCACCCCGTTTGCCCTCTCTGCACCCTGGTTGCCCCTTTGTTCCCAAAAAAAGCCCCCGAGGTGACTATGGATGCCTTTATAAATGCTCATCGTCACATTATCCATCAGATACATATTTACAATCATTCATTAAATTAGGATGTACGTTTCATTCTTCTTTCTTAGAATATTAATGCCTACTCCTGGCTGAAATGCCATATGAATATTCATTAAAAAATCAATCAATTCCTTTGCCAGGAATGATGTCATTTGAGCAATAACTGAAGCAGTAATCGAGCATGCTATGAAAAAACGATGAATGCCATCAGATCTAATGTTTATTGAACTCCATGTGGGTAAATCACAGCAGGTTTTTTCCCATGCTTTTGTGTGCATTCACTGGTGCTCCAGTTCCTCCTCCTGCCTGGTGCCAGGAGCTCAGCCCAGCCCCAGCAGGAGCACCTCGGAATAGGTGGGAGGCATCCCACAGGGATGGACGGGTCTGGGGACCAGGCAGGACATCACAGCCCTGCCGAGCTCCTCGTGAAGAGTGGAGTAGAAATTTGTCTTGTAACAACGGGAGACAAAAGCTCTCAAAATAGTTGTGGGAAACCTGGAAAATGAATCAGCTGAAGGCTTCTTTTGATAGATCTTTGGCTGGCAAAGCTCTCTCCTTTGGCTTGGAGCGTTGTCCTGAGTGGGCTGATGTGGTGGCTTTTCTTGGGGTGCCCTGTCTGCTTTAATGGTGCAGCTAGCAGGGCAAACACAGAATAAAGTGTAACAATACACTTCAGGAGGGATCATTACTACTCTAAATTTTCTCAGACCAAGACTTTCTCAACAATAGCAAAGGAGCTGTGCCAATGCACGGGCCCTACTGCAGCTCCTCTGATAAGATCACATTTGAGTTCTGTGGGAAATACGAAGAGATTTGGCTTAAATTCAGCACCAAGGGTCGCTTGATCCCTCACAATAAAAATCCAGACCATCTCGTGTCCAGCAGCAGTATTTCGGGTGACGCCTGGGCTGCTCCGTGCCCCTGTCCATTGTCAGTGACCAAGAAAGGAGCCCAGCGTTGCTGGTTCAGCTGTCCACATGCTGCCATGACCAGGGAAAACCCTCCCTGTGGCTGTCAGAGAGCCGCTCCCGGCAGCACCTGCCAGTGACACCGGATCCCAGGCTCCTGGGGAGGAGCAGGAGCAGGAGCAGGAGCCAAGGTTACCCACTCCCACCCCCAGCACTGCAGCACCGACTCGTGAATCAGGCTCTGACAGCGCTGACTTGCTGCATCAGTCACATCACAGACACTTCAACCCAAAATATTCCTCTACAGAAAGGAAGGGGAAACACAGACCGATTATGCCAGTCTCATTTACATGCTTAGCTTAGAAAAATCAAATGCCTGACTCTGTCTCTGGCAGTTTCACGCTCTCATCGAGGGTATCATCATCTCCTGCAGAGCAGACACGTGGCCACCTCCTCTCTTTCCACCTGGTCAGAATTATTTGGCCTCTAAGGGTGACCTGAACGTCTCCGTTTAAAGGCATCTTGCTCATGTTTCTGAGCACCTACATCAGAAATAATGAGGGGTGTGAGAGGATCTGTAGGGAGAGCCTGAGCACTGTTTTATTGGCTCAGCGCTCAACTGAGTGGTCAGCTTTAAATGAATTAAAATTATGAACCAAGAAAGACTTTGAAGAAGTGATGGTTGTATCAAAGAAATGAACCACACACTCTGTGAGAGGCCTGAGAGAGTCTGCAGGGAGTTTGGGTTGAGATACATCCTGTGGGGCTGCTCTGTGTCCCCAAATCCCCCAAGCTGGCCACAGACACCCCTCCACATTACAGGGTGCAGCTTCACCCCTTCTGCCAGACCCAAAAGAGAAGCTCCTTTCCAGTTTTCCAAACTCTTTAAAGCGAACACTGCCTCCAATGCAAGAGCTGCAGCAGGAGCGAGTCCCTTGGAGAGCTGCCGCAGTCACCCAGGGCTCTTGGACCCGGCGCTGACGGGACGTCTGCTCCCCCAGCCAAGTGTCAGATGGTTCATCTGGGGAGCAGAAATCATGGGCAGAGCTCAGAGAGAAGAGCAGGCAGCCAGAGCAAGGCTTGTGGTGTCCTGTGAATTGCGCCAGCTCGAGCTAAATACCATTTCTGAGCTTTAGAAGCAATTAAAGATCAAGATCATTTACCAGACGAGGTTCTACCCACCAACACATTGAGTCTTTAAGATGAAAGCAGATACTTTTATGGAAATTTATTTTAATGCTGCTCCTGGGAAAACAGTCTGCAGGCTGTGTCCAGGGAGGTCAGAGGCTCCCAGGCTGGCAGCCTCAGCCAAGCCAGGCTCTGAGTACCTGCCACGAATTAACACAGCCAGAAAATGCCTCCCAGGGCTGGGCTTTCTCTTCTCCCGCTTGCACAGGCATCACACCATTATATAATAAATAATTACTAAAACAGGCCAATGATACATGATTTTCTGTTGTTGTCCTGCTCTCACCTCAGGGGACCCAGCTGGAAACAAGTGGTGCCTTGCGCTTCTGGAGCAATTCTCCCGGCAGGATCTGAAGGATTTCTCTATTTACTAACAAGTAAAGCCTTTTTACACACAGCCTTGTGCCAGTTTAGTCAGGACAATGCAGCCGCCTTGGAGACATCTCATTTCTGTTTGTTTTAACTTATTCCCAATCATTTTAATGTAAATCAAATCAGCTCGGTTGGAGTCAAAATAATCCACATCTGCACCATGTCAGCTGCGTGGCACAGGGCGATGCTCAAGACTTGTGTAGAGGCTTCATTTAAAGAACTCAGAGCTTTATTTACATTATTCATAAAAAAAACCCAACTTTAATTTCACCTCATCCCTGACAGCGTCCAAGGCCGGGTTGGAAAGGGCTTGAAGCAACCTGGGATAGTGAAAGGTGTCTCTGCCTATGGCAGGGGCTTGGATCAAAATGGTCTTTAAGGTCCCTTCCAAACCATTCTGGCATTCCACCAACATCTGACTCCATCCCATGGGCTCCCTTGTGTTACCCCAGGAGTGACTTCATGTTGCTGATGTGGGAAAGCCCTGCCCAGAGCAGTGAGGTGGCAGAGGCTGCCAGCAGTGCTTCCTTTTCCTGGCTGACATCACAGGAGCTGCAGTGGATGGAGGGTTGGGCGAGCTGGAGCCATCTCAGCCCTTTCAAAGCTGGGAAGGAGAAAACCCCATGGAGAAAAAATGACAGAGCTGAACAGCCACCAAAGACAACAAACAAAAGGCTTTCTTGGGTAAGAAATCATCTCCCCGGGTGCTGTGGCTTTGGCTGAGCAAAGATTTCAGGGGCTTGTCCCAAAATGCGGTGTGAACACCCCATCCCTCCTCCCTGGAGGCTGTGGGGGATGTTCAGAGTCCCAACTACAGTGGCAATTGCTCTTGTCACAAGAGGGGTGCACGGCACAGACCTCGCAGGGTCACGGCTGGGTTCGGAGAGCTCAGACACCATCACAACACCAATTCTGAGCCCCAGGCCTCCCGAGGGAGCTCTGGGGGCTGACATGAAAACATTGCTGGGCTGGAATGAGACCCCCAGTGACCTGGGAGAGATTTACTGCAGCAGGGTTAGAGCTTTCCCAGTGAAATCCACGCCAGCGAAGCTCCCTGATGGGAGCAGGGAGAAATCCTGGGGCAGGAAGGGAGATGGAGACACCACAACATGGGAGGCAGGGCCAGCAGATAGGATGGCCACACGTCGTCATCAAACCTCTTTATCTCCATTTTCCAAGGGGAAGGGTGATGTGAGAGCTGCCTTCAGTCCTGATTTGAGCTTTGTGCTGAGAGGGGTGTACCTGGAGAGTCGCTGCTCTCTCTGGCCAGAGCCTCTGCTCTGCTGACTGCCACAAATCCCCCATGGAGCCACCTCTCCCCTCTCTCGTGGTGTTGTCATTTTGTACGAGGACATTAAAGATTGTCTATTCCTGCAGGAGGGAGCATGACAAGGAGGACTCATCACCTGGCGAAGTTCACTCGGCTGCTGTGAACGGGAGAGGAAAAGGCAGATCCCTCTGGCAGGAATAAGTAAAGCACATAAAGGAGGGGTTCTGATACATTTTGTTTTGTTATTTGCCACCATTCACGGAGTTATGCTAATCCCGGTGAACTTTGCTCGGCTGTACCAGTGCTGCCGTGTCCTCTCCTCCCTCCATGAATATCAATTGTGCTGAAGTGGTGCCTAAATGTGCCATCAAAAGGAAGGTTTCTGGAGATTTTCTCCACCTACCACATGGCCTTGTAGTTCACAGCCCAGCGCAAGTATTGGTCACGCGTTGGGCTGGGGAGATAAAACTTATTCTACCTACAGAGAAACTACAAAAATTCTTCCTAACACGACAACTGATGTGCTTTGAAAAGCCCTCTGAAGGATTGCTGCAGGAAAAGGAGTCTCCCGGCAGTCTCCTGAATTTTTGCATGTCTTCCAGCATCCCTTCCAGCCCGGAGCCGCCCTGATGGGTGTTCAGGGTGATGCCCACCACCACAAAGCGCTGGGAATCAGCCCATGGAACACCTCAGCCATGTCCAGGGGCATCCCCACAGCAGCATCTCTGGAGGCAGGAAGATTAGAAAGACCTTGAAGGTCTTGTTCATTACCAAGTCTGCTGGAAAGTCATGTCCCTGTGCAAAATAAATCAGAGATTGGTGCAGAGATTGATGCTTTGCCATGGGCTGGTCCCCAGCCAGGCTGGCTCCCTCACCCAGGCATCCAGAAATGCACCTGAAAATCAAGCTGCAAAGTGTATTTTAGCTACTTTCATCTTCCTTAGAGCCCAGAATCTGGAGAAGGAACAAAATCTCTAAAGCTTTGTAGTGAACAGTGAAAGTTCAGCTGAAGAGCTGCAGCCAGAAAGGGTTAAAGGGACGTGGGATGCTGCAGGATTGTTTCTTCTGCTTCACTAAACCACTGTTCAGATGGAAAAAAAAAAAAAAGTTAGCTTTTCTCCTGCAAGAATGTAAATGTTGGGTATTTTATCAAGTGATTTCTTCAGCCCTCAAGCCATTCTTCAATTTGAAATGCTAGATTGAAAAAAACGCAGGCAAGAGAGAGAGAGAGAAAGAAAGAAAATATTTCCGCAGCCCAAGAACACTTTGCAGACATTATGGAAAATGTTGCCTGGTTTGTTTCCTCTACTCACTGAACCAATCTTTCGCATTAAAATCAGCAGAGTAGTAAATAAACATGTTTTCTCTAGCCCCGGAGCCATTCCGAGACATCAAATGGTACTTAAGAAATGTTTCTTTCTCCATCACAGAACGTTTTTAAAATGTCCATGGCTGAAGGGAGGGAAGATGCTCCTGGACTGGAGCATTACCAGGCTCTGCTGTCTCTCAAAGCTGGGGAGGCCCTGGGTGAGTCACCGAGCTCGGATTTTCTCTCCTGTTGGAGTGCTGGAGGAGGAACAGAAGTTTTCCAGCTCCTCTCACAGCTCCCCGTGGATGTGGTTGGAGTTCCTGAGACCCTCAGAGAGGCACTGGGGGCTTCCAAACCCCAAATCCCCGTGCTGAGCCAGAGCACTGAGCCGTTCAGTGAAACATTTGGTCCTTCAAGTCCTCGAGTTCTTCACCTTGAACTGGAGTTCCCCGAGTGGTGTCCCCACATCCTCGTGCCACGGGGATGCTCTGGGATGGGCTGTGATGCTCAGGGAGGGACAGAGGGACAGTGCTGGTCATCCCACAGGGATGTTTGCCCCCGAGGAACAGCACTGCAGCCCCAGGAGGTGGTTTGGGCACGCTTGGGGCATCTCCTGTGCCAGGGAAGCTCTTGCAGGAGGTATTTCTCATATTTCACCTTCCCCTTACCTGAGGTTGCTCCAACCTGGCCTTGGACACTTCCAGGATCCAGGAGCAGCCACAGCTTCTCTGGGCATCCTGTGCCAGGGCCTGCCCACCCTCCCAGGGAAGGATTTCTTCCCAATATCCATCTGACCCTGCCCTCTCTCAGCTGGAACCCATTCCCCCTTTTCCTATCACTACTTCCTGATGAACTGATTTTGAGATGCTTCAATGAAAACCAAGGAAAGGGAGCTGGGATCGTCCCACTGGAAGGGTTGTATGACTGCTCTGCCTCAGAATGCAGTCTGGGGACATATTTCTCATGCATCATTTCTAAAAAAAAACCCCGAATTTATCTTGAGCAGAAAAGCAAATGTGTTTGTCCTGACCTGACACTGTTTTTTTAAAGTGTCAAGTGCTAATGAAATTCCTCAGCCTTGAGCAGTTCTAGGCATTCAATGCTGATTTTTAAAATATGGGGATATTTTGCTGCAGATTTTAAGGCAGCCTCGAAATGATGAATGTTCGCGAGTGTGAGGGGAAAGAAACTTCCAGATTCAAAGAAGTTCTGACATAATCTCGCATGCAAAGCAGACAGCAAGAGGCTCCTGCTTTAAAGAGGTTTTTTGTTACTCCTTTGAAATTCCTTTAGCAGACGTAGGGCCAACGCCGCGCACTTTCATCATGCAAATTTGCTGATTTTAATATTTTGGGTTTAGAGAGGCAACAAAGCAAAAGGAGGTTTTTATTTTTTTAGGCTAGAGGATGAAATTTGGAATGGAAATGTGCCCACAAGGCTCAAGCAGTCCCACCTCAGAGAATTCTGCTTTTTGTGATGCTTTGAAGGCGTTTTCTGCAGGAGAAGGGTACGGAAGAGGGGCAGCCCTGGAGCTGTGGGTCAGCACAGGGCATCTCCCTCTGATATTAAATCTGGGCTGGGAGACCATCAAAAACCAAAACTCCAGTGGGTTTTCCTGGGGGGTGGGAGCTCATTATATAATGAAATAACTAAGGTAATAAAGGTAATAAATAAAAATAAATAACAGGATTGAGATTAAATGAAAAAAAAAATTAAATGAAGTGAAAAATAAAATAAAAAATAAATTATCAGGTAAAAAAAGAAATGAGAAGGAAATGAAGAAGGAAATCATAAAATGAAATTAAAAAGAGAAATAAAAGGAAATAAAAAATAAACAGAAAAAAGAAATCAAATAGAGAAAGAAAGAATAAAAGAAAATAAAAAGGGGTAATAAAAGGAAATAAAAATTAAAAAATTAAGATTAAATATACTAAAACAGACTAAAATAGAAGAAAATAAAATAGACTGAAATTAAAAAAAATAAAATAAAGGAAAAATAAAATAAAGGAAAAAATTA
>VZRF01002180.1:257178-295144 GCA_013396875.1 Vireo altiloquus
GGTCCCGGCCGGGTCGGGGGGCGCGGGGAGGGCAAGGGGAAGGGGAGACCCACCGGGGCTGTGCCCTCCCCCCGGTACCCCCCGTGGGAAGGGGGTTTGGGGGGGGTCGGGGAGTTCCTGCCGGTCCTGCGGCAAGGTGGGAATGGGGGATTTGGGGGAACACCCCCTCGGAGGGGCTGCGGGGCTGCAGGGCGCGTTTGGGGGATAAATGCAGGCGCAGGCTCGGACTTTCGCTCCCAGGGGAGGGAAACGCTGCGAAAAGGGAGAGATTGAAATCCAAAACCCGGCCGAACCGTGAAAGTGGGATTTGGGGATGGACCCCCGAGCCGTGGGCTCCCCTTGGACGGGCGGGAGGTGTTCCCATCCCAGCGGGGACCCCTCTGCTGCGGGTGCAGAAATTCGGGGTGCGAGTCGGGTTTGGCGCTCCCCTCCCCGCCGCAGCCTGCTGTAGTTACAGCCTCAAGGACTTCTCCAAACATCTTCCCTGCCGTAGGAAAATCCAACGCCGGCGGTACATCGCGTGCTGCTCCGCCGGCCCGGCCGACGGCGAAGTGCAGGATCACTTCCAGCCAAGTCTCCATTACCCGCCGGTTCATTAATTTGAATATTCCCTTTTTTTTTTTTTTTTTTTTTTTTTTTTTTTTTTTTTCTCCTCTCCTCTCCTCCCCTCCTCCTTTCCGGAGGCATTTGCGAGGCTTGTGGGCAGCTTGATGTGCTCGCTGCCTGCCAAGTGTTTGCCTCTCGCCCTGCGTAATTGAGGGGCTGGCGTGCCGGCTCACCTTCTCCAGCTGAAATATTAAACAGCAGGAGAAGCTGGGATCGGTAAACAAACCGGGATGATTGCTGCTGCTCCGTGGGGACACTGGGGTCCTCGGGAGAACCGGTGCCGCTCCAAAGTGCAGCATCCCAGCACGGCTCTCCCCAAATTCCCTGCCACATTCGCAGCCTGCTCTGCAATTCTGAAAGCTTTTAGCTAAAAAGAGTGAAGCTGAGCTGTTCCCTGTGAGCTGAATTGCTGTGGTTTGCCCAGCTGAGCACAGTGAGGCTCTGACCCCAAGGTGTTGGGTGATGGAGGTGGTAATGCTTGGATTTGAATTAAGTGGTAAATATAAAAAAATTAGGGGTCTCATCCTCTCTCTCCTAATAGTAATTGTCCTTCTTGGCTGTAACTGCTGTGTTTTGGGGTTTTTCCTGCTGCAGAGGCCTTTTAATTAAGGCTTCACGGGGGAAAAGCTGTTGTATTGGGATGCTGGAGGGTGGGGATGGATCTCTGAAACTTAAAATTTGCCAAAAAAACCTCCCAAGGCAGCCGGAATTACGGAGAGTGGGGTAAAGCCAGGCACCAGGGCAGGAGCAGGGGCTCCCACTGGGGCCAGAGATGTGGTTTGTGTGTTGGCTGGGCTGTGGTCTGTGCAGGGCAATGTTCCCAAAACACTGTCCAGGGCTCCCCAAGCTTCTCCCAGAGCCCCCCTTTGTTCTGAGAGATGGATGCCATTAGCCAGGATGCGTGCGTTGATGCTGGATCACTTTGGACGTGATATTTTTGGAGCTCTCTGGCAATATAAAAGCCTTTTAGCTCCCCCAGCCATGACTGTGCTTTCCTGAGGTAGCCTGCTTGGAATTGGAGGCAGATTTTGGCTCCTGTCGGCCGCTGCCGGTGACAGGGCAGCATCCCCACGCTCGGGGGGACACGGAGCAGCCTCACTGCTAGTAAGTCCAGAAAAGAAAAATCCCTTCTTAAGCTTGATCTTGAGCCTGGCTGGAGCGTCCAGGTGAGTCCCTCTGGACTGGGCTTTGGCTCAGGTCCCAGTTGGAGGCGTCAGGAGGAGCGAGGCCACTTTGCAGCATTGCCGGCTGGGGAAGAAACACCAACAGAGCTCCTGCCAGAGCCTGATCCACACGGGGAGCTCTGGGCTGGCTTAGGAGGAACCTCCAGACTGTGTTTTCCCGGCTGGGGACACAACCCAGCTCACCTTGGAATGGAAATATTTATTTCAGGCTGTCTTGTTGTGCAGCCTGTGGTCCCTGCCTGGCCTCCTGTGGGATCGGCAGGGATGGGTCAGAGCTGGGCTCTGCTGGCCCAGCAGCACTGGGGTGACGTGGATTGGGGACAAAACATCATGGAACAACCTGGGAAAGAGTGCTGGGACTCGGCTCCTGCTTTGCTCTGTGTTTAAAAATACTTTCAAGCCTGACAAAATGGGGTTAGAAGGAGGATTCAGCCATGGTTTTGAATTTTTCCAGGTTTTCTGAGCCAGCAGCTTTTCAGGTGGGGAAGTAGGGTGGGATGTGCTGGGCCAAAGGGAACTGCTCTGAGACAGCTCCAGGGATGCTGAGGAGCAGGGGGGCTACACTTGAGTGTCTTTCCCCCCCCTTTTCTAACCTGTCTTTGAGTTTACTTGAATGTAATGAAAGAAATAAAACCCAGGCGTTCAGCTGGAGGAAATTAAAGGGAATTGTGAGTTCCCTGCCATACCTAATGGCCAGAGCGAGCATCGTATCTTGCTGCAATTAGGCTTCAAATTGAGCTGAGCCTGTGTTTGGCATCCAAAGAGCAACTTCCCAGCCCATTTATTCCTCATCCAGGGAAGTGGCAGCGGATCCGATAGCCCTCGGCACCCACTGGGATGGGCACACCTACAGGAGGGCGTGTGGGGTTTTTTTATTTTGTTAAATCAAGCCTGTAGAGCAATTGAGAAATAGGTGAATCGGGCTTGAAAGAGGGTGAGGCTGTTGGTTTTCTCTACCTGACTTTATTTGCGAAGTGACAGGAATTTTGACAGGCTTTGTGTCTTTTTTAGCAAATCAAGTGTCATGCCAGGTTTGCCTGTGGATGAGATCATTTGCAAAATATGTTTCCCAGCTTGCTTCAGGCATAATTCATTGTGTCAACTGCAATTGCTCATTTGCTAGGAACTGTGATTCATTAGCGGTTTATTTTTTGTTGGGGTTTTGGGGTTGGTTTTTTTTTTTAAGTTCAACTTGTTTTTAAGCAAATGTTTGGAGGCAGAACAGGAATCGGAAAAAAAAAGAAAAAAATTGAATCTTACATTCTTTGTCACCACAAATTCTGCTGTGAAGGGAAAACTTGCTAAAATGCCGTGTTCCAGGGGAGGGAGAGGCAATCCCAGGCGAGCTCCCCGGGCAGGATTGCACTCGGGTTTGTCATGTGGTTATTCCTAAATGGGGACGGAGGTAATAAAAATCGGACTGCTGCTGGGACAGAGCCTGCCACGGAGGGGATGGAAGCAGCGTGTGGAGCTTCCTCCCTCTCCCTGCTGGGGAGGGAGAGGTGGATGAGATCCTGGTGAAGGATCAGGGCTGGGCAGGAGGGATGAGGGATGCTGGTGCTGGCTGCGCTGTTGGGATGGTGGTGACGAGGGCAGTTCTTTGGTGACCAAGACCCCCCGAAAGCTGCCAGCTCAATGGGATAAAATGAAGATAAATAGCCCTTGGCACAGGTTTTGTGCTGTGTGTGTTCCCGGGGCTGCTCGCAGCCGGCGCGGTTTGGCCTCGGGCTTTTCAGAGGTCCTCACGTCAGAGTTTTTACAGAATTTCGCGTGTCAAGTACATTTTTTGGTGTCGCGTTTCCTATGAAGACAAATATTTCGGTGCTTTTTTTTTTCCTTCCTCTAGGTGGGTGGATGGGGGGAGCAGGAATCGCAGCCACAAACTACCCTGCGCTAGCAAACTGTGTGGGCTGAATAAATTGATACACTTTTCACCAAAAGATTGATTTTATTTTATTTTTTTTATAAAACTCCCAAGTGATTATGAAATGTACATTTAAGCATAAGTAACTTGACAGGTTTTTTTTCCCCCCCTGTGCGATGATTCTCTGTAAAGAACTCATAAAATGTTTTAGGGTTTGGGTTTGTTTTTTTTTTGTTTTAACATGAACATTTGCGCATTCTCTCTGTTTTTTAAGACTGATAAAAGATTTTTTTTTTTTTTACAAGCCAAAAAAAAATTGGGAAAGGGGGAGAGAGAGCACAGGAACGTGGGGAGTCTGCTGACTTCTGGCGCGCCGGCAGCGTGCCCAGGCCCTGCCAGTTTGCTGCGGAGCCCAGTGCCAGGAGCCAAGGGCAGCAGAGCGTGAGCAGAGGGAGGTGGCTCCATCAGAGTGACCATATATAGTCACTGGGACGAGATTAAACCCTTCACCTCCCCGGTGTCATCCCCACAAAGCCAACATCGGGGTCTGTTCATTGTTCCTTCAAACACCAGGAGAAAATTCCTCTTTCTCTCCTGTGGGGAGCTATCAGGGCTGCTTTGGATGGATGGATTCCGGGGGGGAGAGCAGCCAGGTGTTTTTCCATCCCTGGGGTGTCTAGGGGCTGGATTTGAGCAGCAGAGCCCCTGTGAGAGCTGGGAGTTGAGCGGGGCTGTGGTGGAGAAGGGTCCCGCGCTGGCACCGCTCCACGAGCGCCTTCCTGCCGTGGTATCCACTGGGAAGCATATGGCAGCCTGGAATATATATATATATATATATACATCTTGTGTGGGGGGACGTGTTTTACATGCCAGTTCTCCCTGTCATAGGACAAACATTTACACTCCTGTTCTGTGAAGCATTAGGGAAATGAGGATTAGGTTTGGAGAGAACGTCAAGCCTTGCAGGGAGGCTCTAGGAGATGCTGGGCAGTGGTGACAGGGCCAGAGGGGTTTTGGCCCTCCTGAGCTCTGGTTGGGATTATGCTGAGCAGAGTTGTAATGTGGGGCGTAAAATAAAGGGTTGGTGTTTCAAGGTGTGCCCAGAGGAGATGGGGAGTGAGGATTTGTACGTTTGAAGGTGGATAAAAGGAGTTGTTTTCCAAGGGAAGAGGCAGATGGGGCTTGCTGGGAGACTTCCAGTGGGATGCATGAGCCTGGCTGCCCTGTGGGAGTACAGAGCCCTCCTGGCAGAGGCACTGCTCCGTGGCTGAGATCCTGTGGGATGAAGTTCCCACAAGCAGGAGTCACCTCTCTCCATAGGTGCCCCTTCATTGGAAACCTCCCTCAGCCCTGCACCACCTGCAGGAACCTTAAAGGACTAAATCTGAGTAGGATATTGTGCATTTTGGTTGTTCTGTTGTGGCTGGAATCACATCCTCGTGGCGGAGATAGTGTTTGTGATTTCCTGATGGACATAAGGAGGTTTTGTATCCCTCTGACTGGATCATATCCCTGCTAAGGAGTTGTGCTGGGCTGTGAGGGAAAACTCTGGGGTTTTTGCATCCCCCCTGTAGCTGCAGCCCAGCCTCAGGGCAGGTGACAGAACCAAATCTGTCACTCGTTTTTACAAACCAAAGTGGTTTGAAACTTCATTTGTCTGCTCCCCAATTATCTGCTCCTTCTGTGCCTCTGTTTATCCGTGCTAACATCATCAATACATGCCCATGCTTAATGAAACATTATTGCTTAGGTTTAATTGTCTTCTAATTAAGTAAAATAAAATTTTGCACGCCGGTTGCAACAGCATCTTTCCAGTCTGGAAATTCTGCTGTGCTTGGAGGTACCTGAGCCCAGGGAGTGGTGACAGCCACAGCAGTGCCATTCCATGGAGAAGGGAATGGACAACAGCAGCAGCCTCCTCTCCTGAACCTGCTGCTCCTCTCTATCACCCTGCTTAAGTTAGATGAATTGCCAGCACCCTTTTTTGGGGATAAATCTCTGCATTTGGTAAAGCTGCTGGGGTTGTTGCTTCAGCACATCCCTGCTAAAAGACACAAACCTGAGGCAGTGCTGAACACCTGGGAAAGGTGCCCCTGTTCAAAGTCAGGGCATGCAAGCATAGGGCTGATTTTTTGACTCTTGTCTGAGCACACTTTCTGCTCTTAATGCATCATTAACATGGTTTTCTGCATTTCATTCAGCTCCCATTACAGCACTCAGTTCTGTCTGTTAATTTTGGTGTGTTGATATTTTTGTTGTCAGCAGTTTTTTTTTCTTTTTTGAAGCATATAAAAACCATTAGTGTGAAAGAAGATTAAAAAGATACATTACAATTAAAATGTTAATGAAATCGGCATCATACAACTTTTGAAACCATTTAGGCATTAATCTTTCTTGGTCTCATGTCCATTAAGTCGGGCGATTCTTATTCCACACTGACCCCTGCTGAGAGAGTCGTGCTATAATTGGATTTTAAGAACTGGGGGGAAGAAAAGGAGGGAGAGAGAAAAGACTTGAAAAAAAAGTGGAAGTTGGGAAGGTTGCCTTCAATTTCTGCGTGGTGTCCATAGAAATGAACCCGACAAAACCCAGCCCTGTTGCTCCACGGCTCCCGAGTTCTGTATTTCCCCCACAGGGCGAGTCTTGCCTGGGAATGTGGGGATGCCAGGGTCAGAGGTTGGGCAGAGCCCTGGGGAGCTCCAGGCTGGCTGCTCCTGGGCTCTGGCTGTCACCGTGACCTTGGGCAGGACACGAGCACCGGGCTCAGCTCTGGTTGATCCTGGTGTAACGTGAGCAGGGCTGGAGAGGGATGGTGCGAAGCCTTTTTAAGGCTCTGGGAGGAAGGGAATGGGAGAGCAGCAAGGAATCGTTTGTCGTGATTGCTTCAGCTTTCCCTGGTTTCTCCACAATAGTATTTCTGCATTTTATCTGTTTGGGTTTGGTTTTTTTTTTTTTTTTAAATGGCTCTTTTTCAGCTTACACAATATTTGAGTTGGGACCAGCCCCCCTCCCCAGGCGAAAGAGGAGGATTGACTAATTCCCAGGCTCTGTAGTGAATCCAGCATCAGGGCTTCTTGACTCACCACACAGCTCCCAGGACCCGTGCCATGGCTCCATCAGGGCTGTGCTCAGCCTCTCCAGCCTCGCCAAGGCTCCAGCCCATCCAGAACACTCTGTGCTGGTCAGTCTGAGCCTCACACACTCCTGGACACCTTCTCCAGGGCTTTGCCTGTGCTGTCCAAGAACTTTCCGCCTCCTGTGGGACGTTGGATAAATTGGGAAGGGCAGGTCCTTTAGGGAAGAACACAACTGTCCTTGCCAGCATGGGGAACAGGGTTTGGGGTTTTTGGGAGAGTGGGTGTGCTGCTGTCCAGGCAGTGATGCACCTCGGGGCCGGCTGAGCTAGAAGTCAAGGGATGAGCACATCCCGCCGAGGGAGGAGTGGAGTGCCAGCCCAGCTTGTGTTTATGCTGCAAGCATGAATTTATTATTTATTTATTTTTAAAAGGGAAAAAAAAGCCCAGTAGATCCGTGGAAGCTGCAGAGCTGCTCCAGAGTCTCCCAGCGCTCTCCCCGCTCTCGGCGCCGTCGCTCCGCGCCTTACCAGGCGGGCAGGAGAGGAGGGATGGATGGTGGGGGGCTGGCCAGGGAACCCACTGGAGCTGAAACATCTGCAGGGCTCGGGAGAACACGCTGGCAGTTTCCCTGGGCTGGGTTCATGCTGTGGGAAGTGAGCCGTGAAGCACAGAGCGTGCTGCTGGCACCGCATCACAGGGACGCGGGCACTGGGGCAGCCCGGGCGGTGGAAGGGCTTCCTTGGAGCTCTGGAGTGCCTCTGCACACACAGCAGAGCCTGGGGTTTAATTGTTTTATTCCCTTTTTATGTGGGGAAAAGAAAAAAATGATAATTTATGGTGGTGTTGTTTTGCGTCGCATGAATTTATAACCTGAGAGAATTTGGGATGAGGATCCGAAATCATCAAATAATGGCAGGAATGGAGGAGGCCTTGCCAGAGCGTGACCCATCCTTGTACCAGCTGAGCTGGTCAGATGAAGTGGGGATGTATTCTGGCACAGGAGCACCTCAGGGGGTGGTTTGTGCCTTTGGGTGAAACCAGCAGCATTTGTGCCAGTCCGGTTAAATGTCCTTAGGGGAAGGGAAAGTTGTAGGTCCTGGAAGAGGAAGCAAGGAAAAGCAGCCCTGGACATTCCCAGTGCGTGTTACTGGCCTGGCACACAGGTGGGATTTCTGGCAGGGTGAATTTCTGTGCTGCAGGCTGAGCAAGAAGCACACCAGAATCAATATCTCAGTAGTCCAATAAAACCTGTGGGAATTTCGTTTCAGCTCATTTCAAGTGATCTAATAGCTGGCCTTTCAGATGACTGCTGCGTGTTTGGTTTCTTGGTGCTACTGTGAAAATGTAGATCGAGCCCAAGGTACTCTCAGTGCTTTGGTTTGGCAGTGGGGGCTTCCATCCCAAGGTTTGCTCTGGGGTCAGGCAGGGAGGGCTGAGACTTTTTGGGAACTTGGGTGTTTGGCTCTGGGTGGTTTTCAGATCCTCTGATGGGTTCTGCTTCCAGCTTGCAGCACTGATTTAGTGTCCATTGCACCTCTGCCTTCCCGTGGGAGCTTCAGCAGAGCAGCTGGAGGTACCCGAGCCACGTGGTACCTTCATGAATATTTTTACAATTAAGTTTAGGAAGTTTCCTCATTTACCTTCCCTTTAAGATCCCAAACTGGCTGTTGCTTTGTTCGTGAGTGCCTTAGGAGAGGTGTATCCTGCAGTAGTTGCTGACTAATCTGGATTTGGCAGGAGAAGTGATGCAGGAGGGAGGATTTATATTTTTGCAGGGGGACAGGAGGGCAGCACAACTCAGAGAGGATGGAGGAACCAAGGGAACCTGCAGCCTGTGTGTCTGGTCCAGGCTGTCACCCCCAGCACAGCTTGGCAGAGCATCAAGCTTTATTTTTTTGCTTGACCATCATCAAAACACAGAGAACTCCACATTGGCGATATGCACAGTGCAAGTGATTTTAAACAAAGATATTCCAGTGGCCTTTACTACTTTTCAGAAGGTTTTATAAAGTGAAAGCTGTGATTTGTTGGTTCTTTTTCGCACCTCCCAGCTGATATTTCCCCCCAAAATCCTCGAAGCACTGTAGATGCAGTTCAATTGCAATGTGTTTGTGAAGCATCACGAGTCACACCAAGAGCCAGCCCCACCAGAGCCGTGCTCCTGCAGCCTCCCCTGGCTGTGCCTCAGGGATTTGTGCTGTTTGGGTGCTTTGGTGTCCCCTCCCCACCCTGCAGCCTGCTCCTGACCTCTCCTGCGTGCCTCAGGAATGTTGTATAAAGCCCAAGGTGCAGCATTAGCAATGGAAATATTTGGTTCAGGTGGTTCCCGGGGCGGTTCCCACACCCTGGTGCACGTGCCGCTGCTGGGGTGTTTGCTGGCACCTGGGAGAAGTTTTCCCTCTTGGTGTCCAGGTGACAGGAGGTGGGTTGGGAGCTTAGGAATTGTGTCTGCTGGTACCTCCCACCAGCACGGATCAATGTGTCAGTTTGGGGAAGGAAGGGAGAGATTTGCTGGCAATTCTTGGAAGAAAACCCAACTTCCCAATGCTTGCAAACCCATTTGAGGAAGCCTGGGATGAGGTGTAGCAAGGAGCTGCTTGGAACTTGCTTCAAAAGGTATGAAAAGGAGAGGTGGGATGGGGTGGAAGATTGTTCCCCTGCCCACCACTGGATGTGGTTGGACAAACTCTGCAAGTTACCAAAAATCATTGAGGGGAGGAATGATCTCGCGTGTCTGGGACGGTTTCATACCCAGGGCGAGGCTTGAGCTGCCTCAGCGAGCTCAGATTAACACCCCAGAGGCTCTTTTCTCCTTGCCTTGGCTGCTCAGCTCTGGTATTTGAATTTTAGTCTTCATTTTGCAGGTGGGACAAGAACCACCTGCCATGAACGATGCCCTGTTGTGCGTGGCACAGGCGTGGCTGGCACTGGCTGTGCTTCCCCACCGTGGTCCTGAGGATGCTGTGGGCAGGGGCTGGGGATGGTGGCTCTGTGGGACCCACACTGGTGTTGGCACTGCGTGGCAATGCCCTCGGAGCACAGCCCACACCAGCATCCTGCTCCATGCCTTCCCCAAACCCGAGTCAGGATTGGTCTCAAAGTGTCTTTCCTTGCTTCTCGCAGCACTCCTGAGTTCATCTCCTTGTGCAAGGGCCATCCTGAGAACCTGTCTCTGCTCCTTGTAGTTCAGGGAAGGTTAGCTCAGGTTTAAATCACTTGGCCGTGGCTTATAAGTCTTAGTGACATATTAAGTATTTAATATCCGAGTGCATTAAGCTTCCCACCCACATCCCCCGTTGGAGATGGGCTGGGCGAAATCGCCGGCGCCCACATCTGAGAGGATGCTGCCTGGCAGAGTTATATCAATGACTTCCTCCTGGACCTCTGCTTTTATGTTCAGTTCCTGACCTAATCAGCCATGAGCGATGGCACGAGCAGAGGTCTCGTGGCTGCATCCAGCACCTCATCCCTGGCAGGGATTTCGGGAAGATCCAAGGGGACACCTGGCCTGGCGAGGACGTGGCAGCAGCATCGCAGTTTTAATTCCCAGCCCTCCATCCGTGAGCCAGCTGGGCCAAAGCAGGAATCCCCCAGCTGAAGCAGAGTCCCCTGCACCTGGTGGCAGGCAGGACATGCCCTGGTGCTGCCACTTCTGCCTGGGGGCAGTGTGAGATGGGAGAATCCGTCTGGTTGTGTTACGGCTTCATTTCTGGGCCCTTGCTTAACTCGTGCAGTACATCAGAGGCTCTTGTGAAATGTAATGTGCTGTAGCAGCAGCGCAGGAAAAAGCTCTGCCTTCTGTGAAGCCAGACTGTTGCAGAGTAATTTGTTTTGTAAGATTTTGAAAGGCAGTGTTGCAATCTGTAACAGTAGAATAGTGGGAAGATGGTCAGGTGGTTCTTGGGACTTCAACAGACAGATTTCATGTCTGTGTGTTTTTGCAACACCTTTCTATAAAGGGAAACATAATTTAAAATATGATTACTTAGTGTTGTAACAGTCTTCTCAAACGTTTTTGCATTATGCAGAGATCATTATCAGAGGCTGATATTAACTTGCAAAGAATATTATGCAAATCATTCTCCTGTTCTTCTAAAAAGAAATTTCCTTCATAATGCAAAGCGTGACAAAAAAAAATTGTGCAGAGGCTTTTGGCAAAATTACATTCAGAAGATGTAACAGTTTTTCTGCTTACTAGCACAATCCGTTTCTGCCTTTTGACTGGATTTGCTCAACTCAAGCTGATAAAGGCTGAATTTTAAAACCAAGGCTGAGGTTGGGGGGAGTGTGTTGTACCTCGTGGGTTCAGGGATGGCCAGGGAGGGTGTTTGTAAAACCTTCATTGTTTCAAATCCATCTCGGTGGCGATTCCAGGCTCTGATACTCTCAGCTCTCTGAAATTGTGTGGTGATGCCTCGTATTCCGTGGGGTGGGGATGCTCAGCATCACCCTCAGAGCCAGCAGCAGTTCCAGGGAATGGGACTGGGGTAGATTTCACAGGGACAGACTCCCAGGTGCCCAGTATCACCAGTTTCAGCCTCAGCATCACTGGGACCAGTAAGACCACCCTGAACTGGAGGCACTGCAGGTACTGGTGGTGGGATGGATGGGCCTGTCCCGTCCAGCCCTCACGGAGTCACAGGATCACTGAGGTTGGAAAAAACCTCTGAGATCATCAAGTCCAACCTGTGACCCATCCCCACCCTGTCCCCAGCTCAGAGCTCTGAGTGCCATGTCCAGCCCTTCCTCGGACACCTCCAGGGATGGGCACTCCCTGGGCAGCTCCTCCTAAGGCCTGAGCACCCTTTCCATGGAGAAATTCCTCCTGATGTCCAATCTGAGCCTCCCCTGGCACAGCTTGAGGCTGTTTCTTCTTAATCCTGTCACGTGTTACCTGGGAGCAGATCCTGACCCATCCTGGCCACTCCTCCTGTCAGGTGGTTGTGAAGAGCAGTAAGATCATCCCTGAGCCTCCTTTTTTCCAGCCTTGGCATCTTCCTGGTGTTTCTCCAAGCATCAGCATGTTCCTGGAGGTAATCCTGGCCCGGGTGAAGCCATTGAGGATTTTGCCACTGACTCCATCCCTCCTCCATATGTTTTTTGTGTGTGTTACAAGCTGGTTATATCAGTTCAGAGCTGCCCCTTCCTCACACGGAAACCAGACTGTACTGAAATCGAGCTGATTGTTTTATAGGTATTGGCTGTTCTGCTCTTGTTATGGATTGATTGACAAATATAGACCCCTATAAATATTGTTAATGACTAAAATACTTGCAGGCATCACAGTCAGCTTTGGAAAGGCTCATTTGCTGTAGAACCTAATTTTTCAGGCACTTAACACCATTTTGAAAAAACCCAAGTCTTGATTTTTTTTTTTGGCATTTCTCAATACAAATGTGATTGAGAAAAGTCAGTAATATTCAGACATGTAGATTGAATTACAGCGGCGAGGGGGAGTTTTCACTAACACGGGAAATTTTCAGGCTCCCTTTTTGTGTCTGGTTAGATAATTCAATATTTAAAAAATCAACCCAAATTAGATAAATAAGCTGGAAGTCGTAGTTAGCATTCGTCAAGCAACTTAGGCTGGATGTTCTGGTGCTGCCTGGCTCCACCTCTAGCTGCAGGGTTTCCCTGTTATGAACGGGTGAATACTAATCCTTGTTTATTCTCTGCCGCAGAGAAATGGATTTATCCAGAGTTCTGTGCCCTGACAAGGAGCCCTGGGTGCAAGCAGGGTTGGAGCACCCTGGGGTGAATTCCACCTTCCCCCAACACCAAATCCTCTGTGTGGGTGACACAGAGAACTTCCAACACCCCAAAAGCGGCCCAAGGTGTGGCTGTGATGTGAAAATCAGGGCAGTGAGGGGTTCTGTGGGTTGGCTCTGCTTTCCTGGCATCTCCTGGGGTCATGCTGGCTCCCAGCTGGAGCTGCTGGTTGAGCCTGGAGATCCATGCTGGAGCCACTGGGTGAATTACAGCGAGGGGCTCTGACTTTTTATTTTTGAAATATTAGTAAAGGGAGGCTGAATCAAAGTAGGGGAGGTGTTTTATCCTGAGCAGTGTGGTGGAAAGGAATTTTTTTTATCTTCTGGGTTTCTTTGTTTCCGGAATGTTTTGTAGCACGGACTTGTAGCAGAGTGGTGTTAAGCACATTCCTGCAAATCTGGTATTCTCTGGAAAAGAGAATGCTGCCAAAATCAAATCAAATATTTAGCTCTAAACTTACTTTTCTTTTTTTTTTTTTTTTCTGCTTCAAAGGATGCCTCCTTTTGACTGTATTTCTTTGGGTTTTGTTGTATTTCTTAGAAGAGCATTTGCAGTGTTCATTGAGCTCCTTCCAGCGAAGCTGTGGCTGCCCCATTCCTGGAAATGTTCAAGGCCAGGTTGGAAAGGGCTTGGAGCAACCTGGGATGGTGGAAGGTGTCCCTGCCCATGGCAGGAGGTGGAATGGGATGGGTTTTAAGGTCCCTTCCAACCCAAACTACTCTGGGATTCCATGATTCCCTTTGTTTTCCGCCTTTTCCCCAATTAACCTCATTTTAGGCTGTGAGTATCAGCAGTGGCTTTCATCCTCTGCTGCCCTTCTGCAGGTTTTACATCCCTGCCTGCCTCACTCCAGCCATGTCCAGACCACCAGGCATTAATAAAACCAAAGCAGAGGTCAGTGTGATCATCTCCTGCCTCTGCCTGCTGCAGGGAAACTCTTCCCAACAGAGTGAAAATTGCAAGTGGTTAGGGAAATTATGGGGCAAGGAGGAAACAGCATTCCAGCCTGGTTTAATTTGTGAGTGGATGTCCTGGAAATAAGTTAGAGCAGTGCATAGCACAGGTTGTTCTAACATGAGTGACGGGCTCGCCCTTGTGTGAGCATGATGCTGCCTCACGATGTGGGAGCAGATATTATAACCTTGAAGAATCTTGTAGGACATAAAAGTTTTAATTAAAAATCCAGCTTGGTTGAGGGTATTTTGGTTTAGTATGAATGTCTTCATTTCTTTTGAAAAAGAATTAAATGAAACCCTTAGTATTCCTTTTTTTTTTTTTCTTTTTTGATTTCTGCATATTTATTCTTGAAGTCGAAGCATTAGAAAATAATTGAGTAAAACAAAATCCACAAGGCTTCAAATTACCTCTAGCTTAATGTTTTATTTAAAAGGTTTGCTAACTGACATTCTTTATAATGAATTAGGTCACGCGGCTCCGAAGAGTGTTGTCGGTTTTCTTTTTTACATTTAAATTTGAGGCTGCTTCCCTTGAAACTTGGGCTCTGGCTGCCAGAGCCGTGCACAGTTGTGACTCCCTGGCTCGGGGAATCTCACTCTAATTATTCTCAATCACACCAGAGCAAATGAATATATCCATGTTTGGAGGATCGAAGCGGTGTTGTCATGGCAATCTCCGTAAGGTCATGAGAAACTCATGGATATTGTTCACTGCCTCTCCTGGGAGGCTTCCCCTACCTTTGCAAGGCTCTGGGTTTGGGGGGTTTGGGTAATGAAGCACGATTGTGCAGGGGTTTGGTGGGAAGGATTTGCTGTTTCCTGCTGGGGGTGAAGGTGGTGAAGAGCTTGTGGCTCGCTGCTCATCCTCCTCCAGGCATCCCAAGGCAGGATGCGGACCAGGCTCCCTTTGGAATGTGGGATCCATCCAAATCTTAGGGGCAGCAAAGAGTCCTTTGGTCAGTGCTGGTTAATGGGGCTCAGTGTGCTGGGATGAGCTTTGGCTTGGGTTTTGTTGGGAGAGTTTTGCTTGTATGCAACTTAAAAAAAAAACCAACCCAAATGATAACAAAAAAAAAAAAGCCCCAAAAAACAGCAAAATACCCAACCAAACAAAGCCAACTTTTTTTTTCTTTAAGGCCACGTTGGGTGGAGCAACCTGGTCTAGTGGAAGGTTCCCTGCGCACGGCAACTCTGATAACTTTACAAATATCTGGTGTGGAAGGACAAAGGAATTCACTGAAATTGGAGTTCACTGAAATTTGAGTTCACTTGAATTGGTGTTTTGCAAGTCTTGGCTGAGGCAATCCGTGTAGTTGTGGTTTTATGGTTTTGTATTTCTAAATTCTTTTTGTTTTAAAAAAGCCTAAAGAAAACACAACCAAAAATAAATAGATATTTAATATAATTAATAGTTACTAAATATCAATAGTTATTGATAGAGAGCCTTAAAAAAGCATTTTAATTTGCAACTAAATGCACATTAAAACTAATTCTTTTGCTAACCCATATGTACATATATATATATATATATATACATACACACCCCTTACTCTTTCAGCCTTCAGACACCTCTAGCACATCCCTGTGCCAGTTTGGTTTGGGTTTTTTTCTGCAATTGGTTTGAAATTGGCGGCTTGGTTTGGAAGATCTGACATGATTTAATGATCAATACCAATATTCTACAAAAATACTGAAAACTGGAAGGAAACCTTGCACTTTATTGGCTGTGGAGGAGCCGTGGCTGTGCCCGCAGGCTGTCGGGTGAGTCTCTGGCATTATTTGTGTTATCTGCACTTAATTGCTTCTGGTTGCTGAGTCTTTGGAGATGTTGAGCCTCTCTGATCTTGTCCTCTCACACCCAAGCGTGTTCTCACGCGGCAGGGGGGAAGGAAAACAGGTTTTCACAGGGTTTTTTCACCTGGCAGGTGTGCCCTGTTGGCCCATCCCTGCAAGGCCTGGCTTGCAGAGCCCCTGCCCTGCCCAGGTGTGCCCCTGTCCACACAGGACACCCCAGGCTGGCACCTCTGCCCTGCCACTCATCTGCCCACCGTGGGTCTGGTTTGAGCTGGCTTTTCCCAGAACTTGACACGCGAGTCGGATTGAAAGGTTTTAAACTGAAATTTTAGGTAGGCAGAATCGAGGTGTAGAGAGGAGTCGGTGTTAGAACCCTCAACAAAACACTAAGCAAGTGGAATTTATAATTAAAGACCTGTTTGCATTTAAAAATCATTTCAGTTGACCCTCTGGCCCGTGTGCTTTCTCATTGACTGTAGCATGTCCATCAACACTTCCAGGTCTCCAGGACTTGCCAAAAACTCTCAGAGCAACTTATTCTGATCCATTCTGCCTTGTCCACCCCGCACCTGGAGGAGTGGCCAGCGAGCTGTGAGGGGCAAAATGTGTCTGATGAGGTTAAAAAAGGCACAGGGGAGCCTTTAATGCAGGGAAAGCAATTAACTGCAGCTTCTGCAGTATTTAACAGGGCTTCAAACCCCTCTGATTATCCCTCGCATTGGCTTTTGTGGATCGTTTGGTTGACTAACATGTCCCTTTCAGCTTTGGTGACAATAAAATGTGAGTAAGCAGAAAACTCAAATTTCTGAACGATGGCTCGTGGCAATTTCCTAATTTCCTGAGTGAGCACAGGCTTCTTGGCGTTCCGTTCCTGTGCCAGAAAGACTATTTGCTCATACAAAGTTCTTCATTGTAATAGGAAAAAATCAATTTGATTACTTTCATGTCAGCATGCATGTCTAATGGCTTAGAAGTTATTGCAGCCATAAAATATACAGTATCATTTCTCTCTCACTCTGAAATTTGACAGGATTAATATAGTCAGCATGAAATCTTAGTCATAAAGTCGACCATAAGTGATGGTAAAATTAGCTGCTGAAATCGTCTGCTTATGGAAAGCATCTTCTGTTTTTCCTTCAGGGAAAAAATCCCGAGGGGTGGCGTGCGGATGGGAAGGGAGGGTTTGCTCTGGTGAGGAGATGTCCGTTTTGTTTTGTGCTCTTCTGACAACGTGGATCTGTGATGTCCCTGACAGCCCCAAGTGAGGTTTTGGTGCCTTAGGTTTTAACTTTTATATTGTTTCCAACCCTGCAGTGCCCAGTGTAACTCTGCAGTTCCCTGGAGCTCGTTCAGTGCTGTTCTCTCATGCTCACACTGACATAACAAAGCCTCTCCAGCTCGCTCTCCAAGGACACCCAGACCCTCCTGGGCCCAACAACTGCAAACCTTCATCTTGGGGAGAGGGGGGGCAAGCTTGGGGAAATTCCATCATTGGCTAGGTTGAATGAATTTATGCTTGTGGTGTGTCCCTTGGCTCTGTGTGTTCCCCAGGAGCGAGCGTGGGCTGTGCTGCTCTGATTTATCAGTGCGAGCCTCGTGGTTGAAAGTTGTTTTATCCCATGGGTCAGTGAGGCTGGAGGGAGGAGAGGTCCAGGTGAGGTGGATTTCACCCGTGGACTTCAGTGGATGCTCCACCTGATGCCTTAAATGGCTATCTAGAAACAGAGGGTGTCTTTAATAGCAATGAGCTGCTATCTTTAATATCAACTTTAAACCAAGGGAAGGCATCATCTTGCTGATGGACATTAATTGCCCATTCCAGAAGATCCCAGAGCAGGTTTTGTTGCCAGCCCTTGGCCTGATTGGCTTTGCCAGGGGAAATTTCTCCTGTTCCTTGAGCAAAGACACAAAGTTTTACTCCTCTAGGGGGAATGAGGGGTCCCTCCCGTTGTATCCGGATGTTCCAACTTGGCTGGAAGCTGTGTCCTGCTGGTTTCACATGTTCTGCCTGCCTTGGCAGCCCGTGGTGAAAAGTTAATATCTGGTCATTGGTTTTGGCTGCATCTCCAAGGCAACTTCATTCATAGGCAGCTCCCAGTTCATACCGATCCGGACATGCCTGGGTGACTAACTCCAGCTCCTGTTACATCCCAGAGGAGCTGTTAACTCCTTCAGCCCAGCAGGGAATGGGCTCAGAGCAGGTGGATGCCATAAACACCCAGCGAATCTGACCTGCTCTGCTTTGGTTTCCTTCCTTGTTCAGCAGGTAGAGCGAAGAGCTCGTTGCTTTTCAAGATCCTTCTCAGTGCAGGAAGGTCTCAGACTAAGTTTGTTTCTCCTGGAATTATTGTGCTTCATTATCCTCTGGTTTGGGCAGAATGTTGCCTTCGGGATCTGCACTTAACTGCAGAATTTCATTTGGGACAAAGGAGCTTTGGCTCCTTTTGGAGCTTTTGCTGCACGCTGCAATGCGCTCTGAAACATGGGGAAATTTTAATTTTGCCTTTCATGCAAAACCAAGAGAGGATTTTCCTCCGAGGGGCAGGTGGTGAGGTGAGACCACCCCATTCCCAGGTGCACTCAGGGTCTGTGAGCCCTGTGAGATGGAGCTGTACAGGTTAAACATGGAGATGTCCTGGTGTGCCTATTTCTGTGCGAGTTCCCCAGATCCACATTTACAGCCTCCAGAGACTGCTTTGATTCTCACCAAAAGATGTAGGAAGGAGGAAAAGGAGCCAAACTCTGGGCTTTTTGCTGTTCGTTTCTCTCACAGCAGTGCTGAGAGGTGCTGTTTCAGGAGATGATGATGTGTCCTTAAAATCCACAGTGCTTGCTGGGATGGATCCCGAGGCACCAGTCCCCAGGAAAGCACCCATGGAGGGAATGGGGCTGGGACAGAGGCAGAACAAATCTAGGTCAAACCAGCATCAAGCAAAGCTTGACTTGAACTTGCTGAGCGTTGTAAAATCATGCAATGGTTTGGGTTGGAAGAGACCTTAAATTTAGCCTGTCTGGTTCCAACCGTGTTCCATGGGCAGGGAGAACCTTCCACTGGACCAGGATGCTGGGATGTGCCCTCTTCCCTCGTGCACCTGAGTACTGGCACAATCCCTGCACCTACCCTGGGTGTCTTGGTGCTCTCTGGAGGCCCCAGAGGTGATTTGGCAGGAGGGGACAGGTAGGAAAAGCTCACTGGGTTTCACTGGGCACATCCCTGCCCTCCTTGCAGCCCAGGTGGGGCATCACAGCAGGAATCAAGGGTCAGGGTGGCTCTGGGGATGGCTGAGATGTGCAAACCTGAGACCCTGTTAATTTTTTAATGTGTTTTGGGAGATCTGTTACGCTGAAACATCAGGCAGAGGGTGAAACACGCTGGGAAGGTGAACCTGCCGTGGCTTGGGATGGTGCCTGTGGGAGAGTTAATTGGAGAGGCTTGGGACAGATTATCCCAAGGACCTGGGGTGCAGCTTGGTTCCCCTAAAACCTGTCTGGCCAACCTCCCTGCTCCAGATGCTGCTTTCCCTTCCTAGAGAGGAAAACCTGCTCTCGGACTCTTGTGGAGCTGCTACAACTCTCAAATTTTAATAATAGATTACCATTAGTATCAGCCTTATATAATGCACAGCTCATTATTGCTTACTCAGAATAATTTTACAGCCTCCTTATAGAACCTTGGAACTTTATTTGCTGAGTATAAAATATGCAGAAATGCATGAATAGTTTTAAGACTTGGTACCCTAAACTAATACAGTGTGCTGCTTTTTTTTTTTTCCCCTGCACCATGATTGAAGTCAAATTAACATATTTACCTTCAGTGCTCCCAGGAGTAGCATTAAAAAATTCAAGAGGTGATTCAGAATAGTCTCCGATTTACTGTGTTTAAAGCTGGATTTCATTTCTCAGTAAAACCATGCAAACACTTGATTCCCTTTCAGCTTTCCATCCTCTTTGTTCCCCGTGCAGGTCCTCAGACTTATCAACAGATGGGAGAGGTATTATTACTGCTGCCTTCCCAAAAGGAAGCTTTTTATTTTATTTTATTGGTTTTTCGGGGTGGTGGAGAAAGCAGGGGCAGAGAGGAAAGGAGGAAATGACTTTTAACAACTGGCTACAAGAAGTGTAGCTGCTGTTTGAATCTGGAGTGAGGAGAAGGATGCAGTGTGGTTTCTGTCTTTCCTAGGGCAAATCATGGAGCCTAATTTTGGCTCTATATTCCCCTCTTCCCATGAAAAAAAAGCCATGTAAAGGCCAGAGTAGGAAATGGAAACTTATTTTATTGCTCAGTGGTTCCTTTATTCTCACAGAAGATACCTGTGCCGTCCTGCAGTGCTTTGATTTATTCCTACAGCTCTAGGGTGCAACTCCTATAGCTCCAAGGATTTCAGACCTCACAACAGGTGCAAATTCTGTTCCAAAGCCCCCAGGCTGCTCCACCATCTCCTCTGGCTTTAAAGCATGGAGGTGCTGCAGGGGAACCTTTGACCTTGTCACTTTTCATGCCCTAGTAAATAAATATTCCAGGGAAATGGTCTGTGAGAGGAGCCTGGGTCCAGTCAGTACCTCTGAGTGGGAGAAATCCACCTGCTAATTCTCTTTACTGTGCACTAGAGATACTGCAGTGAGTTTTTTTCACGCCTGCTGCTAGGTTAGGAAGTTTTTTGAGCAGATGTTGTTTCCTAAGAAAATGGGTTAATGCTTGGTGGTTAGAACGGTGTGGCAAAAAAGCTTATTTGTGTGAGGTTTTGGCTAATTGCCTTGCAAGAGTTACAGAGCGTTGCAGCAAATTTCCTGGATTTCGCAATCACCATGGTTCTGGTTTAACTGGCCAGAAAGATTTGCAAAAATACACAAATAAATGGAAAAATAGAGGCAAATCACTGGCTGGCTTTGCTGCAAAAAGCTAGAGGGCCTCGTGAAGAGTCTCCAGGTCTCAGCGAGTGGTTGAGGCTTGGGACTGAGTGGATCCTTGGGGGTTTTGTAGAATCCCAGGATGGTTTGTGTTGGAAGGGAGCTTAAAGTTCATCCCATCCCACAACGGCAGGGACACCTCCCACTGTCCCAGGTTGCTCCAAGCCCCATCCAACCTGGCCTTGGACACTACCAGGGATGGGGCAGGACTGCTCCCCAATGCTGCCTCGGCTTGTGGGACTGCCACCAGCACAGATGGAGCTGGGAACTGCTCTGAGCTGGGAGCACGGGGAGGAGTTTCCATTTGGAAGGCAGGGATTTGGTGAAACGGGCCAGGAAAATGCAAATTCAGTGTCACTGTTTCTAAGAGCATCACCATGAGGAGGCTTCCACTGCATCGGAAAATGCAATGGCGATGAACCAGTGGGGCTGGGAGGGACCTGGGGGGTCCTGGAGATGCTCCAGGGAAGGGTGGTCATCCTTCAGGCACTCCTGCCATGCTGTGCCATGGATAAATTCTGTCTGGGCCAGAATTCCCAGAGCCACGTGCCGGCAGAGCTCTGGGCTGGGGGCTCAGGCGTCGGCCAGCGCCGCATCCCCCCGTGCTGCTTAAATCACTAATTAGATTCTGTCTGAGCAGCAGCAGCATAAACCAGGAATAAATGGACTTGGCTCCATAAACTTAGCGCTTAAATATTTTCCCAGGCAGAGGGAAAAAAAAAAAACAACCCAACATTTGCTTTCCATGCAAAACATATAAATCTTGGAAAAGTTCCCGAAGTTGCGTGTTTTAACTGTTCATATCTGTGTGTTTGTAGTATTCCCTTGCATAATTATTTTCCTTTTTTAAAGGAAGCTGGAATGCTTGTGAGGAAGACATTTGAAGCCAGTGGTGGGGATGAAGGAGAGTGGGGGAGAGAGTGAGGTTGGTGAAAGGAAGCACCTTTCCCTCATTCCCTCCCTGCCAGGACTAGCCACAAATGCTTCTTTGACTTGCTGTGTTTTGGGGCTGTTTCTGCTTGTCTGTTAAGTTTTAGTGGAACATGGATCTGGTTGCTGCTTTCTTTTTAATCCTACCCCAGTACAAGAGCTGTTACTGGAGTTAATTTAAAGCCTTTGTACAGTTAAAATCGTGGATGCTGCATCAAGCACAGCTCTTCCCTCCTTCCCTGCTGCAGGTGGATGCTCCTTTATTTCCTGCACTGCCCCCTCCTCGTGCTCACCCCATGAGAGACCCCACTGTAATTATTCAGATAGAAATGCAGAGGTAGATTTATTTTGGTGTAAAATCACTGTTTCTCAGAAAATCCCCGAGGAGGTGCTGTGGAAACCCTTCACTGGGGTGATGCACAGCTCACACTGGCATCACCCTGTCCTGGGGGTGCAGGTGGCACTGGGATGCAGCTGGGAATGGGGAGATGGAGGAGAGGGTCTGTGCTGAGTGTCCTGCCCGGAGCAGGGCAGGTTGGAGGTTTTCCAGCAAGCTGACCCTTCATGAGCACCCTGATCCCACAATTTGAAAGAAACCAGGAGATAAACCCACCCAAATCTCCTCTGCAAAGGGAAAAAAACCCAATAACCATCCTCCAGCATCTCCCCACTGCGCTCTGTGCCTTGCTGTCACTGCAGTCCCCGTTCCAGAGCTGAAGATGTTTAATTTATTTGTGTTCTCCTAACACCTTTCTGTTTCATAACAGGAATCACTGCCGGGTTTGGCCGGGAGGCAGTGGAGCTCCCTGTAATCCAGGAGTGAATCAAAGCAACTTTTTACAAAACAAGATTCTCTCTCACTCTTGCAAAAGAGCTTTGGGGAAATCTGGTTTTTGTGGTTAAGGATCTTACTCTTGATGCACAAGGAAAATTATGTGTAGCTTTTATTTGGCCCAAAGGATTCTTACAACATTATCCGTATTTCCTTTAATTTGTGGGATTTCTAGTAAATGGGCTTAAAAATAGGTCCGGGCAAGATGCCAGGGTACATACGAAGAGCAGAAAAGCTTTGCAGGCTGTGAGCTGCTCGCTTTCACTTCTCCCTGGGTGCGGTCTGGGGGCACGGGGCGGTTGCTCACCTTTTGGGGTTAAATTTAATGACGCCTCTGGAATTCTTTGGAAGTCGATATTAGAGAAAAGATCTTTTAACTCTTTCTCAGAACCGATGTGGATGTTGTTGCTGAGCTGGACGCAAGTCTGGAAAGGGCAGGGTGAGCTGCAACGCCAGGAGAGAGGACAAGAATTGGGGTGGGGGATGCAGAGGAAACTCTGGACCCACTGCCTGGAGAGATATAGGGTCCCTGGAGAACCAACATCCAAGTAGGAGCAGAGTATGGCAGTGATAATATGTTTTTTTTTCTTCTTTCCACTTTTCATTCTCAGAAGTCTTTGAGCCTTTTATTAAATGGGAGAAATCTCAGGTGGGAGAGGCGATGGCTCGGAGCTGGGGTGGCCGCTGGGTGCCCACCTCACTGTGGTGGAATTTATCCAATTCCTTCAAAATTAGCCTGGGTTCAAGTGACTTAAAAGTACCTTTTTCCCTGGGGACAGCCACCCACCAAAGCCTTCCATTAAGAGCTGTGAAAGCCCCGACCTCCAGCCAGCCCAGAGCAGTAGCACAAGTTCACATTCGAGCTGATGCTTCAAGTTTACCTCCTTTGCTGGAGATCAGCTTTCCCAGGCACCCCAGAGGGAAAGGCTCCTGTTGTTCCTCCAAAGACCAAGGTTAAATGGGCAGCTGCAGCCCAGCCCCGTGGGCAAGGCAAGGTTTTAGGGATGGTTTTGGGGAGATGAGCTGGTGCTGGTGTTCCCAGGGGGTCGCATCTGGGAATGCTGCTGGGTCCCTCACCAGGGCTGGGGCTGGGATGTGTCAGCTCCTCTCTTAAAACAGACAACGTGAGCCCCTTTGATTTTTCTTTTTAAAAATAATTGGCTTTGCGAGCGTGGTTTGGGGAGGGGGTTGGGTGTTGTTTAAAGATTTTTCAACTGAGAGCCAGCAAATTTAATATTTTCTGTGGCTTGGCTGTGTTGTGATTTACATTTGATTTTAGGCATAATTAGAAATGCAAGTGGAGCGCTTTGTGTTTTACCTCTGCTTCAACTATTTATGGCACGATATGCAAATGAAGCAAGCTATGAATATTAAAGATTAGAGTATGTTACAAAGTATCACTGTCTTTAATGAGTTCGGTAATGGGCACAGCCTTTGGAATATGGAGGTATTTGCTGTTGTGTGCCGGCTCGGCGCTCCGCAGCTCCGGCTTTGGTTACATCCCAGGAGAGCAGGGCTGGGATTTAAAGCCTCTCCAGCCCCTGCTCGGCTGCAATAGGTAGGTGAGATTCCCAAGCGTTCCCATGACAAAGGCGGCTGCGGCTGGCGAGGGGTGGTGATGGATTATTTCACAGAGACTGTTGCAGTTCTTGTCTAGGTCAATCCGTTTCATCTGCGGCAGCGTCGGGGATGGATCTGAGAATATGAAAGCGCTCGTCGACCTTTCAAGGTGCTTTGCAGCACTGGGAGGGAATCTTAAACACGGCTCCTGCCAAAATGGAGCTGCTGCTCCACCGGCACAGGCACCCCAAGAAATTCCCTAGGCTGCTCCTGGAGGATTAGGCTCGGTGGCAGGGAATTGTTTGGGGGGTTAGGGACACGTCTGAAGGCGTTTGAGGGAACATCTTATCCACTGGAGAGCAGAGGGGTGGGAATGGGGGTCCTTGGGTTAACCCTTTCTCAGTGTAGGAGTCAGGGCAGCCTGGTTTTAGCTTTAAATCAGTAACTGGTTTTAACTCCAAATCAGTTACTGGTTTTAACTCTAAATCAGTTACTGGTTTTAGCCCTCAATCAGTAACTGGTTTTAACTCCAAATCAGTTACTGGTTTTAACTCTAAATCAGTTACTGGTTTTAGCCCTAAATCACTAACTGGTTTTAGCCCTAAATCAGTTACTGGTTTTTAGCCCTAAATCAGTAACTGGTTTTAGCCCTAAATCAGTTACTGGTTTTTAGCCCTAAATCAGTAACTGGTTTTAGCCCTAAATCAGTTACTGGTTTTTAGCCCTAAATCACTAACTGGACTTAGCTCTAAATCAGTGACTGATTTTATCACTAAACCAGCGACTGATCTTATCTCTAAGCCAGTGACTGGTTTTATCTCTAAACCAGCCCCAAGAGCTCTGAAAGAGGAAGGTGGCCGTGGTTTGGGGTGCACACAGAGGTTCCATCCACGGCTGCCCAGCTCTGCTCCAGCCCCGGGATCCCTGCGGGATGCAGAAGGGGGGGAAAACCCAGCCAGATAGGGAAAGCAATGGATTTTATTCCAAATGGGGCTTGGGGAGGGTGGGCGGTGGGGAGGGAGAATGAAGCATGCCCCAGGGAGCGTGCTTTTCAGATTTGAGGTATTTAAATTACAAATTTTGATGAGGAAGATTGTCAGCAGTATTCAAAACAGTGCTTAAATTCTTTTGAAACACTGTCGAGCTGTGCTGTGGCAGTTGAAAAGTTTGGCACACAAGAACTTGGCCCAGAAGTTGCTGCTTGGGTTTTTTCCTTTAAAACTCAATTCATCTGTATTCAAGTATCCCACATGCTTAAGGAAAAATAACCCCACCAGGCTCGTACTGGTTTGAGACAGACCCTGCAAGAGAGGCTGCAGAAGTGATTGATCTCTAATATTAGGGGGCTTCTGTGCTGGTTAATCAGCATTAATAAGTATTTATACTTGGGGAAAAAAAGAAAAGAGTTTTACGGTGTTTGTGTCTACTCATGAAAACAACCAGCGAGCTAAACTGGGGTTTGGCATTTCTTGTGATTATGAATCCATATGAATTAGATAGACCTATTTATATTTTTGGGGGTTGGTCAGTGTTTGTTGGTGTGGGACCAGCTCAGTGTTTGCAGCACGTCATGAGCACTGGGGAGACTTTCTCACTCCAACCTCTGACCCCTCTCTGCTACAGAGATTAAAAAACACCCCAGATTTAAGGAATTTCTGTGCTGGGCATCAGCAGGGCTCTCCCAGCAGCTCTGAACTTGTCAGATGCTGGTGGACATAGTTTAGCATATAATATATATATTACCGATATATAATATATTGGTAATATATAATCTGTATTATTATATTTCATCTATATGATCTCAGAATCATCAGCAGCATATATAGAGTACAATATTCTGGGCTGCAGCGTTGTCTGGGGGTGTTTTAGGGTGTGATACAGAAATAGTCACATGCTGAAGCTTTGGGCACAATTTGTTGCCCCAGTGAAGGGTTTTGTTGCAGGAGCAGAGGAGGCAGAAAGGAAAAGTCAGCATTGAGGTAAAGTACTCGATGGTCCTGGGATCAGGGGTCAGTCTGGAGGGGTTTTCCCCCCAGGAAGAGGGGGGACAGGGAATTCTTTGCTGGAGTACAAGCAGTAAATAGAATATATAAAAAATGCAGGCTTTCAGCTTTGCCTCCATCTGCCTGGGCAGAGTGGGTGTCGGGCTGGGGTGGCCACCTCATGTCACCAATTTTATGTTTCTCGGGGTTTTTGCTGAATGACCAAGCCCCTCATTTTTGAAGAACCCCCAGTGCAGTATTTGCCTGTGTGAACCCAGAAGCGCAGAGTTAAATTTCTGCAGTCTCTAACTCCCCTTGTCTGCAAGCTTCTGTTTCCATTAACGATCAAGCTCAGATGCAATTGTAGCTTTGCTTTATAGACTATTAAAAGTTTAATGTATAAATGTCTCCCTTCACCAGAACTTTTTGGCAGCCCTGAAATTCCTACAAAAACATGAAGATCCCAATTGCTGCTGCACAAGCTCAGCTGTCCTTGAAGGGTTAATTGTATTATGTCTTTTTTTTTTTTTTTTTTTTGTAAAGCAGGGAGAATAAGCTGTAGCCAAAAGTAAAAGTCATTAATTTTAAGACAGAGAGATGTAAGCAAAGTTTCCTTCCCCTCTGCAGGTTGGTCAGGGTAGGCTATGCAGTAATTGAAAAGTAAAGGCAATTGAATTACAGGCTCCTGTCCAAACCGAGTGCGATTTCTTCTTCTTCTTCTTCTTCTTTTTTTTTTTTTTTTCTTTTTTTTTTTTTACAACCTCCATTGCATCAGAACTAGGCAGTATTCCTGATGTTCTCATGTGTGTTAATGCTGACTCACAGACTAACTTGCACAAGAAAAAAAAACACACAGGCAGCTCCACCATACTAGGTAATGAGCTCTAGCAAGAAGCAGCGTCTGATGTTTTGTAAGCTTTTTTTAATTGACCTTTTAAGATATTTACTTTATTTTAAAGCTTTCTGTTCCGTCGTGGCACGGTGCTAGGACTGAGTCATGCATGTTATATATTGCTAGCTCTGCTGTTGTGTACTAGGAGTGAGGAGAATAGGATTCAGCATGGCACTTGTCTTTTTGATGTGTTACGGATGGGAATTAGTGCTTGTGATGGGATGCTGCAGGCAGGGTGATGGGGTGCTCTGTGCTTTTCCTGTGGCCGTAACTTACTCGGGGTCTTGAGTTTTATTAGATGGCAAAATACTCTGTTCTGCAGAATAATTGTATTTTCTAGCCGTGTCTCTCCCTTCTCCCTTCCCCTTGCAGCAATCTGAGGGGAAAAAAAAAAAAAAATTAAAATGTTGCATTTTCTATTTTTGCTTCTCCTTGCTTTGAGAGCTCTTAAGATCAGTGTTAGGGAAGGGGGAAAGAAAAAAAAAAAAAGGAACCTAATTAAATAATAATGGCAATAACACGCTTCGCCCTGGCTGAATGACGGCACTTTGGGAGCTGCCGGGTGGGTGACCTCGAGGAGCCGCGGTGCTCCCAGGCTGCCGGTGACTCACCTTGCAGCAGGACAGAGCCCGGCTGAGCCAGGCTCCTGCGGGGACCCTGGGCTGGAGCTCCTGCGGGGAGCCTGGGGCTGTGCTGGGGGTGTGGGGAGAGACCCTCGGGGGTGTGCTGGGGGGTCAGGGAGAGACCTTTGGGGATGTGCTGGGGGCTGTGGGGAGAGATCCCTCGGGGGTGTGCTGGGGGATCAGGGAGAGACCCTTTGGGAATGTGCCAGGGGTTTGGGGAGAGACCCCTCGGGGATGTGCAGGGGGATCAGGGAGAGACCCTTGGAGATGTGCCTGGGATGTGGGGAGAGATCCCTCGGGGATGTGCTGGGGTTTGGGGAGAGGCCCTTGGGGATGTGCCTGGGGTTTGGGGAGAGACCCTTTGGGAATGTGCTGGAGGGTCAAAGAGAGACCCTTGGAGCTGTGCGAGGGGTTTGGGAAGAGACCCCTTGGAGATGTGCCTGGGGGTCAGGGAGAGACCCTTGGGGATGTGCCAGGGGTTTGAGGAGAGACCCCTTGGGGATGTGCTGGAGGGTGAGGGAGAGACCCTTGGGGATGTGCAGGGGGATCAGGGAGAGACCCCTCGGGGCTATGTCGGGGGTTTGGGGAGAGACCTCTCAGGGCTGTGCTGGGGTCCCCACAAAGAGACAACTCGGGGCTGTGCCAGGGTTCCCATGGAACAGTGCTTGGGGCTGTGCAGGGGTCCCTGGGCAGAGATCTCTCGGGGCTGTGCTGGGGTCCCCAAAAAGAGGTGCCAGTGCTGTGCTGTCACCCCTGGGCAGAGACCTCTCAGGGCTGTGCTGGCATCCCTGTGGCTGTGCCAGGGTGCCAAGGAGAGCCCCCAGGGCAGTGCCAGGGTGCCAAGCTGAGCACCCAGCACCCCATTCCCGGGCTGCCCTGGCAGTGGGGCTGCACACCCCTCCTGAACTCCATGATTATCATGATTTCACTTCACTTTTCCATCTTTTCCTCCCCCCATTCCCTGCCTCAACCTCCGGGTCTGGACTTTCCGTGCGAACTTTGAGGATTCTGGAGCGGCGGCGGCTCCGTGCTGCATGTCTGCTGCGTGTGGGCTGCCCGTGTGTTACTGAGTAATATTTGCAAATTCACTTTCTGCTCTTAATAAGGCAGAAATAATCTTCTTTCACCCATTGCCACTGGCTGCTACACTAAAAATAGGGTCCGTCCGCGCCGCTTGCCACTTGCAGCATTTCAAAAATAAATACTTTGGAGCTGCAGATACCAGTGCTGCAGGAGAGGAGTCTCACTGTCATTTGATTTCTGAACTTAACCTTGTTCTCTTCCCCCTGCCAAACGCCGTGCAGGAATCCAAAGCTGTGCCCCAATCCCTCTCCCTTCCCCTCCTGGATTTTCACACCCTGGAGAGGTGATGCTCAGTTTTTGGGGTGGGGGTGCAGAGACTTTGCATTTTGGCTTCTTGGCTCCCTGACACAGCCTGCGATGCAGGGAGGGGAATATGCTCAGCCTGGACCTGAAGTGCATTTTATTTGGCTTTATTTCGCTATTTATTTTATTTAACTCTTCAGTTTACTTAGCTCTCTTTTATTTAACTCTTTATTTTAATTAAGGCATTACAGCATCTCCGGGCTCAGGGAATGGTACTTGGCCACCGAGTTTGCAGTGAGCTGTTGCGTATTTTCCCCTGGGTTTATGCATTTCCTCTGCATGAAAAAGTGGAGAAATAACCCCCAAACGTGTAGTGAGAGCAGGGCAGGTACCACCCCTGTGCCTGGGGTGGCTTTGGGGACCCCCTGCCCCGTTGGGTGACATCCCCCTGCCAGCCTCAAATCCAAGGGTGGGATTTTCCCCCCCTCTCTCCTCATTTACAGAAGAAAGGGAAGTTTCCTTTGACCCTTTGGGGCCTTCAAGGGCAGGACTTTTCAGCTCTTTTCTTTCCAGGGGCTTTGGCTGGGGGGGTGGAAGCCTTTGGCTGCTTTGTCTCCCACCCCCGGAGGGTCCCTGTCCCTTTGTCCCTGTCCCAGCTCACCTTCCCGGGGAACTGGGGGACTTGGGGGATATTTGGGGGGTTTTGGGGGAATGATTCTCCACCGAGTCTCTCTGTTGTTCGGCTAAGAAAAAAGGCAATTTAAATACATTATCTAATTATTTCTGATTACTCCTGGGGGAGCTCTGATGGCAGCATCTTATTGTAGGTCGATGCTTTTTTCCTTTGTTGCTGTCGCCTTGCCCTGACCTTTCAGGCCTCAGAGCAGGGAATTAGTTTGGAAAAGAGCAAACCTGCTTTTTTCTTTCCCCCAAAGCAGATGAATGCAGAAACTGAGAATTCCCAAACTCTCCTGGAAGTTGTCTCAAATAACGGCTGCATTTTTTATGAACATCTTGTGACAAAGGCTATGACTTTACAAAAATCAGGCAGAGATGTACAAATTATCCTCCTGTATCCACGAGCTGGAGAAAGAGGCTGCCATCAGAAAACAAAATGATGTTTTGCTTGAACGGTCACATATGTAAAATCCTCGAGGTTGGGGCACGTTTGTCTGGTTTTAATCTAGTTTTATCCAAGTTTTCCCATTTGGAGGTGTCCAGTTGATGGTCTGTCACCTGTAGGATACTCCAGCCCAAAGGGGACTGGGTTTTTCTGGTGCTGGTGATGCTGAGGGCTCGTCCTGCACCTTGGGACTCAGCTCAGCTTGGGAGATGAGGTTGGGAAAATACAGTTTACATCTGTAATTGCAAAGGTCATTCCTCCTGCAGCACAGCTCTTCCTGTGTCAGATGGGCTGAAGCCATTTCAAACCCTTCAAAAGTCACTTGGTGCTCTATTTAAAAGAAGAATAACCATATTTAATAGAGGAATTTTAAAGTTAGAAATTATCAAGCTTTATTGCATTTGCTGTCTAATCACAGTAGGTTTTTGTTGCTGTTGTTCTTAGGGAATGTGAGGTTTGGTGGTGAGCAGGTTCTCCTGGGCTTTCAAGACTGTTTTGTTTTATTTCTTTGGGATTTGGGGTTGGGTTTGGGGGGGCTTTATAAATATATTTTGGTTATGAAAAGACAAGGGCAGAGGGAGGAAGGAGAAACAAAACTCCAGCAGTTCTGGCTGATGGTTTATTGAAGTGGTTTGGGCTTTTGCAGCTTCCTTGTGTGGCTTTGCTTGTGTCCCTTGATGCTCTTGACCGAACACCGTTCCCTGAGGGCCATATTTTGCTAGGGACCAGTTGTGTGCAGCATCTTAGTTCAAGCTCTGACCTCTCCTGGGAGGTTGTATGTGAGATCTGCTGAGGATTTGGGGTGCCAAAGCACTTTGGTGCTTCTCACTGGCTCAAACATACCCTAAACCAGCACATTTTTTGGTGTTTTTAAGGAGAGACGGGTTGATCTCGACAAGCCTGTTTGTTTATAGAGCAAATTCTAAGTAATATTAATAATTGATATTTATTTTTAAAGTTTGGCTTGTTCTGCGCTACTGAGCTGTCCTTGGCTGGTCCCACACATCCTGCCCTGCTGGGTCCAAGAAGGTCCATCCAAGGCCTCCCTGGTCTCTTCTCCAGCTCTGAGAGAGTCCTTCCTGGAAGAAAAGAGGAGGAAATCCTCCACCCATGTTCTTCCCACCCCCATGGATGAGGCTTTCTTAGGTGCCCCAGCGGTGATTTTTTTTCCATAACTCAAGTTTTTCTTGGTAATTTTCAGAGATCCAGGGCAGATCTGTGTTTGCCAGGGCAGATTCCATCCCTTCTCCAGCAGAGATGAGTGGTGTCATGGCTGGGAGAGGTTTTTGGTTCTCTGGCTTGGTTGTCGTGGTGTCATCTGTGACCTCCTCATGGGACGTCACCTTGGTCCCCTCTCGGCGCCTTCGCCTCCTCTCCAGCCCCAGGCAGAGATCCCAGTGACCTCCCGTGGGGTTTGGAGGAGTGTGTGGAGCATTCCCGAGGCAGGGAGGCCTTGGTGTGGGAGCAGCTTGGCTCTCCAGGCTCCGTGTGGCTTTTTGTCCCGTGGGATTTGGGGCAGCCGTGTCAGAGGGGTTTGCTGCGAGCACAGCCTGCCCTGGAGCACAGCACTTCCCTGCCCTGGGCTTGAACTTAATGCACCAAACATCCCTTTGGATGTGGAAGTGGAGCTGTGAGCAGGATCAGGAGGGAAGGGTCAGGCTGGAGCATCACCAGCCCTGTGCTCCCTGCGGTTATCCTGCACTGGGGATGGCCTCACCTCTCATCCCTGGGATTTTAACTCTGCTGAGCGTCCAAGAGCAGCAACGGAGCCAAATCCGAGACCGATGGCACAAGGAAAAATGCTCTGGGCGAGGGAGAAATGAGCAAAGGGAGGCCCCACCCTCTTTCCCAGAAAAAAGCACCAAACATGCTCAATAAATGCGAAGGTAATTTAAAATCTGAATCCAGGAGACAATGTGACTGGGATTTCATTACTTAAGCAAATGGATTTGCTTTTAGTGGATTCAGCCACAGACTGAAAGAAGCTTTCCCCAAGGGGTAAACATTTTTCCTGCATTTGAAAGGCTTTCTTTTATTGGGGGGGGGTGCTGGGGGGGGCAGGAAGCAGGACTGTGGTTGCCCAAAGGAGCACCTTTATTTTGGGCAGATTTGGGCATTCCCAAAGCTGTGCTTTTGGGCAGGTGGTTTTGGGGAGCTGGGAGGATGGGGTGGGATGCTGGGCCGGGTGAGAGGATGCTGGACCAGGCAGGAGAATGCTGGGGGGGATGTAAGAGGATGCAGGGGACATGCTAAGGATGCTGGAGGGATGCAGGAGGATGTGGGGGTGATGCAGGAGAATGTTGAGGGCATGCAGGGGTGAGGCAGGAGGATGCTGGGGGGATGTGAGGGGATGCAGGAGGATGCTGAGGGGATACAGGGGATGCTGGGGGTACAGGAGGATGCTGGGGGGATGCAGGGGATGCTCCCCACCCCTGCTCCGTGCCTTCCCCTGGCCGCAGGAGTTAACCAGCGTCAGTGCCAGCTCTGCAGACTGTTTGGAATAGTTTAAATGCTTTGACACTCTGGATGTACTAGATGGCAGGGGAGGCAGTTTACAGCGTAATTCATATGCAAAACTGCACTATAAATTTAAAACCTGTCTCAGTTGCCGTGGCACCACTAAGCATTTCATCAGCATACAGTACAGTATTTCTGCCATCTTTGTTTGCATTGCAGTGACTCATCAAAAGTCTGTCTTGTACCAACACTGAGAGCATTCCTCTGGCACTGATATTTCTCTGTTTTTAAAGCTTCGGTTTGAAACTGGCATTTACTTCAGGTCCCTAATCAAAGGGCTCTATTCATTGCAGAGAGCAGCCTGAATGTTAATCTGCATCCGGCCTATTCATTTAGATGCTGTGCGCTGCCGGGGAGATTTGACTTGGTAAAAGCTTGAGCTCCAGCAGATACAAACCCAGGGCTTGATACTATATTTTATTTTCCCCCTCCCCTGAGCACTCGGCAGTCAGGGGACAGGAGCCCCTCGGCAGCAGCCGCTCCGGGGACGCTGCTCAAGGTATGTTCGCTCCCGGCCAGGCGAAGGCTCCGGGAACTTCCTCGCTTGGAAGAATTTTTTTTTTTTTTTTTTTTAACCATTCAGATACAATTAAATTGGCTCCGAGTGTGTTCCCTTTTCTTCCTGTTACCCCGTGGCCTTGCAGATAGGACTTTTTTTATTTTTTTTTCTCTTTTTTTTTTTCTCTCCCCTCAGCAATGGGAACAGAGCAGCTCTTTGTGGGTTATTATTTTCTTTCCAGAGATTTCTTTTTTTTTTTAAATCTTTCTCAGATAAACTTCTATTTTTCCCCCCCACACCTTTTTTTTTTTTTTAAAGAAATATCATTCTTTTGAGCTTTCAGCATGAGTTAACCGTAGTTTTCCTTCAGTAGTGTTGAAGGCAAGGAGGATTTTAAATCCGCTGGACTCTTTGGGGAGGGAGCACGGGGGGGGGTCTGGGCTCGGTGAATCCGCAGTGATTTGCTCCGCTGGAGTTTCAGTGCCCAGGCTGCACCAGCACTACCTGCTCCGGCTTTGCGCACGAGGTCCCTCTTCCAACACCAAGCTCTTTATTTTTTTGGGGGGAGGCGAAAGCAGGAATCCTGCCCGAAAGGTACGGCTGGCCCCGAGGAGCGAGGGATGCGGAGCTGGAGCTGCCACCTCCAGCCTGGGGTGGCTCGGAGGGTCCTCACTGCCGGTACCTGGGGGGGAACCAGGGGGGCTCTGCCTGCACCGGGGGCTGGGCTGGGGCTCCCCCTGCCCCACTCGGGGTCTGGGGGAGGAAAAATAAGAAGACAACTTGGTAGGCGGCTCGCTGCGGCAGGCACGTTGGGTTTGTTTTATTGGGGCTCAAATATCTGGCTTAATTTGGAGATAAGCCTCGTTTTGTTGGAGGATAAATCTGTTGAGAAGGGGTTTAACTGTTGAAATGCTCCCTCTTTCTGGTGCAAATGGGAAGATTGCTTTTCAAAGTGCTTTTTCCTGGGAGCTCTCGCTCCGACAGAATCCTGTATTTATTTCGGGCAGAATGGCACATTGTTTTATAAATATCTTTTCTGTAGTTTCAACATAGCTGCTGGTTGTTGTGTTTCTTATATAATGCTACCGAGATCTGTCTGACTGTCTTTGGTTTGCTTTGCTGCTCTCTCCCATTACCGTTCAGATTTTCCTGCATAAAGTAAAAAACCCCCAGGGGAATAAATCAGTGGTGCTTATTTAAACAGACCACAACTTGAAGGAAATACTTGCATTTTTGGAATATCCTTTGCCATCCACCAATAGCAGTCCCAGCATCGCTAGAAAACCATCGATAAGTAATTTTTATGAGCGATTGCTTCTCCGCGTTGGCTCTGGGAGCTCGGCTTGGAGCCTTTGATGTTGGGTGAGGTGGGTTCCTGTGCTCCTGCCTGCTTTGGTGAACTGTCTAAAAAACGTTGTGCCTCTCTCCCTGCCTTCTCCCGTTTTTCAGATGTGCCCTACTTTGGATATTCCTGCATTGAATGTCTGAGGAGCTCCAGCCGATCCTGAGCCATGTCGCAGATGTTGCACATAGAGATTCCCAACTTTGGGAACACCGTTCTGGGCTGCCTGAACGAGCAGCGGCTGCTGGGGCTCTACTGCGATGTCTCCATCGTGGTGAAGGGCCAAGCCTTCAAGGCTCACCGGGCGGTGCTGGCCGCCAGCAGCCTCTACTTCCGAGACTTGTTCAGTGGGAACAGCAAAAACGCCTTTGAGCTGCCGGGGACTGTCCCCCCTGCTTGCTTCCAGCAGATCCTGTCCTTCTGCTACACCGGCAAGCTGACCATGGCGGCGAGCGAGCAGCTGGTGGTGATGTACACGGCGGGCTTCCTGCAGATCCAGCACATCGTGGAGAAAGGGACGGACTTGATGTTCAAGGTCAGCTCACCCCACTGTGACTCTCAGACCACCATGATCGAAGACCCCAGCTCGGAGCCGCAGAGCCCCTGCAACCAGCTGCAGTCGGCCTCGGCGCCCTACGTCATGTCCCCCTCCATGCCCATCCCGCTCCTCACGCGCGTCAAACACGAGAACCTGGAGCTGCAGGCCCTGCCCGGCCTGCCTGGCAAGCGGCCCCTCGAGCCTGGCACCCGGGACGGGCCCGGCGGCGGCACCAACGCGGGGCCCCTGAAGCTGTCGCGCGTCTCCTACTACGGAATGCCCAACCTGGCCACGCTGATCCCCAACGTGCAGCAGGTGCAGTACTCGCAGGGGGAACGCACCAGCCCCGGCGCCAGCAGCATCCCCACCACCGACAGCCCCACCTCCTACCACAACGAGGAGGACGAGGAGGACGACGAGGCCTACGACACCATGGTGGAGGAGCAGTACGGGCAGATGTACATCAAGTCGTCGGGAGGCTACTCTGGTAATGGATGTCTCACTCCTTGGGTTTTCTGTTCTCTCCCTCTCAGCGGTTGTGTGGTGGGTTTGGGTTGTTCACCAGGTTTTTGTCTGTTTGGGGGGGGTTTGTTTGTTGGTTTTCGCAGCGTGGTGCAGAAGGTGATTCACGTGGTGGGCCTGGCGTCGAGGTGTGGCTTGGCCATCGCTCGCCAGCTGGGAGATTCTTTAGGTGAGAGGCTGCATCATCCACCAGGAGCAGCTCAGCCATTCACTTTTTTGGCTGAGGCTGCCAGCGAGGAGCCTGGTGGTTGCATGAGCCCTGTGGTGGTGACGTCCTTCCCAAGGTGATGGCTGAGCTCACCTGCTGTGGGTCATCCAACAGGAGTGGTGATCCATGGCAAGGGAAGCACCTGCCCTTCTGGCCTGGTGAGGGTGAAGGGATTAGTTTGAGAGTTAGTCTTCTGTCCTGGCTTTTTAGAATAAGATTTTCTAAAAAGTGATGAACGTGTGACATTTGAAGGAAGGGAGAAAAACATCAACTAAATAATTTTCGTAGAAGTTAATTAGGAATATCTGCAAAAGGAAGGCAAGAAGGACTTTTTTCCCTACTGTCTGAAGTTCCCCTCTCTCTTTTGCCAGCCTTGTCCCACACATCACTGTCAGAAAGGGAAAAGCAGTTTGAGGGCTTGATTTTCTTTTATTTCCCCGTTAGATACCCAGTGCCCAGAACTAAATAAAATCCTTCTCCTGCCCTTCCAGAATCTGGGGTTAAGGGATGAGTGCCAATCCCTGGATGGGCCTCAGACAGAGGAGGCAGCTTTGCTTTGGTGATGCTTGGCTGGAAGCTGCTGCTCAGCCCCAAGGTGGGCACAGGGACACGAGAGGTCCCTTCCCTCTCACTTCCTTGGACACACAGCCCCTTTCCCTGGGCACCTTGTGGGGTTCAGACCCTCCTGAGGAGCCGGACCAGATGAGGTGCAGATCCAGGGGCTCAGTTCCAGAGGGGAGATGCCCACGGGGCGCTGGCCTGTCTGCATCCTGCATGGAAGCAGCTCCCAGCACCCCACACAGATGGAGCTGGCAGCATCCCCCATGGAAGCTCAGCCTCACAGTGGCCTCCCCGTGGGAGCTGCAGGTGTTTGTGGCAGCAGCTTTGATCCACAGGAGCTCCCCAGGGAGGGACATCTTCTCGCCAGCTCCGGCCGCACGCAGCATCCCCTCCCTGGAGCTGCTTTCCCTGCTCTGGCTCCTGGAATTGCTGCACTGATGTTGCAAATATTTTAACTCTGGTTTGTTGGTGAGCTTTCTTCAAAGCCATTTGATTTTAGTCTTCATCAAGGAACAAGATCTGGCAAATAGGGCAATTTTTGTTACCTAAAGCCAGGCTTCCTTAGTACTGAGAATGAGCTCACCCCTCCACACTGTCCTGTGTTATCCCATCCCATCCCATCTCATCCCATCCCTTCCCATCCCATCCCATCCCATCCCATCCCATCCCATCCCATCCCATCCCATCCCATCCCATCCCATCCCATCCCATCCCATCCCATCCTCCTCTTGGCACATCTCCCTGCCCCACAGCAAGCACATAAGCAGTATTTTCCAAGGTTTTTTTCACCAAGCCATGTGAAAAAGGGGGACAAGATAGCGAAGTTACTGTTTTAATATTGGAAATAATTTGCTGGGAAAAGCAGGCAAGCAGTTGTGGAAAATGAGCCTCACAAGCCTGAGTTCTCTCCCTGCCCTGCTTCAGGTCTCTGTGATTGGGATGGGGCAGGAGAGGGGTGGGATCAGAGGTGGGGACAAGGTCAGGGTCTCCTCCATGACTGTGTTAGAGGCAGGCTGAGCAGGAATTGTGCTTTTGCCCACTTGTTTCGGGTTTATTTTGCTTTTCCCCCCTGTGGAGCCTGTGGTGAGTAATGAGGGTTTGCCTGTGGCATTACTCCTCGGAGCAGGGGGATTATGCCCTTGGACAGTGTTTTCCATCCCTGTCACGGGGCCAGTTCCTGCAGAAACAGAACAAAACCAATTCGGAAGGCAAGGGCAGGACCAGCCCCGGGGTGGTGCAGGCAGCAGCTCTGTCCCTAATCCTTGTGGGGCAGGAGTCATCCCAGTTGGAAGAGTGAAAATCCAAGCAGCTTTCTTGGGTGTCACTGGAGATGCTGCAGCCCTTGTGCCAGAGCTGGGCATCCCACAGCCAAGTTTTCCTGCTTGTTTTCTGTAGAGAGAACCAGGTTGTGAAGCCAAGGCCACGCAGGGAAGTCACAAGGCTCTGAATATCCCACATTTCTGCTAAAATTCCTCTTCCACACCCGCATGTTTCGGGGGAGTTTCCTGTTTGAAATAAGCCAGCTATAGGTACCAGGCTTCCTGGAAAAGAGGGCACGCAAAAAAGAGATTACAAAAAGTAAAACCTAAGCTGTTCCATTATGGTTTGGACTTGTAGAGCTAACTGTGTTTTAATTACCCAGGATAAACTGTACCCTCAAAAGGTGCGGAATAATGAAACCGTAAGATGGAAGAGAGAAGGCAGCTAATCCTGCTCCTGGCATGGAGATCCCGACAGCCTCACAAAGGCCTGGGGGAGGGGGCAGCCCTTTAAAATAGGGATTGCCAAGGTTTCCAAGAGCCCTGTTTGTTAAAACAAAAACAAAGCCAAAGAGGAGCAGAGCAGACGAAGCTCTGAATTTCAGAGAGGGTTGTTGGGTTTTTCCCTTCGTTTTCTCTGCTTTTTCGTTCCCCATCTGAAGCATTGGTGCTGGTGAGGGTGTGGTGGGACACTGGTGGCTGATGCTCTTCACTTGCCTTCAGCCTCAGCCCCCACCCTCGGAGGGGCCACCAGCCCTCTTCTTGCCCCAAGACTGGTGGGTTTTAATTTATTTTCTTCACCCCTTTTTGTAGTCAGAACCATTCCGAATCTCCAAAGCTGGGTCAGAACCACATCTCCAAATCAGAGAATCATTAAGGTTGGAAAAGGCCTCCAGGATCAAACTTTGACCAAACACCACCGAGAGCACCGAGTGCCACATCCAGTCGTTCCTTGGGCACCTCCAGGGGTGGAGACTCCACACCTCCTTGGGCAGCCCCTTCCAATGCCTGAACACCTTTTCCGTGAAGAAATTCCTCCTGGTGACCAATCTGAACCTCTCCTGGCTCAGCTTGAGACTGTTTCCCCTTGGAGG
>VZRF01002180.1:295321-307949 GCA_013396875.1 Vireo altiloquus
GATGGGGCAGGAGAGGGGTGGGATCAGAGGTGGGGACAAGGTCAGGGTCTCCTCCATGACTGTGTTAGAGGCAGGCTGAGCAGGAATTGTGCTTTTGCCCACTTGTTTCGGGGTTATTTTGCTTTTCCCCCCTGTGGAGCCTGTGGTGAGTAATGTGGGTTTGCCTGCTCCTCGGAGCAGGGGGATTATGCCCTTGGACAGTGTTTTCCATCCCTGTCACGGGGCCAGTTCCTGCAGAAACAGAACAAAACCAATTCGGAAGGCAAGGGCAGGACCAGCCCCGGGGTGGTGCAGGCAGCAGCTCTGTCCCTAATCCTTGTGGGGCAGGAGTCATCCCAGTTGGAAGAGTGAAAATCCAAGCAGCTTTCTTGGGTGTCACTGGAGATGCTGCAGCCCTTGTGCCAGAGCTGGGCATCCCACAGCCAAGTTTTCCTGCTTGTTTTCTGTAGAGAGAACCAGGTTGTGAAGCCAAGGCCATGCAGGGAGGTCACAAGGCTCTGAATATCCCACATTTCTGCTAAAATTCCTCTTCCACACCCGCATGTTTCGGGGGAGTTTCCTGTTTGAAATAAGCCAGCTATAGGTACCAGGCTTCCTGGAAAAGAGGGCACGCAAAAAAGAGATTACAAAAAGTAAAACCTAAGCTGTTCCATTATGGTTTGGACTTGTAGAGCTAACTGTGTTTTAATTACCCAGGATAAACTGTACCCTCAAAAGGTGCGGAATAATGAAACCGTAAGATGGAAGAGAGAAGGCAGCTAATCCTGCTCCTGGCATGGAGATCCCGACAGCCTCACAAAGGCCTGGGGGAGGGGGCAGCCCTTTAAAATAGGGATTGCCAAGGTTTCCAAGAGCCCTGTTTGTTAAAACAAAAACAAAGCCAAAGAGGAGCAGAGCAGACGAAGCTCTGAATTTCAGAGAGGGTTGTTGGGTTTTTCCCTTCGTTTTCTCTGCTTTTTCGTTCCCTATCTGAAGCGTTGGTGCTGGTGAGGGTGTGGTGGGACACTGGTGGCTGATGCTCTTCACTTGCCTTCAGCCTCAGCCCCCACCCTCGGAGGGGCCACCAGCCCTCTTCTTGCCCCAAGACTGGTGGGTTTTAATTTATTTTCTTCACCCCTTTTTGTAGTCAGAACCATTCCGAATCTCCAAAGCTGGGTCAGAACCACATCTCCAAATCAGAGAATCATTAAGGTTGGAAAAGGCCTCCAGGATCAAACTTTGACCAAACACCACCGAGAGCACCGAGTGCCACATCCAGTCGTTCCTTGGGCACCTCCAGGGGTGGAGACTCCACACCTCCTTGGGCAGCCCCTTCCAATGCCTGAACACCTTTTCCGTGAAGAAATTCCTCCTGGTGACCAATCTGAACCTCTCCTGGCTCAGCTTGAGGCTGTTTCCCCTTGGAGGAAACCTTGGAGAAGAAGCTGATCCCACCTGCAGTGGCGTGAGGGGCCAGGACAAGTGCTGGGACCTGCAAAAGGAACAGCAGGATGAGGCCAGGATTAAACACAGCAGGGTCAGGCTTAGGTTGTTGGCACACAGAGGCAGAGGGATTTAGGAAAAGGTGCCTCAGATGTCCCCCCAGGCTCTGGCCACGTTTGGTGGCCGTGGCATCACCGGTGCCGTGCCAGGCTGGGAGCACTGCGGTAAAATGGCTCCTCACTCCATAACTAGGTCTGGTCGTGGAGAACATGTGGGCCTCGAGGACACGAGCGAGACTTAATGAGGTTTCCAGCATCTGATCTGAGGAGCGCACAACTCCAGAAAATATTAAACAAAAGCAAAGTATTTTTATCCCTGTTAATTACAGCGTCGTGGGCCTGAGCTGAAGTGGGTTTCAGCAGGACTTGCAGATGCTCGGCGCTTTTCTGCGCTGAGCCACGTTCTTGTCAGTCAGCTCTCTGCTGAGCAGATGCAGTTAATTTAATTTTGACAGGCACCAGCGAAGTTGTGCGAGGGTCCATCCTCCTCCCCTGCTCCTGCTGCACCGGTTTGCAGGGAAAAGGGAAAATCTTCATGCAGCAAATGGCTGGAATGTAAAGGCTGGACTTGAAAGTTATGAAATCCTGAACTGACAAGAGCACACCTCATTAAAAATTCATCTAAAATAGCCATTATAGAGTAGTTGTGGTAATTAGCTGAGAGAATAGTTTTCTCTCCTGGCCTCTGATTCCTGACAGTAAGGAAAGAGGGCAGGGAACAGCCCAGAATCCCAAATGATGCAGCACGAGCGGAGCCCGGGCACGACGCGCTGCAGCCACGTAAATCACGGCTGCGATGGCAGCGGGATGGAGCAGCTGCCTGGGGCTGCAGGGACAGTGCCCTGATCCTGCAAGGTCCCACGTGTCCCTGCCCATCCTGCCGTGGCTGGGCTGACACCAGGCTGCACACAGGGCAGGGAGGGATGCTGGGCAGCAAAGAGCTCGCGGGTTTGTAGGAAGCGATCGCGGTACAGCCCCATATCCACCAGAGCGCTCAGGCTTCTCACACAGGGATTCCAACCCCTGGATGCTCCTGGAAGCCACTCTGTGCAGCTTTCAGTGATGAGCTGGGGGTCTTGGAGGTCTTTTCCAGCCTGGGTGGCTCTGTGATTCCACGTGCGGTGCTGGCGCTGCCCCATCCCGACCCCGACCCCGTCAGAGCTGAGCAGGGGGAAGGCTGAGCCCCACACCAGGGGCACTCAGCCTCTGGCCTTTTTTGGCATTAAACTTCCAGCCCCGTTTTCCTCTCTCCGAACCACAGATGTTTAATTTGAGGCTGGCAGATGTTTCACTCCTGGCTGAGATCTGAGGCGAAGGCAAGATAGGGGTATTTATAAACCAGTAATATTTTTCCTATACTAATTCCAGATTACCTCCCTGTATAAATAGGTCACAAATCAAATGGCTGCATCTCAGTGCATCGGTATAAATGTACTATTTGGGAAATGTAAACTCTCCCCGTTGGGACTCTGTGATGGATCTATCCCGTGGTGCTTGCGTGTGTCCTCTGGTACAGGTTTCCATCTGCAGCGGATGCTGCTGATGCTGAGGCTGTGGAGGGAAGATATTTTTTGGGGTGGTCCCACTGCCAGTGGAAAATAGGCTGATGGCAGAGAAATGTTAAAATCTTGCTGTTGGAAAAGAGACTTCTCTTCAAGGGAACGGGGGAGGATCATCCATGTGTTTGCATCCATGGTGGAGCAGGTGGAGATGAGTTCTCAAGCTTTTTCTTCAGGGCTTGAGGTGTGTGGTTTCATGTTGGGACTCTGTAAACATCAATTTTTGGGTTTTCTGACCTTTCTGTATCTCCGAATCCCATTCCCAAACCAGAAACAGTCATTTCTTACCCACAGGAGTACCTTGAAGTTTATGTGCAGTTTGGAGAACCCAGACTGGTGGGAGTTGGGGGTTTGTGACTCATTTTGAAGCCCTGGTGTTTGGATTGTCAGGAACTATGAAGATAAGTGATTCCTGGGGCCAGGTGTGTGTCCAGCAATTCCCAGGCACTCACCTGAGCAGCCCATCCCTAGCAAATTTGGCCCAAACACCTCAGGTGGGATGTGCAACCATCCCAATGTCACCAAAACATCCTGGGCTCAGCACTTAGGAGCTGTAAGGGACCTGTGGGGTGGGCAGTGTGTTTTAGGGATAAGGAGGACATGTGCCCCAGCATCATGCACAGCTTGGAGCCATGGAACATGGACCAGTGAGTTGGTTTGAGGTTGTTTCTTCAGCCAGAACAATCCAGGAAAATGAGTATTTCCCATTCTGCACCACCTGTCGCAGCTGCAGCATCCAGCTAAGTTTGGGATGAAAGCAAATATCCAAATAAATGAAATATTCCAGTGTTTGGCTGGCAGCTCTCGGGGCTTCCTCTGTAATGATTTCCTGCCCCTCTCTGCTGGCTGGGAGCTCCTTTCTTGCTCAGGAACAAAACTGTATTTAACAATACTTCCCATTGTTTGCCCTCCCATTCAAAGGGAAGGAGCCGCTGCCCTCTGAAGATACAAATTAATTAGAAGCGAATACTCTCCTGTTCTCCGGAGCAGAAAGGCCAAACAGAGTGGCTTTCTTTGGAAACATGGCACCAAAGTGGCTCTTGTGTCCTGCTCCTTTACATAACCGATTGCTATCTGCTCAATTGAGGTGCCACTGAAAGCCCCAAACCTCTTTTTGTTTGCTGTCGTTGGATTTGTGAAGGGAAATAAAGTCCCCAAAATGATTCATGGCTGAGTTTAATAAGAGATTTACAGAGAGTGAGCCAGCAGGACAGATGTAACCAAAATCCAGCCGTGGGTTGAGTTGCACTTGGTCTTTTTAGCTGAATTTTAGTTTGGTTTATGAAGTGTTTGATTTCACAGGAAGAAACAGGAGCTCCTCCGTGTCTCCTTGTGTAGAAAGTGAAATGTCATCAGAAGCAAAGAATTTCTTCAAGGCAGGACTGTCCCCAACCTGTCCTGAGGAGCTGCTGTTCTTTCAGGAAAGAGGTTTGACACCAACCCCTTCAAAATCTTCAGGGAGGGAGAAGGGACACAGTGCTCGTGCTGATCCCTCTCTTCCCTGCCTCGTTAGTGCTGCTCTAGGATCCCTTTGGCCCCCAAATTTGGGCTTTTATGGAATGTTTGCCTGTGGAAGGTGGAAGAGCAAGGTGGGTTTGTCCTTGTCCTCTGGAGCTGTTTCCACTTGGGTATTGTGGGTGTTTAAAGTCTTCAGTGCCAAGTCTTAAGGAAGACCCTTGATGAAAAAGGGAGGAGGCTTCAAGGCTGAGGTTTCCTCTTCCCTTCAGAGCAATATTGGGTCACAGGCTGCTCTGAACTCTGTCTCATTTGATTGCAGCTGCATTCCCTGGAAACCTACAGCCTTTATATCACTCAAAAAATACCTGGAGGCCTCTAATCCAAGACTCCATGCAGAATTCTGCTTCCCTTCAGCAGCTCCACTGGTTTTTGGGTGGTGATGGATACTGTGGGTGCTTTTGACCTGAGTCATTGGTTAAAGTAAAAATGAAATATTAAAAACTCAGTTTTAATAATGGCAGAGCCGTGTGCTTGGTTGGGGTTGTGTAGAGGTCACATACACAGCTCCTAGGGGGTGTGTATTTAATTTTACCTCTGAGTAAAATTTTACCTCTGGGAGGTGACTGAGGTGTCCCTTCCTCCCCTCGAGCTGCCCTGGTGCCCCTGCCAAGGAGGGAGAGCAGAGCTGGCCTGGTTCCTCCATACCAACTGTCCCTCTGCTTTTAGTTTCTTTAAGCTGGAAAATATCAATATTTGATTGGATATAGTTTGCTTATCACTCTCTGAAAGCCTCAAAATAGAGCTGGTCTTTGAGATTCTCCCTCAAGGGGAGTTGACCCCCATCTCCAGCAGGATCTTGGATCTGGATGCTTGGGATTGCTGGGAATATTGCAGTTGGGAATTTCAGTGGCACAGCTTTTGCACAGATAATGGGACACAGAAAAGTTGAAAAACACCCCGGGAGTCGTTCTGCTGCTGTTGGGTCCTTACTCAACGCTGCTCTCCCTGAGCAAAGGGCATCCTCCTGGGATTCCAGAATCCCTCCTGGCATTCCTCAGGGCAAGGGGGAGCCGTGAGGGTGGGGATGCTCCCACAGCCTGCGATAGGATGCCACAGCCCAGCACGGCATCGCGGGCATGTCCTACTTAGAACACTGCTCCCTTTGTCCCCGAGCCATCGCCCTCGGTTACTGCAGCAACAAGTCTGCAAAACTTGTTATTTTATCTGCAGAGAGGAGAAGTGGCCCCCAGAACTCGGGAATAATCGCAGGAAAAGAGACACCTCTGGAGCAGGAGACGTTTTGAGTTCACAAACGCTCATTTGGTTGGGGTTTCTGCTTCTCTCAGGGTGCACAGATATTGAGGCACAGGGGTGGGTTTGGGTTTGTACGTGGCACTTACCACAGTATCAAACAGTTTTGGGGGAAAAAAGGTGGGTCCTGGGAGAGCTGGGCTGCAGTTCAGCCCTGGAACTGCTCCCACCGTATCCTAACGTGGATGTGTTCAGTCAGCCCTTGTTGCTATCAGAAATTGTCATTTTAAGCAATCTGGTGGTCTTAGACTGTAAATATACTTTAGATATGAATCCTCTGTGCCCACAAGACCCAGATTTGGAGGTGCTGGCAGAAAAGTCCAGTACTTGCAGCTTTTCCATGCTGCTGGTTGCTGCTGGGGCAGTGGTGAACTCCAGGGATGGTGAATTGGGAAAATTGGGTGTTTTGGTTTTGAAGCCACATCTTATTAACATTTTTTGGCTTGTTGGTTGGAGTGTCTCTTGTTAATGAGAGGAAAAGTTGTCCTGCAGAAGGCAGAGTAAGAGAAGGTGGGCTGGAGGTGGCTGGTGGGTGCATCCTCAGGAGAGGCTCTGGTGACCTTTTTCAGAGCAGAAGGTGTCTGAACTTTAACTTCAGCAGGAAAAACCATCAAGAGAAGCAGCAGTGGGGCTGCTGGTGGTGTTCATCAAAATTTAGTGCCTGTTCAGAACCCCCTGGTGAAGCTCCTGCTGTTGTCCTGGGGGTGTTTGGGGCAGCAGCTCCGTGTGCTGTGCTTGTGGAGTGATGCCAGCTGGGCAGAGCTGTCCATTTTCACAAATGATTAACTTAGGAGAAGGTAAAGCATAATGAGATTCTAAGAATCCCTCTTGCAGAACCTCAGACTGCCATGGTGGGGGAGACCAGGGGATTTTTCCAGGCTTTCAGGTGGCACCTGCCCCGGGGCTGGATGTGGCCGGACGTGTGGAGGGGGAAACATTTCCAACTGCTGCGTGAAAAAGTCAGTCTGACCTTCTGGCAGTGCTGTGCCTGCATAATAACTTATTTTAATGGTTTTCCCCCTTTTAATTTTGAAGTTGCCCAAGAGAAGCCAGAGCAGATCCCGCTGGAGAACCGCTCCTGTGTCCTGATCCGACGGGATCTGGTGGCTCTCCCCGCCAGTCTCATCAGTCAGATCGGATACCGCTGCCACCCCAAGCTCTACTCGGAGGGAGATCCTGGAGAAAAACTTGAGCTGGTTGCAGGTAACTTTTCTTTAGAATCCCTTTGGATTGCTGCTGTTTTCCTCCTGGAATTGTGCTCTCCATCTTGCTGGAGCCGTGCATCTTGTGTGCCCTTGCCGTGTCTTTCTGGATTATTCGTCACCAATCATCTTTTGAAAAGTTCTGAGTTTCCTTTAATTTGCTGATAGAAAAATGTGTCATTAACAGGATTTATTCAATTGAATTAATTTAGCATTTTAATTGAATTCTGCAGCTTGTGTTCTTCCTGCTCGGTGTGGCTGCAGCGAGTGTGTTTTCATTGAGACTCACAGATCTAAAAACCCAACAAACCCCCCCCCAAAAAATTACCACATTATAAGATTTACAAAGCAAAGGAGATAAAATTTGTGTCAGTGAACGAGCTTTGAAAAACCTGTAAAAGTTGCTTTATAAATTTATTAAACAGTCAAATGCTGCAGTAGGAAGGAAGAGAAGGAATTGGGTTTGGTCCTTTCTTCTGTCTTTATTTTCATTTGAGGGGGAATTTACAATACTGAGAGAATTTGTCTCTTCTCTCTGAAGGATTTCTGGCCAGTGTGAGGTGGAAGATGGTGCTGTTTAGACAGTGTAGAGCTGGATGAAGAATGAAATCAGTTGGTTGTGCCAGCCAGGCACCTCCAGCACTGCACAGAAAATGTTTCATTGGAGTGACCAGGTCAAACTCCAGTGGAAATAATCATATTCTGATTTTAGAAGTTCCCCCCAGCTTGGGTTTTTTCCCTTGGATGTCGCTGTGTGGAGATGACTGGGCAGGACATCCCAGACCTGCCTGCAAGTGGGAGGTTTAATTAATCCCTGCAAAGCCCTGGGTCCAAAAAGGACATGTGGCAGCACAGCTCATCCAAGTAACTTCTTCCCTTCCAGTCATTTCTCTCTTGGTGAAGAGCATGATTTCATTTTCAGTCTGTAGAAGGAATCAGGATTTCAGGGGATGCCCACAAAGGTTTCCAGCTGATGGAGGACGGGACTCAGATGGAAGGCAAACCACAAGTATTTATTTTGTAGCTGGAATATTCATTTTGTACCCATTTCCATTTAATGTGAGACTTCTTAAAACCATCAAGTGGCGCAGGTTATTTTCACAGTGAGAGCTGCAAATTGGCTTGAGGCAACTCTGCTTGATTTACATTTTTCAATCTGGAAAAAGAGTAGATTAATATCACTAACCGATAGTGGCTGCCTGGTTATTTGTCATTTATTGAAGTTCCCCTCGGTGGTGGCTGGTGTTCACTCTGATGCCTTATCTCTTAAAACACAAAATAAACCCCCCTAATTCCTGTCTCAAACCTGGGGAGACCTGGAGGGGGAGCTTGAGCCTTGCTGGGAAAGTTTTCCTCAACTCTCCAGTTGGGAGTGTTTTCCTTTTGTCCCTGGTTTTTCATGCCACCATTGATTCAGCAAACTGGAGCAGCCCTCTCTGGAAGGGTCCTGAGCAAGGCTTGCAGCCACCACAGCACATCTGAGGGAGGGGCTGAGGCTGTTACTCAAAAAAAACCCAAAAAAAGGCTCATTCCCTGGAAGAGAACACAAGGAAAATTCCTGGTGAGACGTGGCATGGCTCAGAGATCCGGAGTGGTGCTGGATCCTGGGGCAGGAGGAGCATCCTGGGCTGCCCCTGCTGCCAGGGAAGGTGCAGAGGGTCAGGCTCAGGGGCTCCCTGAGCTCCATCCACAAGGTCAGGGACCATCATCTTCCCTGGAAATCCAGGAGGAGCTCTTATTTCTCCAGCAGATGTTTTTATATCTTGAGAACGGAGCGAGTTCTGGATCCAGAAATGACCCATTATTTAATCTTAATTAAAAGCAAATACCAGAACCCTCTCATGTAACAGAACGCCTGAAAAATGGGATTGCCTCTCCCTGGAAGCGACGCCAAGGCAGGAGCGGTTTGCTCTGTGAGCAGAGTAAAAAAGGTTTGGTATAAAACCTGCTGTAAAGCTCTGCCAGACCCCTGGACATGTCCAGCTGCTTTGCAGGGGCTCCTTTTTCTTCCAGAAAACATCCTTAAAGGCAGCGTGTTCAAAGGCAGCAGCTCCTGAGCATTAGAAGGGAAATTCCCTGCTCACCAGAGGTATCAAGAGGTGATGGGCTGGGGTTTTGGAAGCAGTTAGATCTGTAACCAAGTGCTTCTTCTGTGCTAGATGGGCTTTTTCTTTCATTTCCAGCTCTGTGTTCTACAGTCTTGCAGAGGGAAAAAAAGAAAGGCCAAACGGATTGAGGTTTTCTCCCTTCAGAAAGAATAAATAATCTGAGCTGTGCACATAAAATCACAGTGTAAGCCTTGCACTGCGTGCATTGGTGAGCAAACGAGAATCCTTTCGTTTGATTCCCACAGACTTCCTTTCTGAACAGATAAAATTTGGAGTTGCTATTGCCTGGGACTTGCCAAGTCCCCAAGGATTCGTTAGGATTTTCCAGAAATCCTGCTGTCCTTGTTGTGATGCCAGGATGATTTTTTGTCTTTTCTTTTATACCCCTCTTATATACCCTTTTATACTATATAGTTTTATGTATTCTTAGTGCTTTTAGCCCACATAACCAAACCAAAACACCAAACATCCTGGGAGCCCCAGACACCAAGGGCCTCTCCAGAACACATTTTGGAACCTCAGACAGGCCCAGCCAGGGGGAGGGTTCCTCACAACGAGGGCTTCACTCCAGCCTCTCGTTGGGGAATCTTTGATAAATATGTTAATTAGCAAGGCCTATAATTGTGTGTATTTCAGTGTGTGGGGGCAGTGTGTGCATTTTGGGGCATTCCACCTGGAGCAAGTGCTGCACCCAAAGATCCTTAAATAAACACTGAGGTAAAAACCCCTTTTTCCCCATAAACTGTGCTTTGGTTTGAATTTTAAAACCGAGAAAAGGCAACAGTTGCAGCAGGTGATGAACAGGTTCCTGTTGCATCAGGGCCAACCAGAGCAGGAGGAGCTGTTGGTGGCTCAGGGGTGGCTCTGAGGGTGTGGCAGGGGTTAATTTTGGGTTCTCCCTCTCCCCCCTTGCAGGCTCAGGCGTTTACATCACGCGGGGACAGCTGATGAATTGCCATTTATGTGCTGGTGTCAAACACAAGGTGCTGCTGAGACGTCTCCTGGCCACCTTCTTCGACAGGTACGTGCAGCCCTGCTGCTCCTCGTGCTCTCCCAAAGGATTCCTTCCCTTCCTTTCCCTGGGTTTTAACCCTGTGTCATGAGTGCTTCACCCTCTGCATGTGCTGCACTCAGATCTGTGCATTTCCTTAATGATGCTTGAACGCTTTATTCCATTTCCATGCACATTTCCCATGCCTTACCTTAAAATCCTGGTGATCCCTCCACCAGAACCCCAAAGGAGGAGGGCAGGGAGGTGGCTGTCCCCTGTGTCCCCTCTCCAAGGACCTTCCTTTGCCTTCCCCACAGGAACACCCTTGCCAACAGCTGCGGAACTGGAATCCGGTCCTCCACGAGCGATCCCAGCAGGAAGCCCTTGGACAGCAGGGTCCTTAATGCAGTCAAATGTAAGGAGAGGAATGTTCTGCTGCTGGGGAGGAGCAGCAGGGCCCAGACCCATCTCTGCTGTGTGATAATGGTGGGGTTAGGTTGTAGGAAAATCAATTTCTTTTTCAGTTTGCATCGTTTTTTGATTGCCCAGAGAAGCTGTGGGTGGGATCTGCTCTCCATCAGCCACTGCTCCTGCAGTCACTGTGGATACTTGGGGTGTTTGGGACAGGAGCTGAGGGTTGGAGGAGACCCTGAGGGGTGCAGAGTCTGTTTGCCATGGCTGCATATGCAGTGGGAATCACTCTGTTCTCTCACCCTGGGGAAGTAAATCTTTGTGTAAATATTACTGGGCTGGAAAACAAAACTAAGGAACTTTTTAAATTTAAAGTTTTAAGGTTTGGAAGAGAAGTCTTTCCCCTCCCTAACTGTTAACTCCAGGGGCCTTCCAGTGGCCCTGGGAGATCTGTGGCATGTGAAGAAAAGGGATAAGAGGGCAGATGTTCAGTAAGGTGGTTGAACATGGTGGAGTCAGCTCCCTGTTAGCAGTTTCACCCTGGAGTGTCCCAAGTCTGGACCTTCTGGACTTGTGGTCCTTCCTGAGAGGAGTTGGAAAGGCATTGTGCACCAGGATATAGGGTGGGTTCTTCCTGCCTGGATTTCTCCCTGTGCACAAGCTTTAGCTGGCAGTTCCTCACTCTGGCAGTTCCTTGGGTGCTGCTCCATAACATCGGATGCTCAGCNCACAAGCTTTAGCTGACAGTTACTCACTCTGGCAGTTCCTTGGATGTTGCTCCACAACATCAGGTGCTCAGCTCACGAGGGATTGCAGGGAGGGCTCCTGCAGCTCCCAGCTCCTGCTGGATCCCAGTGGATGTGCCAGCACTGGGATGTTGGAGCAGCCAGGCTGCTGGGCCATGCAGGGATGGCACGAGGAGAGAGATGGGCAGAGAGAGGCATCCCCTGAGCTCTGACATTTCCTGCAGCACTGTGGTTTTGGGAGCCATCAGTGGAGCTGCTGCTGGGGGGTTAGTGGGACCTTTTCATGTCCACCTCTGGTTTGGCCATTCCCACGTGCTGTGGCTGTGGCTGCCAGCTCTGGGGCTCCCCATGGAGCGAGGGGCCCTTCTCCAGCCCCCTCCCTCTGCCACTCGGGATGTTTATCCCATCCCGGTTTGTGTCTCCAGCTGAGGAGCGTGTGGAGCCTCCAGCTTGTCTGTGTGTGTCTCCTGGGAGAGCTCAGGTCCAGGGGTGAAGCTCTGCTCCCACCTGGGATGCCAGGATCGCTCCTTGCCTCTCCCTCCGAAGCCTCAGCTCCGTGTCTCCCTGTCTTTGCAGTGTATTGTCAGAATTTTGCCCCGAGCTTTAAGGAGAGCGAGATGAACGTGATTGCGGCCGACATGTGCACCAACGCCCGGCGCGTCCGCAAGCGCTGGCTGCCCAAGATCAAATCCATGCTGCCCGAGGGGATGGAGATGTACCGCACCGTCATGGGCTCCTCCACAAACACTGTCCCCCTGGAGCCCGAATTCCAGCCCAACACCGCTCAGGTCTTTGAGCAGCGCATCTATGCAGAGAGGAGGAGCGACTCGGGGACTATAGTAGCCTTGAGAACTAACACAGTGAATGTAGAGCTGAGCAATGGATCCAACCAGTCCTTCGAGCAGAGCGAGGATGCCGAAGGCGCCGGCTCCGTGATCCAGGAGGCAGCTGCCACAGATGCCATGGCATCGGAAACCCAAAGCACTCCGCAACCTTTCGAACAAGGTTCGGGCTCCTCCAGCCGGCCCGAAACCCCTGTGAGGAGACAAGATGGTACTTATGGAGGGACTTTATAAAGAGAGCAAACATTTCATGACCTATAAGGGATCTGTAATACTAAAGCTGCTTGCATGCATTACTAATACAAAACAAAAAATGTGATCAAGCCACTTACCTACTGAACTGCTACTGTTGCCTGAAAAAAATGTGATTTTTATTCTGCTTGTATTTAAAATTTATGAAGGAAATAATCGCATTCGTTATACTGTAAACGACTAGGTCTGTGGCGACCTACTTAAAAAAATATTGGGCTCCTTTTTTGATATTCCTGAGGTTAGTCTATAAGATTGTAGCTTTTTCTT
>VZRF01002180.1:314514-362873 GCA_013396875.1 Vireo altiloquus
AAAAAAAAAAAAAGCGTTTTGCACACACACGAGAAAAAAAAATAAAAAATAAAAAAAAAATCGTGATTTTTATGTCAAGGTTAAAAAAAAAAATAAAAAAGCCAAAACTTGCAATACTATTTTTAGCAGACGAGAATAAAGGAAAGAAAAAATAAAATAATTAATAAATAATTAAAAAAAAAAAACCAACTGAGTATAAATGTATAAATATTTTTGACTTGAACATTTGGATGGCACTTGATTCAAATAGAACATTAATCCTTTGGACAGAATGTTTGGGGAAAAAAAAGGACTTAAAGTACAAGGTTGTTTTTAAAGCGTCTTCATAGGGTATTAAGTAGTACTGTAATTCATGACTGTTAAAAATACTTTCTGTGCTGTAAGGAAATCTCACAGTACCACTGAATTATGTTCCTCAACTGTCTCAGCCACGAACAATGCTAGCTTCTTTTTTTTTTTTTTTTTAAATTTTATTTTATTTTCTTTTTTTATCGTGCATTATTCACTAGTATTTATGTGCTCTTACTCTGTATAGTTCAGACTGTTATTTTGTAGCCATGGCTGACACGATATATCAGTAACTAAAAAAAAAAGAGAGAAAAGATGAAGACCCCCGAGCTGGAACTGTGCTCATAGCTGTTTTCATATGATGGGAAAAAAAAAAAATCCATTAAAAAAAAAAAAAACCAAACAAAAAAACCCCAACCCAATGTGATCATTAATTGTAAAACGCTTTGTAAAATTCACATTTACAAAATAATAAAGTAAATTACAATTAAAAGGTTTCCTTTGCTCTGTTTTCTGTCATTCTGGGTGGTGGGTAGTGTTAAGGAGGGGGTTGTTGATAGATGCTGAGGGGACTCCAATGGCTCAGGCTCCACTTTAGGGTATGAAACAAGCCCCAGACTTGGCCATCTGAAGGGTTTTGCACAAATTTGGGGATTTTGGAGTTCCCTGCACTGCCCTGGGCTCTCCCCCCACCTCACCTGATGTGGTTTGGGCATATTTTGACCTTTTTTCCTGGACACATCACACCCTCCCTCCATCCACTTACTACCGATAAAAGCTAATGTTTATTGTTGTTATCATCATTGTTTAAAATTGAATTTGCAGCCTTCCCAAATCAACGCTCAGGGCTTTTTCCAGAGAGCAGAGCTGAGACTGGAGGATGCAGCAGCAGCCGAAATCCATCTCTTTCCCACTCTGCTGGGAGCTTCCAGCCTCTCCATCACCCAAAATCCTTACCCAGGCTGCGAGAATGAGCAGGAGGGCTCCTGCCACCCACCCTGGGACACTTGTGACGAGTTTGCCAGGTCTCAGAGGGCATCTCGAGGCCCTGGTGCAGAGTGAGGATGCTCTGGGGGAAGCTGTGGCAGGGTCCCTGCTCCAGGGTGAGGGACTGGCATGGACAGGGAAGAAGCTCTGGAGCACCAGGAGGTCCCAGCAGTGCCCCAGGGCTCCTGGCTCTGCCCAGGATGGAGCTTTCATGAGGGTTGATGCTGTCTTTAGGAAGGGGAGGGGAGAAAAAGGTTTCAAAGCCAGAGAGACTGAGCTGGAGCAGGGTCCCAGGGAGGGCTGGGGGTGTCGGAGCAGGGTGGGCTCTGAGGGTGGTAATTCTCCTCTCTGTAATCTTTGCCTTTTTTTTTTTCTCCCCCCCCCTCCAACCCAATTGGCCATAAAATTGCTGAGGAGCTGCATTTCCTCAGCTTAGCAAAATAGAAGTGCCCAAAAACCACTTGCATTTGGGGTTTCATTTAATCTCATCTCGCTGAAAAGGAAAAAAAAAAAAACACAGAAACTTGGATGCTCGCGTATGGCGCATTCCGCCGCGTTATATAAACCATTTCAAACTGATTTATTCTAAATGAGTTGTTATAATCAGAATTTTCCTTATGAGCAGCTTTCTTGCAAACGTCAGTATTTCAGGGGGAAAAAAAAAAAACCCAACAAAAAAAAAACAAAACCCCAACCCCATCGTACGCCCGCTCCAATATTTCAAACTGATTACTTCTAAACACCAGCGCTAAAATTAGGTCTTTGGTGTGCGGTATTGTCAAAGTGGGTGTATTATGATCTGCAGAGAGTATAAAAAGATAAATGAGTTATTTAACCAAGTAAACGACGTTGCTGTAGAAATGTGCTGAGGGAAAATGTGCAGGGGGGAGCTCACGCCGTCCTGGCCCCGGGATTGCGGCAGTGACGCCAGGGGAGCTGCTGGAGCGAGCGTGGGGGGATGGAAAGGGGTTTTTCTCTACAGAAATGTTCTTTTTATTGCTATTGTTATAAAACAGGCAGTTCCCCCCCGCCCCTGCCTGGGGTGGGGTGGGGTGGTGATTTTGGCTGTGCCAAATGAGAGGGAGGTGGCTGAGGGAGGGGATGGGGCACCCATGGGTGTGCTCTGCCCCCGGGTGTTGGAAGTACCTGGTTACAGATGTGTTCTTAGGACTTACTCCATCTTAATTTTCTTGGGATCTGCTCCAGAGGGAGAGAGGTTGGAGCACTGCACCTGCTGGAACTCTCTGAAGCTGGCCCTTCATTTCCACCCACACTGGGTGTTACAGGTGCAGGTTGTCCCCACTGTGGGCCCCCAGGGACACAATTGGGATCAGGGACCACCACCCCAGGGACAGAAGATGCTGAGCATTGCAGTGTTGGCCATTGCAGAAGGTGTTGGCCATTGCCTGGGTTGGTCATTTCATGCATTGACCATTGCAGAAGGTGTTGACCATTGCTGACGGTGTTGGCCATTGCAGAAGGTGTTGGCCATTGCCAGGGTTGGTCATTTCATGCATTGGCCATTGCAGAAGGTGTTGACCATTGCTGACGGTGTTGGCCATTGCAGAAGGTGTTGGCCATTGCCTGGGTTGGTCATTTCATGCGTTGGCCATTGCAGAAGGTGTTGGCCATTGCCTGGGTTGGTCATTTCATGCGTTGGCCATTGCAGAAGGTGTTGGCCATTGCCTGGGTTGGTCATTTCATGCGTTGGCCATTGCAGAAGGTGTTGGCCATTGCAGAAGGTGTTGGCCATTACCTGGGTTGGTCATTTCATGCATTGGCCATTGCAGAAGGTGTTGGCCATTGCCTGGGTTGGTCATTTCATGTGCTGGCCATTGCAGAAGGTGTTGACCATTGCTGATGGTATTGGCCGTTGCAGGAGCTGGTCAGGGCAGACATTGGTCATTGCAGGAGCTGGCCACTGCAGGCCTTGGCCACCACGGGGGATGTTGGTCCTTGCCCCTGCAGCCAGGGGTTCCAGCCAAGGGGACAAGAGCCGAGCCCCCAGCCAGGGCTGGCTCCATCCTTTTCTGCCCCGGAGGACAGCGAGGGCAGGGATGGCAGCAGGGTGTGAGCCTGGGGGTGCCAGGGGTGCTGCTGCTCCCCCTCCTGCCCCTTAGGTGTGAGGGAAGTGCGAGATTGATGCCAGCCAGGCCCCTGGAGCAGCTGCCATAAATCACAGCCCCGCGCCGGCGGCTCCGGAGCACTCCAGGGCTGCTCTTATTGATATGCATCTTTTGCACTGAGCCATTTTATAATCGACTGTGGAGCAGCACTCCAGCGCCGGCGACGGCTCAGATGGATCGTGCAGGACACAAAATACAAATAAAGGGTGAGGAGTAGGAACTGCATCATTCCTGGCGTGCGCTGCCGTGCTCACCACGCTCCGGGAACGCTCCGGAGAATTCACAGTGCCACCACCACATCCATCAGCTCCGGGCAGGGCTGCAGGAGGGCCTTTGGGAGGTGATTTTAGGGTAGCTTAAAGGGTATAATAATAATAATAATGATAGAAATGATAATTCTGTGGTGAAGGGAGGGCAGGGATGGGTTGGAGTGCCAGCGTGGTGGATGGCCATGTCCTCGGGGTGGTGACAGCGGTGGCATGGTGACAATTCAAACACTGGGACAGGAAAGCTGCTGCCAGCATGGGGATAATGAGGGAGTGCTCAGGTGAGCCAGGAACTTGATTTTTGGCCCAGGTGGTTCTGGCTGTGCTGGGGCTGGGATGAGGCAGGGATGATGCTTTGGTACCCAAGTCCCTCATGGTGGGTCTGGTCATTGCCAGGTTCAAGCAGGGTCCTGTGGAGCCAACCCTCACCCCTGTGGGGCTCCAAGAGAGGAATTAGATTGGTCCAATTCAGTGACAGGACAAAAAGGGACGAAAAAAAAGGCAAGAAATGCCAAGCCACAAATCAAGGCAGATAAATCCAGGAGGGCAATGTAATCTCACTCACCGGGCCTCAGCAGAAGTTACAATACATAAATTACTGCACCTAAAAGCATCTCTAATTTCAGTGCTGTGTGATTCACCAGGACCCACCAGGCTGCCCTCTGCATCTCCCCATTTGATTAGACATTTGTACCAAGGCAGAGCTCACGCTTAAAATAACATTACTGGAATGGAGACGGACAAGAGAATTCATTTGAATGGAAATCAATTTGATTAGAAAAGTAAATTACCCGCAGTCTATGAGCAGCACATTGTGGCTCGGAATAATAATAATAATAATAATAAAAATAAAAATAAAAAAAAATCAGTGGCAGCAAAGATCTTAAATGTTTTCATGGAACGGAGCTGAGTGACTGAGCTGTGATCACTTCCCACGTGGAAGCAGGGCTGGATCCCCAACTCCTCGTGCTGGGACACTGCCAGGCAGAGCTGTCCCGTGTCCCCAGGGACCTCTGTGCCACCAGGAGCCTCAGGAGGGGACATTCCTGGGCCCTGAAGTGACGTGCAGGGCTCGCTGTGGGCATGGCTGGGCACAGCCAAAGGGCTGCAAATGGTTTGTGTGGCTGGAGGTGCTCTCAGGGCTGGGATTTCCTTTACCCGGGGGTGATGCTGGTATGAAGCAGCCACTGGGAGCAGGCTGGGTGTCACTGCTCCCGTTTGGGTGATGCTGGGATGGATCCCAGCACGCTGGGGTGCTGGCCTGGCTGGGAAAGGACAGCAGCAGTGTCCCTCCCTTCGTGCCCACTCTCCACTGCCAGGTGCCACCACTGAGGTGACACTGAGGTGACAATTGGTCTTAGAGGCCACGGGTGCCTGGCAGGAGCCAGGGCAGGACTGTTGCCTTTCCTTGGTCTTAAAATTCCAACCAAAACACAGTTTATGGGGAAAAAGGGGTTTTTACCTCGGTGTTTATTTCAGTATCCTTGGGTGCAGCATTTGGTCCAGGTGGAATGCCCCAAAATGCACACACTGCCCCCACACACTGAAATGCACACAATTATAGGCCTTGCTAATCAGCAGATCTATCAAAGATTCCCCAATGAGAGGCTGGATTGAAGCCCTCGTTGTGAGGAACCTTCCCCCTGGCTGGGCCTGTCTGAGGTTCCAAAATGTGTTCTGGAGAGGCCCTTGGTGTCTGGGGCTCCCAGGATGTTTGCTCTCCTGGTTTAACGGTGCCGTGGGGCTGAGCTGAGTTATCAGCCTTGGGAAGTCACAGTGTGTGGGCTAAAAGCACTGAGAAAACATCAAACTATGTAAAAGTGTGTATAAGAGTGGTATAAAAGAAAAAACAAAAAATCATCCTGGCATCAGGAGCCCTGCAGGACCCTGCCCCGTGCCAGCTGCGCTGCCAGGACCTGGCTGAGCTGCATGCTCTGCTGAGCTGTGGTACCTTCTAAATAATCAATTGGTATTTAATTCCCATGTGATAACTGTCTTATTAAATCTAAATTTAATGTGTATTTGGGAAACCCTAATTTAAAGTGTTACTGCATGCACCATCTGCTGTGCTCTCTAAATACAAATGCAATAACATAATTCAGAATTACATCATAAAAGTAAGTTATAAGAGATTAAAATGCACGACTCTGTTCTTCAGTCAAGGCAGCTTTTATGCTTTTGCTCCTGACTTAGACACAAATCACAACCAAAACATCCCTACCCCAAATAAGTGATTTTCTGCTGGGATTTTGCGTTTAATGGGGAGCAGGAGAGCACAGGAGGGAGGCTGGAAGATCAGGAGCACTGGAGATGAGGAAATGTTGCCCAGAGAAGCTGTGGCTGCTCCTGGCAGTGTCCAAGGCCAGGCTGGACAAGGCTTGGAACAGTCTGGGACAGAGGAAGGTGTCCCTGTTCATGGCAGGGGTGGAATAGGATGACCTTTAAGGTCCCTTCCCATGCAAACCATTCTGGGATTCCATGAAACCTTCTGCCCCCTGATGCCAGGGAGGTTCAGGGCTGGGCCCAGGGAGACTCAGCGACTCACTGAGCTGCCTCTTGTTGAAAAATCAGTCAAATATGGCCCAGAGTTGGGTGCATCAATGATCTTTTATAGTGGCAGTAAATCTAATATCTTTGCAAAACCCCCTATTTTCTCTCTACGTTGAATGAAACATGAGATCCCTTAATAGAGAGGGAAATTAAAATCTAGTTTTATTGCAGTTCCTGTAACTGGTATCTGAGCTATTAATAATCAATCCATTCTTGCTTAAAAGCCAACATTTATCACCCCAGCCAAGCTGACGGTCACTGGGGGGGAGAGTACAATTGACTGCAATTACACTTTGAAAAATGTTATCTGTGCCACTGACCACTGGGGATAAATGATGAGATTCCAGTCGTTTCTTCCCTCTTCGGCTTCATTCCCCCAACTTCCATTATTGGGTGGTTCTGCTTTTCCTTGAGGCTCTAGGATGCCTTGAGGAAGGAGCTGAGGGGAAGTCAAATGAGCTGTGCTGTCCCAAATTCCTGAGGATGCTCCTCACTGTGAGTGCAGAGGGACTCCAAACCCTTCCAGGTCCAGCAGCAGGTGCAAGAATGACTCTAAATCTCCTTTAACAACCCCTACCACACAGAAGTTTATTGGTTTTCCTCCTTCCCTTTCCAAGAGGGAGGAAGAGGCTGGTGCAGGAACTGATTTCCTGGAGTTCCTGGCATTAATGGAGCTGCTGACCGCACACCTCCCGCAGCAATATCCCACTCCCCACGACAATCCTCCAGACTCCAAACTTTCCAAATGAGTTTCTGCAATTTAAAATTAATAATTGTTCTGTCTAGAACAAGGATAATTAAATGCCTGTTCATCCTCATTATTGTCAGCCGCGTGATTTGTTGTTTTCTCCGTAATAAAATTAACCGGTTTAACTAATGGGTGCCAAAACTTGATAATTAAAGCTGAGCAAATAATTTGCAACAAATAATTTACCCAGTGGGTTTGGTGGGGTCCGTGGTGGGTCTGTGGTTGATGGTGAGGGGCTGGGAGCCAGTGGTGATGCCCAAACACACACGGGGCACCCCCTTTTCCTCAGAATGGTCATTTTTTAATGAAAACTCTGATTTTTTTTTTCATTCTAAGGAAAGAGGTTCCCTCCACTGGCTTTTTTTCACACCTGGAGCACGAGGCAGGTGGTTCACCAGTGTAGGCTCGCCTGTGGATGGAATTCCAGAGGAAAGAGCAGCTGCTCTCAGGTGAATCCCAGTGAGGATGCGGAGGTGGCCGAAAAACGGCAATTCCTGGGGAGCAGAGGAATTAAAATAATGAGCCAACAAAAGGAGTTTGGTCAGAGACAATCTTCTAACAAGAATGGACTTTGAAATGTTATTGGTTATTAGCCAGCTTTCATTCCAGCAGCAGTTAAGGAAGCTTTCGAAGGTACCGCAATTAATTTGCAAGTTTATATTACACATTATAACATGAGGGGCCATTAACGAGGTGCTGACATTAAATTTAATGTACTTGGTGAGTGGGACAGTTTGTCTCTCCCTCCTGGGCGTGTTCCCTGGATGTTTGGGGTCTTGCACTGCTGGGTTTCTCCGTGGGGGCTGCTGGAGGGGTCCCAGGGGTTGTCACTGCGGTGCCACGCAGGGTCTGGGGGATGCAAAGCTTTGCCCCCAGCTCCTGGCACAGCCAGCAAGGCTGGGAGGAACACCAGGAGAATGTGGAATGTCTCATACCTATAACTTTAAATTAAAAAAGCAATGTGCTGTTTATTGGCGCTGCCGAGTGTCTCCGGAGCGGGAGGCTCATAAAGATCATATTACAGTACAAGCCATTATGCAAAGAGTTTACTATATATACATTTCTAAATGCTTCAGCAAACAGCAGCCTCCTTATGAGCGGAGCAGGATAACTGGTTCGTTTGGGGTAACAAATGATCCTTGATTTGATTTTAAATGCAATGACAGCAAAATTTATTTCTTATTTAATCACTTGCCAGAGCTGTTGAGGACAGGATGGTATTAAACTGCACAATGCAGCATATGACTACTGAATCAGTTGAAATAGGCATAAGAATATATTATGTTTATAGGATAGAAAAAGATTGTACAGCAATGCATATAACTAGAATGGGTATTTTTGTCATTTATACAGTAGCTTATATCATTATTCCTTCCCGCTTCCAATTTTTCAGTAATAAAAATACAGGGGATGTGATTCTCTTTGCATAAACCAACTTGATTCTTTATTAAATATTTTTATTAATCTGAAGTACTACAAAGCATTTGAGCAGATAAATCAGGCTCCGAATAGTCATTTCCTCTCTGCTATGGCTCTATAAAGTGGATTCATTTATGAGCATGCACTACCCGAAAAGAAGGTTTCCATATTCATTAACACACTCCCTCGTGGTTCTGGGTTTTTATGCCACTGGACCGCGCAGAAGGGTCCCCAAAAGAAGCAGGTCCTGGAAATCTTCTCTGTGATCCCTGCTTGGTTTTGTGTCCTGTTTTAACGAGGAATCACCACTCGGGTACCTCCCACCAGCCCAGCGGGAGGATGCTCAGGGTCTCTCCAGCTCTGGCCTTCCTCACGCCCAGTTTGGGGACACCAGCACCTCTGGGGTGATTTGGGGATGGATCCAGCCCCGGCGTTGTCCCACATCACCTCGGCCACTCTCCCATAGGATGTGGGGATCCCGTTATGCAGCAGAGAGGGATTTGCGGACTGGCCCCTCCTGGAGGGACGCCCAACACCCTGGGACTCCCCTGGAGGCTTTTTGACCCCCTCTGGCCTCTTGCTGCCTCTCCTCTCCCATCAGGGACAGCACATTTGGGGTTCAGCACCGCTCTTTTGGCCGATCCCCTCGGTGCCCGAGCCGCTCGCAGCCTTGCCGGGGGATGCTCCCGGTGGGAGCGGGTGCGGGGGCAGCTCGGAGCCGGCACGTTCAGCCTCCGACAGCTGACGAGGCACCGGGGGAAGCTGCGGCACAGAGGCGCAGAGGAATTAAACCTATTTAAAACCCAGCCAGGTGTGCAAACAAGTTTATCCTCTTGTAACAGCTCGCGGGGAGCCGGGAGGGCTCCGGAAAGGTTACGGCAGCCACGTGGATGTTTGGGGCTCCTTGCGAGAGGTGACATTTAGCACCTGGATTTGGGACTCGGAGGAACCCCCGGAGCTGCTGCCTTCACCCAGGGCTGCAATTCCCTGCCCTGTGGTGGGAGCAGCCTCATCCCGCCCTTCTCCCCTCCTGCGCCCCGGCGCTTTGGCTTTGATTTCAGATTTTCCTGTGCAGCAGCTGCCGAACATTTGTTTGCTGTTCGGGAACAGGAATTACGGCGCTCCGCAAAAAAAGCAGAGACCCTCCGGAGCTGCCGCTGGCACAGCCCCAGAGCCTGGCATCCCAAAATATTCCTGCTGCTCCAGGTGCCATCTTCAGGGGGATTCAGCCATCCATCTGCCCAGACTGCTGCTCCTTCCTGCCCTGGAGCATTCCTGGATGCCAGCAGGACTCTGGATGCCCGACAGGTCCAGGACTCGGGAATGGGAACAGGCACCACCAGGACGTGGATTTGCCTTCCCTCCCTCCCCTATCCCGCTGATCACGCTGGAATAAGGTGACGCAGGGGTTTGTCCCACAGGAACAGCTGATTTCGCAGCCGGAGTCAATCCAGGGCTCTTTCACCTCTCCGTGTGCACCAGGGTGTTTTCCTTGCCGGGAGCTGCCGGGGCTTGCACATAAATCCGCCCTCAGCAGCAGCCGTGTCACAGATGTCCCAGGACACGAATTTTTTCTCCGGTTTTAGTGCTGGCGTAAAGCTAAATTACGGTCGTTGTCAGCATTAGCAACAACCACCATCCCCAGTCCTGCCTGTAAAACACAGCAGCGGGGCCTGGGGGCTGCCGAGATGGAGGGGAGCTGGGGCAGCTCCTGTTTTCTGGGAATTACTGGGTTTTGTGGAGCTGGTGCTGGTGATTTTGCCGTGATCGAGGCCACCGGCATGATGGTGACAAGAGCCACGGCAGGGTGGCAGCGCAGGTGCCTCGGCCCCGGGAAGCTCTTCCACATCCCTCTGGAATGTCGCTGCACGCTCAGATCCAGGTCAGGGCCCACGGAGAGGAAGGTGAAGGTGCGTTTGAGCTCCATGCAACCCAAGAACTCCTGGCATTGCCCAGCTTTGCCACGGACACCTTGGGAAGAGGCAGAAGTTGGCACCTCCATCCCGAAGCGGACCCGGAGCTCCAGCCCCGCTCAGGACAGGCTCAGCACCGGCTCGGGAGAAGCAGAAAAGTTTCACACCTTTTGCAAAACAGCGTTGGGGAAGGAAACGAGCAGCCAGCAGCTGTAATTGAGATGGATGAAAGGGCGGCTGCCTCCCCCAAAGCGTTCCAGGCACCAGACTCGAGAGGAATATGAAGTGCTGCCGCTCTCCAAAGATCGCCACGCTGCCGCTGAATTATTAATGAGCGGGAATGATTTCATATTTAATCTAAAGACTATTAATTACACTGCAGAAGAGCAACACACCATCCTGAGAGCCCCTCTCGCCAACTGAATAATTTAGTGGTGCCCCATATTTCACCTCAGTGTCGGGGCGGGCGGGGAGACCTCTCCTGCCTGAGCAGACAGCAGTGGCCCAAGGAGTGGTGTTGAGGATCCACCCCAACCTCTGAGCCCCTCAGTCCGGGCAGAGAGGGATTATTTGGGGTCCCTCGGGGCTGGGGGCAGCGCTGTCCCTCTGTCCCAGCCCCACTGGGAGGCCGGCAGCAGCCCCAGCTGTGGGAACACTGAAGACAGATGTTTATTTGTCCGGGCTTATTTGCTGATCACTGTTACAGTGATCCAAGATGATCATTAAAAAGTGAAATGGGCTGTTTAATAATGATGCTGGGAGCACGCAGTGTGCCTCGCATTACGAGGGTGTTTAAGCATGAGCCCAATTAAGTCCCTCGCATCCCTACAGAATTACCCCAGTTGTGCAAACGATTAGGCAAACTCCAGGCTCCTCGTACTCACAGGCAATCCTGGAGCCTGGCACTCTGCTAGAGACCCATTTCTGTCCTGAAGCTAAATTAAAATCCTATTGTGCCAGTGCTGCTAATATTTCCTGCTCTTGTTTCCAACAATTAAATTGTGACTTTCTGCCAAAACATACAAGGAAGCGAGAAAATGCTCTTGATCAGCTGGAAAGAGAAGGCAAAATGCTCCCAGCTGCCTCCTGCCACCCAGATGCCACAGTGCCAGCCGCAGGTTAAGCAGCACCTGATGGATGAGGCAGTGGCTGCTGGATGTGGGGATTCATGGTTCTCTTGGGAAAGTGGGACTTTGGGACTTTGGATCTGAAGTTGAAAGGTTTTTCTTAGTCTAGGGAAGAAATTTGGCTACTGGATCCATGCAGCACGAAAAGGGATGCATGGGTTTGTGTGGCAGGGTTTTGGGGGTGGAGGGTTATGGGGGTGGCAGTGATTGAGCAGCTTTGGTGGCACCCAGAGCCCAGCTGGGGTCACCCCACCACAGCTGCTGCTAAGGAAGGACCTGAGGGACAATTCCCAGCCCTGCTGTGTCCCCAGCACCACCTGATCCTGCCACCCTTCTCACAGGGGTACTTCTAAATGCTCCCCTGAACTCTAATTCCCTTTTCCTCCTTGATCTGCTTTCCCCAGTGCTCCTCAGGCAGGGCACAGCTGGTTCCCTGCCCCACACCTCCTGCAGACCCCCAAAGTGACCCCAAAGTGCCCTCAGAGCGATGTCCCCCTGCTTGGTGTGGGCTCTGGCTGCTCTTGGGCAGGAAAGAGCTGATGGGGACCCCGAGGGTGTTGGGGACACTACAGCAGGACAAGGGGGGACTGGCATCTGCAGAGCTGTGGTGAGAACGAGTAAACTGGTGGAGGAGAAAGAGGGGGAGGGAAAAAAAAAAAAGCTGTTTAAGAAAGAAATGACTGTTTGGTCATGGCTTACAAGTTGGTACTTAGAAATTCCATGAATTTTAAAATAAAGACATCGTGAGATTTGAACATTCTTTTGAATACTCACAAACTGCAGGGCCTAATACCTTCCCTGGCCATTAAGGAGCTGTGCTGGGAAGCAGAGAGAGCTAAGTACTACACTGATAGAGCAGTTAAACACCGTAATGGAATTGTGTTTGGAGAGGCTGCAAAGCCAGGTAGAGAGCCCATACATAAACAAGACCATTACCAGCCAGGGTAAGTGGTGATAGAATTTCATGAATATCCCCAGAAAAAGCTTTGTATATTTATAACAACCTGCAGAGTCGTTCTGAACACAGTCAGGGGCCTTTCTGAGTGACTCTGGAGCTCAATTGTACAACAGATCTGAGTCCCTGCATTGGGATATCGGCTCCAGGCAAAGCCAGGTGGGCAGAGGGATCCCTGCCTGGGCCCACTCCTGGGGTCCTGAAGCACTGCTGGCAATTTGGGGGTTACTGCCTACCAAGTCCTCCAGTTTCCAACTTAAAACACCCTTTTCAGAAAGGTTTTTCAGCTGATTTTTCCGTTTGCAGGGCAGGGGAAGCAGAAGGGTACTGCTTCCCAGCCAGGATGGAGAGGGGAGCAGGAGGAGCTGCTGCTCCTCTGCTGGATGACTGAGGAAGTTGCCAAATGGCAAGAGACAGAAGTTTCCACATCTCAGGAAAAGGAGAAATAAATCCAGGAGCCATCAGACCCTAAAGATGGGGATGGGGCTCTGCAAGAGCTGCACAGAGAAGCCTCCGAGCCCAGGTGGGAGCAGGGGCAGAGCTGAGATCCCAAACTGGGGCTGTGGGGCACAGGCAGGCCCTGCTGCTCCCCGGGGCTGCTTTGCTGGTGATCCTACACCAACCCCACAGCATTCCTGGGACAGCCTGTCCAATACAGTGTGCTGCCAGAGCCCCAAAACCTCTCCACAAGAAACCCAAGCTCTCCACCTCTGCAGCCGGACAACAGCAAAGCAAACTTGCAAGCGTGTTTATCGCTTTAATTTAAATAAATAGCTGCTTTAAACTCAGGAAAACTTTGCTCTGCAGCTCTTGCAAAACCTGAACCCAAGTGATAGGCACAGCTCGGGCACGAGCCGTAATAAAATGCTAATTGCAATTCATAAATTACGTCGGGATGCCTGGGGATGCTGAAGCTCCTGGATGAAGTGTAGCGTTCAATTTATCCTGTGCCTGCTGCCGACAGTGCTGCCAGCCTCCTTCTTGTCCCCCTGTGTTGTTTTGTCATCTCTGTACTATCACCAATTCATCACAAAGGCAACTGAACTCGCCGATGTCCACCCACCGGGTGACTTTGTCTTCGCTACTCTATGACTTCTAAATTAAATTGTCAAAACACATTACTGAGAAAAATATCGTGAAGGGGAAGTTCTTTACCCTTTTCTCCCAGCTGAAGAGAGAACGGGTTTGATTTGGAGAAAACATGTCTGCTTCATTATCCCTCCCGTTATCATATTTCTTCCCTCAGCTGCAGCAGGAAAAGAGTCGATACACAAGTCTTGGATGACATGATGGAGCATCCCACAGGAGTTGTCTCGATAAATTCTGAGATTGCCCAGGAAAAGCTGTGGGGGGGTGTGCAATTGTCACTCTCTTTTATTCCTCCCACTCTCAGACAATTTAAAAGAGATTATGGGGTTTGCTGGTGTGGATTTCCCCGAGCTGGATGTTCCCACTCTGCCAGCACTGGTTGGTTTGGAATTAGCTCCTTGGAGCCCTTGTAAGAGAAGAAATGAGCCCAGGAATGGTACTGTGGAGGTTCTGCTCCCACAGCTCTGCTTTTTGAATCCCAAAATGAGTTGGGTTGGAAAGGAACTTAAAGCCCATCCAGTGCCACCTCTGCCATGGGCAGGGACACCTCCCACTGTCCCAGGCTGATCCAAGCCCCATCCAGCTTGGCTTTGGACACTTCCAGGGATTGTGCCTCCCTGGGCACCCTGTGCCAGGGCCTCCTCACCCTCACAGGGAAGGATTCCTTCCTCATATCCCATCTAACCCTGCCCTCTGCCAGTCTGAAGCCATTTCCCTTTTTCCTGGAACTCCATCCCCAGTGAAAATTCTCTCTCCGTGTTCCTCCTCGGCTCCCTGGTATTCTGTTCCCTGCAGGAATCAGCATTAACACTGAGCTGCTCTCCCCTAAGGAGGTGTTTGACTCTTATGGGCTCTGCTCCCTCTCTCCTGGCTCTGCTGTCCCCCCATAACCAGGGTGGACCCCAGGCTGAGGTTGGGTGGCAGGGAAAGATCCCTCTGCTGGATCCAGAGGGATTCCCCTGGGGGTGTGAAACAAGAGGAGCCTTTCCTCAGAGGGAAAGAGCTGTTGATTTCCCCTTTCCTCATTCCCATCTTGGTCTCTGGGCATAATGGATCGGCCATAAAAAGCAAGTTACACATTGTGCACTCATTCTTTTGGCTTTGGACCATATCAGTGTAATAGACACATATTGTTTATTTATTCTGCTGTAGAGCAAAGGTAAGGAGGCAGTGCCCAGTGTTTAGATGGGTTATTTTTAAATACTCCCATTCCCTGGGCCCTTATGATGCATTAGCCATCAGTAGTCAAATTGCCTCGTATTTGCAATTTTATGGGTTCATTTTATCAAGCACACCGAAGCTGCATTCAAAGCATGGAAATAAAGTATTCCACTTTTGTTAGGCACGTGCTGCTTCAACGCCAGAGATGGCCAGAAAGCAGAAATCTTTTTTTTTTCTTCCCCTGCCTCAGCTCCAGATTCATCTCCAGATATTGCTTCTCCTTTGCAGCAGCAGCGACTGCTCAGGGCCCCTTTATGGCTGTGGAAAGTGCTGGGCACATCAAGAGTTCCACCCCTGGATTTATCCCGCTGGGAGATCACCCTCTGCTCCCTGGCTGGTTTAAATAACTCCCAGCAAAGCCTTATCCTTGTGCCCAGCTCCAGGGGTTCCGAGAGGCACCATCCCGAGCCGGTCTCAGGCTTCCAGCTCCATCCATGGAGTAGGGAAAAGTTGCAGCGAGCAAAACCGGGAATCGGCAGGAAAGAGAAGCTCTCAGGGTGGGTTTGGTGGTCGGGAGGTGACCCCATCACAAGGATTTGGGGTCACCCCACAGCCGCCGTCGGGACCTGCTCTGTCCCCTCGGCACCCCCGAGCTCCAGGGCAGCGTTTTTGGGGAGGGAAACTCGCGTGGTTTATTCCCGGAGGGAGCTGCTGCCGGCGGGGAGTTCGCTGAGCAGGAATTTGCTCCCTCTCCTGGGCTCTGGGGCTGGTGGCACAGCGGAAAGGGATGGGATTCCTCGGAAAAGGGGATGGGAGATGCCCTCTTTGAGCTCCGGGAGCTTCTGGAGCCAAGANGGGGTGGCTTTGGTGGTCGGGACGTGACCCAAGGACAAGCACTTGGGGTCACCCCACAGCGACCATCGGGACCTGCGCTGTCCCCTCGGCACCCCCGGGCTCCAGGGCAGCGTTCTTGGGGAGGGAAACTCGCGTGGTTTATTCCCGGAGGGAGCTGCTGCCGGCGGGGAGTTCGCTGAGCAGGAATTTGCTCCCTCTCCTGGGCTCTGGGGCTGGTGGCACAGCGGAAAGGGATGGGATTCCTCGGAAAAGGGGATGGGAGATGCCCTCTTTGAGCTCCGGGAGCTTCTGGAGCCAAGACCCCCAGAGATGCAGCCTGGGGCTTTGTGCAACAGGGCAGCCCCAAATTAACTCTGCTTTTTGACAGGACCGAGTTTTGGCTCTCCAAAGCTCTCAGCTCCCTCTCACACAACATTTTGTTGCCTTTATTATTGTCTCTGGGCCTGATTCCGGCAGGATTTGTTTCTTTCCCAGAGCTTCAACTCCGCGCTCCGTGTGACATCTCAGGGATAAACACACCACAGATCTTCCCCATTTTCCGCACAAGAACAGCTCCATCTAACAAATCCCCAAAACCCCAGCAGCTGCAGTGCCCTTTTCTCATTTCAAGCCCCATTTAGGGATGCATTTAACACTTAAAAAGCCCACAGAACGTGTCGGGCTTCGGGAAAGAGTGGGAAAACAATCCGGAGCACAGGGGGTGTGCAGGGCGAGCGTGGCCAGCGCTTCGCAATGGATTTCGCTGGGGTTTTTTGTTGTTGTGAAAAAAGATGTTCGTTTTTTTGATAAAATTTAAAATGTTTAATAAAAGGACAATAGGAGACACAAATAAAGAAAAGGGTTAAAACGGTGTTTGGTATTTTGTTAAGAGTACACTTGCTGTCTTGGAAACACTTTTTAATATATTTTTTCTATTACATCGGTCTGTTGCATATTCATAGGCTTTTATGCATATTCAAACTTTTTTGAGAACCAATTTTCGTATTTTAGGAATTATTTAGCATGGCTTTTCTTTGGGTCTGTTTTTTTTTTTTTTAGAGCACGTGCAGTTTTTCTTTATGGTTTTATTATCACTTCTAACTTGGGCTGTGGTTTATACTTTTTTATAGAGGGTGAGTGTTGATAGCTGACAGATGAGCAGCAGGGTCTCTATTATATATTCATTGTTTGTTATTTCAATTAAGTAAACAGTTTTAGTACACTATCACTGTCACTATTACTATGTCTAAGTTTTGTTAATAGCAGAACTAAAAACTGTATCTTTACAGCAGAGCTAAAAACTGTATATTTACAGCAAAGTTATTTTAACATTACACATGTAGCAATCATATATATACACATATATATACATATACATGTAGTAATCATATAACAATCATCTTAATATTTGCGAAAAGTCAGTTTTATAATGTGCATTTATGACATTTTTGGGTACAGGCAGATCTCGTGTTCGCTTTGCTGGAGACCCTGCCCCGATCCCGCAGAATTCCTGTAAGACTCAACAGGGACTGGTGTGTTTTGGGGCCGTCAGAGCCCCAAAATCCCTCCGAAAGAAACCCACGCTTTCAACCTCTGCAGCTGGAGGACAGGAGAGCCACTCCTGGGGCGAGTTTATGGCTTTGATTTAAATAAAAACGTGCTTTAAACTCGCAAAAACTTCGCGGCGCTTACTAAACCCGAACCCAAGTGATCAGCGCAGCTCGGGAGCGAGCCGTAGGAAACAGCACGGTTTGAACAACACGGAAAAATGCTAATAATCAAAGATAAAACCAAATAACTCCCGTTGGCTGGGAATGGAACCCCATGGGGAAGGACGGGAGCAGACCGGGAACCGGCGGCCCGCGGGCCCCCTCTAACGGCCGGCGGGGAAATGCCCGCTGCCCCCGGCCGCTCCATCCCGCCCATCAGGGACATCAGCATCGCCCCGGTGCCTCCCGGTGCCTCCCGGTGCCCCCGGAGTGTCCGCGACCCCCCAGCCGTGCCTGGGCCGCCCCAGGGACCTCCCGAGCCCCGCGGGACGGAACTACAACTCCCGGCGTGCACCGGGCAGCGCCGCAGTCCCAGCGCGCACCGGGGCGGGGAGAGAGACCGGGATCCCACAATGCACCGGGGCAACTCCATATTAACTGCGGCACCGGGGAGCCGTTGGTTAACGGTCTTAAACGTCATTAATCGTTTATTGAAGGTTTATTAAAGGTTTAATAAAGGTTTATGAAAGATTGAAAACCCCAACTACCCGCCCAGAGGCTGGCCCCGGGGGAGGGGGTTTCTACGCCTTCACTTCCGGAGGAGCCCGCCTCGGTAGAACTACATCTCCCACCATGCCCCGCGGAATGCAGCATTTCCGTTTCCGGCCTCGGCGGGAGCGCCGCCGTGTCCCCGGAGGGACGGCGGGGCCCGGGCGGTGACACCGGCGGTGACACCGGNAGCGGCGGCACCGGGACCGGGGGGCGATGTTCGTGCAGGAGGAGAAGATCTTTGCGGGGAAGGTGCTGAGGCTCCATGTGTGCACCATGGAGGGCGCCGAGTGGCTGGAGGAGGGGCCCGAGGACACCACGGTGGAGAAGCTCAAGGAGCGGTGCCTGAAGCACGTAAGGAACGGGAACCGGGGCGGGCCGGGGCCGGGCTGAGGCACCGAGAGCGCCCGGAGCTCTGCGGGACTGGAAATCAGGGACCGGCAGAACGACTGCAATTAATAGTCCAGGGGGAAGGAAAACTGTCCCGTGAGGAAAACTGGTTTTTCTAATGCCCTGTAAATGTCTTTAAAATGAGGGGAAAAAAGAAAAAAAAGCTCAGGTAAACAAGGTTTTGTGTCCTGGTTTGCTGTTTGCTTTCCCCTCCCTGAATTACGTGAGGCTGTTCCATACTGTTCCAAACGCCCGTTTGGAGAGTTGTGTGTGTGGGGAAAGGGGGATTTGGGCGGAAAGCTTTGTGACATTTGGTTACAGAGTTCGGTTTGTGTTTCGCTGCCAGAGGTCTCCAGCTCCTGCCCGCGCTGCGTGAGCTGCTGGCTGTGAGTTGGTGTAGCCTGGTTTGTGTCTGAACAAAGAAGGGAGGTCGGAACGGCGGAGGAGAGTTTACCTGTTCTGTTAAAATCTTAGCGCAGCCTCACCCTCTGCTGGCACGGCAACAACCGAGGTGGTTTTTTTGGGGGGGAGATAAAAGCGCTTCTAATGCTCTCCTCGTGCTTGCAACAACAAGATCTTGATGGAAGTGGCCAAAGGATCAATCACTGCTCAGTGTGTGGAGGGGAAGAGGCGTCCAAAGCAGCGCTCGGGCTGTGGGAGCAGAGCAGGGAGCACAGACTCTCCGGTGTGCCAGCCTCAGACCCGCCGGTTTCAGAGCCCCTGGGCTCCGTTTGGAAGCTCTTTTGAGCTCTTTTCTCTTTGAAAACTCTGCCGCCGCTGGGTTTTGCTGTCCTGATTGACAACAGCAGCGTGTGATGTGGTGACCCATGGCCAGCAGTCCGGGGCCAGCACAGCCTGGCCTGGCAGCTGCTCTCCTGACCTGCTGCATTTCTTCCTGAGGAACGTGGAGCTCTGGAGCTGGCAAAAGCTGCAGCCTCAACTCCCCCTCTGGGAGCACAGTTCACTAAATCACATTTGCTCGTGGTGGGTTTTGTCTTTAAAGTCCTGCAAAGACTTTTTTTTGTACGTAAAACCTGTGCAACAGGAGAAGATGTCTGTCGTTTGTAACCACTTAACTCCCGTTTGAAGGGCTGAAGGTTGTAATTACTGGATTAAATAAAGGTACCCAGGTGGCCTTCTAATACCTAAGGGGAGCTGAGAGGAAACAGGGAGAGAGATCATTTACAAGGGGTGGAGTGACAGGACAACAAAGGGTGGCTTCACACAGTTTAGAGACAATTGATAACTCAGGGTGATAACTGATTTCCTTCTCTGCTGCTTTGTGCTCCTGGGGTGGATTTGCACAACCGTAATGGATAATAGATAGTTTTATGGAGGGGAAAAATAGACCTGGAAAAATCATGACTCCTGCTCATGGCCTGAATCTTGATAACCCCTTGAGATAATTGATGCAGCCACCTCTTCCAAGAGTCTGATGGTTATGTTTCTGAATGTCTTTGGAATCATTCTCTCAGGAAGCAGAGGAAGATGTTTGTAACAGGTTGGAACTCGGAAAGTGGCCACTTTTCCCTCCATAACATTCAAATGCTGGCTGATCTCTGAAGTGCCACTTGACATCTTTATTTCCCCTAAATTTGATATTTTGGTGTCTTTTGTTAGTTAAAGGAATAAATCCTTCCCACTGGTTTTCCCTGATACCTTTAACATCATTTGTTTAAACAGGCAATTTGAGGCACCCAAGTTTAATAGGAGGGAGTGTCAGGGCTCTTTTCAAATGTTTCTGTTATTAAAAGAAAAAAAAAAAAGCTTTTTCATAAGTAAAAACAAACAAAGCCTTACCAGGATTCCAAGCTTTGGAAGAGGTGTTTGGCATCACCAGGGCTTAGGATTTCAGCAGCTGCTTGGGCAGCTGTGACATCCATTGTATTCCTGCCAGGCACAGCAGCCTGCTGGGAACTCCAGAATTAAAAAGAAAAGGTGAGAGCTGGTAAAGGCACTGCTGTTCAGGTGGTTTTTTTCTGTTTCCAGGGCATGTTAAGTTGTGAAGATAAACCCAAGTGTTTCAGCTTCTTTGGTGTATGTAGTGCCCAGATCTGCCCTATTATTCTCTGCAGTTGTTAATGAAGTGGTTGGAAGAACAGGAAATAAGAATCAGTGTCCACAGAACTTTAATGTTTTTTGCTTAAACTTTTACCTAATTAGTTTTTGTGATTAATTACTGCCCACATTTATTACGTGATTGTCCCCACACACTCCTTTATATGTGCTGGGGAAAAGTAGGGTGGTAGGTCTGTGTGTCCCACCTCAAACACACCTCCCAGCTGCTCTTTTTAGCTTCTCTCTCTCTCAGGATCCTTAACAGGACTATTCTGAGATTTGCAGAGATGTTCCCCTGATGTCCCAGGAGTTTTGGGCACCAAGCTCCATTTCAGGAGGTTCTCCCAGCTGTTAATGTGGTCTTTGACCCTGGCTCAGCACTTCATCAGCTGGAGGATTCCTGAGAAGCTCCTGTTAGACAAAGCAGGACTCAGAGATTCTCACCTCAATCTCAGTGAGGCATCAGAACCAAACAGCAGGTTCAGGTGAGGGATGGAATCCGTGTTGGAAACAAGGGTGTTTTGTTTGGAAAAACAGCAGGGAGCTGAGTTTGCCATCAGTTGCAGTCAGCAGGAAAGGTGGCAATGGACTAAAAAGGCTCCTTTGCAGGAGGCTGGTGATGAGCAGCACTAAATGCTCCATCAGAATTAGGGATTTCAGTGGGATTTCTGGGAATGGCTCTGCTACACGGTGGAGGAACACTCTCTTCTGCAGACATGGCAAGAGTGGCTTGGTGGAAACATTTAGGAGCATCATTAAAAGCTGTTTGCTGCGTGCAGAGCAGGCCAGGTCAGTATTAAGTGTCCTGTTTTGTGGTGAGAAGAGCAGCAGCAATTTCAGGGCTTTGGTAGGTTGTTCTTTCTAGTTTTGCCTTTCTGGAATTGCAAGCACTTTGAATTCTTTTCACACTCAAACAAATTGGAAGCCTCTAGATGCACTGATGTAATAATGTTCCTGAAATCTCTCACTGTGCATCTGGAGCCACTCTGGTGTGAGGAGGAGGCAGCTCAAGGCCTGTGTGAGCACTCTTTTTTTAGGATTTGAGCTGATTTCTTAGTGAATTAATTGACATGCAATTTAGAGCTGCAATAAGGGATTGAGCAAAAAAAAAAAATCCATTGTATTCTGATTATTTATGGTTGGGAGGAAGAGCTGTGAATGGAACTTTTGGTTTGCCCTTTCAGCAGGAACCCATGTTAGGGCTCCAGCAGCCAAATCTCTTGATTTCAGCTTGAAACAAGGTGCAGAAACTGCCCAGTTTAAGGTCAGATAAACTGAAATCACTGCTGGCAGTGGCTTATTTACTCTGAGAGTAAATAATAATTACTAGGTGAAGCAGAGAGTCCTGTTTGGACACTCCAAATGAGAACACAGGGCAGCATTACAGCCCTCCCTCCTGCAAAACACTGCTGCTCTTGGCAGATTTGCATTTTTACTTTGTGATACCAGTTGCTGCTCACCAAGAGTGAGGGACCACAGTGATCTGCTGCAGAATTAATGTTGCAGTGGGTCCTGGAGCATCCTTGCTTTGCTCCAAATCTCCAAGGCTCCCAGATTTTAGTGGGAGAGAGATGTCCTGAGACAGCACAAATCCACTCGCACAAGGCACAAATCAAACCTCATTTTCTTTAATAAAATGCTTTATGTGCACTGACCTCTGGCTTAAGCTGTTGAGAAGGCAGGAAATGATGCAGTTTGTATGTGGAGAATCCCAAGTGCCCACTGATTCATGGGGAACATCACTTCTGTCTTCTGATCTGCAGTATTTATTGTCTCCTGCAGTGTCTTCCCGGGAGCCTGGAGGATCCCAAAACTGTGACCCATCATAAGCTGATCCATGCTACTTCTGAGAAGGTGCTGACAGACACAAAAACGGTGTTGGAGGAAAACATTCAGGACAGAGGTGAGATCGTCTGGGTTTGAATGCTGGAAGCAGGAGGTTGTTTCATTTGGCAAATTCCAAACAATAACATCTTTAAGATTTACTCTCTGCTTCGACATGGGAAGCTGGATTAATGTTCCAGTGGAGCTAACACAGCATTTATCTCAATTTCTGGGGTGTCTCTAACCCGTGGCAGTGTCCTTCTCTCGCAGATGTGTTACTGCTGATCAAGAAGCGCGCGCCGACGCTGCTCCCCAAGATGGCAGATGTGGTTGCAGAGGAGAAGGTGAGCCACAAGCACTTTGGATTAACTGCTTTATTGTTGTTATGTGGGAGGGTTACTGGGATGTATTCTCCTTGGAGAGGCAGATGCTGCCAGTTCGATTCCAGAGGAATTGCTTCCTATTTTTTCTGAACGTAGAGGAAGCTGGTTTTACATTTTTAACTGTCATTCTGAGAATATTTGCCTTGAAATAAGACACACAGATGTGCTCTGTGGAAATATTATAGATTTCATCTTTGAATAAATGCCTAATAACTAAAATACAGTTCAGCAAGTGCCTTAGTTTGTTTGAAAAGCCAAAGAAATGTTGACTTACCGCCAGGTTGTCTTCTGCCTTTAGCTCCGTGTGGCTTGTCACTCTCTAACCAGCCTCTGGAGCTGAAATGTTGCCCTTTACTGTTTTATTTTGTTGTATTGGAATTGTTCCTGAGGTCAGGGTGGTGTTTATACACCGTTGGTGATGTATCACATAAACTCAGAGGCCTCCAGGTTCTCTGGGATACATCACTGTCCCTCTTGTGCTGGAATTCCTCTGCATGTTTGGGTGTAAGGACTGAAAGTTGGGCAGCCCAGCAGGCCCAGCTGAGCCCTGTAATTGCAGGGTGCTACTGGAGCTGTTAATGCATGGCATTACAAGAGACAGAGCACTGCTTGCTGTCTTGGGGAGGAACATGAAACTCTTCTGTGTTCTCTGTCCTGTGGCTAATGGGTTATGAAACCTGCTCCTGTTCCCTTCCCTGCAGAGGAAGCAGGAGCAGAAGGCTCCTGACAAGGATGCCATCCTCAAAGCCACTGCCAACCTGCCTGCCCGCAGCGTGGACCGCACCGTGACCCACCACAACATGAGGGATGTAAGTACTGCACCTCTTTGAGCTCACACACCAATATCCAAACAGGATTTTATATATCTATATATACACTTACAGAACATTTTCTCTTACCTATGAATGCAGTTCTGTTTTCTCTGTAAGAAAAATTCAGATGTCTGTAATGTATATTAAATAGCTTAAGGTTTAGGCACAGCTTATGCTATTGAGTGATAATTAAATGCCGTCCTAAATTATGATTTTAAATGTTTTGTTTGTGCTTGGAAAAGCCTCAGAGCATGTTCAAGAACTGGCAGATGTGAAATTAGGGGGGATTTATTTCTTCAGTCTTAAATAGTTCAGGGGTTTGTAGTGGGTTTTTTCCCTTCCTTGACCACTGCCCATGGGGTGTGGTAGAAAGAAAAGGACCTTTCTGCCCAGGAGCTTTGACTTCCATGTAACACTTCACAGGAAGGTACCAGGCCTCCTGAGAGACTAAACAATTAAAATAAAGCCCTGAAAAGCAACTTCAGGTACAGAGGGCCAGGCTGCTGCTGTGTTACTAACAATAGATACATTAAGATTCACTGATGGCTGGTAACTCCCTGTCTAAATGTTTTGACAGTTTCCTTTCTTGCAGTTCCAGACAGAGCTCCGGAAGATTTTGGTGTCTCTCATAGAAGTTGCACAGAAATTGCTAGCACTGAACCCAGACGCAGTTGAACTATTCAAGAAGGCAAATGGTATGAACATATCATAGAGCTGCTAGTTTCAATCCTGGGAATTTGTTTCTGGAGCATGGGAGTGGGCTCAGAGTGAAGTTCAGACACTGATGTGGCAGCAAAGCTGCTGAAAACTTTGTGGCAAAAGTCTCACCTTGTGGATAAAAGTCATGGATATAAAAGGTCCCTTTGGGATGGGTGAGAAGTTTCACTTAAAAATTATTAGTAGGGATGGTAAAGGATAGCTGAAAATGCACAAGGAGGTAGTAAAATGAGGAGAAACTGTGGATGTTGATCCATTGTGGTTGGTGGGAAATGCTCATCCTTGAGATCTGCTTCACCCAGATCCAACTTAATTTCCAGAGAAATACTTAATAGATCTTCAGTGAATCTCATATATTTAATTGTGTGGAAGTCCCGTAGTCACATGAGAGTTAGTGGCCTTTTGTTTGAGATCTTGAACACATCTGGGCAAAGTCGTTGTCCTGGAAGAATCAATCTGAACCGGAGTGAGCTGAGTGCGGCAAATTACATGATGAGGTGGCAAACTGGGGGCAGAAACAAAAGGAGGGATGGGAGAGAGAATGGGGGTTGGTTTTAACACATGCCACGGGGGGGTTGTGTGAGCCTGGAGTGACTCTGAGCACTGTTTTGTTTGTGTGTGTGCCACAGCCATGCTGGATGAGGATGAGGAGGACAGGGTGGACGAGATCGCGCTGCGCCAGCTCACCGAGATGGGCTTCCCTGAGAGCAGAGCTGTCAAAGCCCTGCGGCTGAACCAGTGAGTCTTCCAGTGGCAGGCTGGGGGCTTCTTTTCCAGCCCCTCACCCTCACTTCCCATGAGCTGGAACACAGGAAATGCAGTTTTTTCTTGTTCCAACTCAGTTGTTTATTAGTTCTTATCTACATTACAGCCTTAGGAGCTGTGAGCTCTGCTAACAAGGTGGAACAAGGCTGTCATGGCGTTTCTCCAACTCTGCAAAGATTTTTCAAGGACAATTTGTCCAATAATGATTTGCCACCTAAATTGTTTTTATTTCTAACTCAATATTCAAGCCCCTAAGTTCAGCAGTGCAGATTTTCTTATCTAATTATAAGACACCATCTAAACCCATGAAGAGGAAGGAAGAAGAAAGTGATAAAGTATCTAGTCACTACTCTAAAAACTCCCTCTTGACACATGTATAATTATATGTATTACTATATTCTAAAACCATAAATCTTAAATTTTTCACCCTGTAACACCACAGCTTTTATTCAAACCACACACATGTGATTTTAACGTCATCACTCAATTTTGGAAGCCTATTCCCAAAGCCTCAGATCAAATGTGGTGTTTTCTTGTGGATCAGTGCCTTTCAACACAGAGAATTTCAAATTTTCAGCATCCAGGGTTCCAACATTCCAGCACCTGCCTGGCAGCTGCTGCAAATCTAACACAGATTTGCATCTTTTTTGTCTCCCTATATGGGTCACCTAAAAGGAGGTTGGAGAAAGCATTAATTCCAAGAAGTGCTGCCTCGGGCAGAGTGCAGGTGGCACAGAGAAGTGCTGGGTGGGCCCTGTGAGGTCTGTGGGTCACAGGGCTGCCAGCCTGGCACTGTTTCCAATTACAAACTCAGCTTTTCAAGTCAGGTTTTACAGAGGAAAAGGCAAACTTAGCTCATCCACGCTGGCATTTCAGCTGTAGAAATAGACTTTGTGCTGATTTTTAAAAATTCCAAGAATACTGTGAAGTCCAGAGAGTAAGTGCAGGAAAATAGGCAGTTAAGTAGTTCTCATGCCCCAAGAACAGCCAGCTGTACTGCCTCCCTCCTCAGAGGGGTTTGTTGTGCCATTCTTGAAAATTTTTGGTGATGGAGTCCACAACATACCCCAATTACACTTTTCCAATTATCTCAGGCAGACTTTCTCCCCTCCTGTCCTGCAGCTTTCATGTTGAAACAGAAAAGCCAAATAGGCAAAGGCTTTCTCTTCCACAAACATGTAATAATTCCTGTGTGTCCCACGGAATTACACGTCCCTTGAACTATTGTTATCTTTGCTTTTTCCTTTCTACCTGTTGGGAAGAGGGGCTTGAGAGCTCTGAGGATGCCTTAGCTGGAGCAGTTGCACTGTCACACTGTGGTGTTCTGCTCCCTCTGCCTCAGGAGCAGAGCTGTTGGCACCTGAGATGTGGTTCCAGTGTAAATTTGGAAAGTGCTTTGTTGGCAGTTTTGTCCACAGCTGCAAACAGCCAGTGCTTCTTTGGGAGACAAAGCAGATGCTGCAGAGAGTGAGGTGACTCCCTCGGAAATGCCCTTTATAATCGGAGTTGGAGCTCCAAGTTGGACTTGGAGCCTCTCTTTTCCTGGCTTCACAGAAGATTGTGGTGCCCTGGATGCCCAGAGAATTGAGATTTGCTCCAAAACTTTTATCTATGAGTTTTGAGGTATTAATGAACCTGCAGGTCCATCCACCACGGGAATAAATGAATGTATGTGGAGCTGCTGCTTTTCTCTGCCTGGAAACAGAGACTAGACAGGAATAAAGGAATAAAGGAGGGATTTATTTGAAAGGCCTTCAGAGGTACACTTTTGGTCTCCAGAAGCTCCTGCCTCAGTGCATCCCAAAATGGACAACAGGTCACAAGTTCTTCACGCTTCTATATCAGAAAGAACTTTTAAATCAACCAGAGCCCAGGCAAGGATGGAATTTCCCCAAGCTTGCCCCCCTCTCCCCAAGGTGAAGGTTTGCAGTTGTTGGGCCCAGGAGGGTCTGGGTGTCCTTGGAGAGCGAGCTGGAGAGGCTTTGTTATGTCAGTGTGAGCATGAGAGAACAGCACTGAACGAGCTCCAGGGAACTGCAGAGTTACCCTGGGCACTGCAGGGCTGGAAACAATATAAAAGTTAAAACCCAAGGCATCACCATGTGGAGCATTCCTCACCCAGGCATTCCCCTGTGTTTTCCAGCATGTCAGTGACCCAGGCCATGGAGTGGTTGATAGAACACGCTGATGACCCTTCTGTGGATGCTCCTCTGCCAGGTCAGGCTCCTGCAGAAGCCCCAGCTGAAGGTGCTGCCTCCTCTGCTGAGGCAGCTGCAGGCCCCAGCTCGGAGGAGGGAGGGGAAGAGGCCAAGGATGAGCTGACGGAAATATTCAAGAAGATCCGGAGGAAAAGAGAGTTTCGTCCAGACCCACGGGTAGGTGCTGCTTATCCTCTGGGGAACTGATGGGCTTGGGAGGGAATTCCTGGGCACCATGAAATCCAAAGAAAGGTTTAGTTAATAAATTAAATGAGACCTGTGGGTAGATGGATATTGGGCTGGTTTGGCATTATTTCAGTGGAGGCGTTCAGGGTGTGTTTAAATTCAGGAATGTTGCCTCAGGAATGCGTTGCTCTCTGGGATAACAGAATCTCTGAGTGGCACTGTTACTTCTGCACCTGAAACTCTGAGGGGACTGAAGTAAGCTCCAGACTCCTGGCATTGCTGTTCTCCCTGCAGTCTGGGAGGGAGGAGTGGCAGGACAGGAGTAGATCCTTTGGCTTTAGAAAAGGCTAGATGGGGCTCAGAAAAACTTGGACTAGTAAAAGTGTCCCTGCTCCTGGCAGGGAGTTGGAACTGGATGATCTCTAAGGTCCCTTCCAAACCAAACCAGTCCATGATCCTATGGAAATGACAGAGGAACTACCTTCACTCCCAAGATTTATTCTTCTTCCATAATAAAGACACTTTTGATAGAGAGTATTTGAAAACTTTGTCAATAAAATTACCAAGTGCTCTGCAAACAGAAACAATGAGGGTTTTACCTCCCATGCTGCTCTGGGATATGATTGCTCTCATTTCTGTTCTAAATGTAACATTTATTAAGCTGTGGGATTCTGTCCTAGGCTGTCATTGCCCTGATGGAGATGGGATTTGATGAAAAGGAAGTGGTGGATGCTCTCAGAGTGAACAACAACCAGCAAAACGCAGCCGTGAGTACAACGTCCTTCCCTGCTCCTTGCTGCTCTGTCCCACTTTGATCCTTGAACTGGATCATGCTTTGATCTGCCATAAAGTCAGCTCTTATTGGAGATTCAAGAGCACAAACTGGATGTGCAGCTGGAATTCTGCCATGAAGTCAGCTCTTACTGGAGATTCAGGAGCACAAATTCTGTGCCTCTTTCAAACTGGATGTGCAGCTGGAATGCAAAGGGCTCCTCAGAGGAGCTCGGGGTCCGTGAGGTTGAGACTGTGTTTTCAAAAAGATGTTGAGAAACTCCCTCACCACAGTCTGCAAAAGAGATTGTGCTGCCATGAGAAAGGAAAAGGTATTCCCAGGAATATCTGGTTTAGGACAGGAATAAGTGATCCAGGATACATTCAAGCCATGCAGTGTGTAAATTACCATTTGGCAGCAATGCTTCCACAGTTTCTGGAATCAGAAAACAGGAAGTTTTTCCAAGATTGATTAGTCCTCTGCTGTGTGTTAAGGAAAGTTTTGTGGACACAGCTGACAGCCAGGGAATCCTCTCTGCAGTATCCAGTGCTGGCTGCTGTTGGAGAGGATGTTGGGCTGGATGGTACAAATGAGTGTGTGAAAGGAAATGTACAGCTCAGGCTTTAACTGGGAGAGGGAAAAGTATTTTTAAAATGCCACATTAGCAAAACCTTTGAGCAGAGACCCATTGGTTCTAATGAAATCTGACGTGCCTGATGATTTCTTTCAGTGTGAGTGGCTGCTGGGAGACAGAAAACCTTCTCCAGAGGACTTAGATAAGGGCATTGATACCAACAGCCCTCTCTTCCAAGCCATCTTAGAAAACCCAGTGGTACAATTAGGGCTCACCAACCCTAAAACTCTACTAGGTAAGTCCTGAGTGGGTTCCTGCTGCACTGACATGGATTTGGCAGGAAATCAAAGGAGAAGCTGGGTGACAGCTCCCTTTGGGGGATAGGGGCAGCTCTGGAGCCTTTTTCTCACTTGCAGCAGCTCTGCTGTTTGTTTGCTCCATCCTACAGCTCAGCTGAAGCCAGAGCAGGCCTTGGGGCTGTCCCAGAAATGATTCTAATTCCCCAGGATTACACTTGCTGAAGTCAGAACTTTAATAGCTGCTGGCTGTGATGCTTTTGTGGGATTTAGGAGACCTTTTGTGTGCTCCCTTTGGCCATGAGGGGAAAAAAATCAGGAATGTCTGTCTAGAACTCTGATTATTTCACAGCAAAAACAAGGCTGGTTCCTGCCTTGCAGCTCCCTGTGCGTGAGGGAGCTCGCTGAGACAGAAGGGAAATTGTGCAAAAGTGTCCAAACAAGAAGGCTGAGCTGAGGCTTTGCCTATCAAAATGGAGATAAAATGGGAGAACACCCTTCCCTTGCTTGGGTTTCAGGTCTGTGGTAAAATCTGTGTGCTCATGGTCCGAAAGGCTGTGGGCACAGCGTGTGCCCAGCTGGGGAGGCTGACAGAGCCTCAAATCCCTGAGGAATTGCTCTTTTTGACAACACAGAACAATGGCTCTGTCATGGAGACAAAAAGTTTTGCATTTAATCTTTGGCTTCAAAACTTATTTGAAGCAATGCTTTTAAATAAAGGCTGTGAGCCTTTAAAAATACTACTTTAAATGTAATTAGGAGAGTTTGCAAGCCTTTAAATAATTCAAGAGCAGAACCTTCCCACTCTTGATTTCTGAACAAATGGTCTCTTCATTTCCAACAGGGGTTCCACACTGCAGCTCAGAATATAAATAGAAAATGAAATGCCATTATAGAAGCTTGTGGAGCTCGGATGAACATCAGAGAATATATTCCTAATGATACATCTGCAAATTGCTTATGTCACAGGTTTTAATAATGAGGGTTTGCATTTAATGAGCTCCTTACAGAATATCGATAAATCTTTAGTTTTAAGCTTGTGAGGCTGTGTAAAAGAAAATAGTTCAAGTGCTGAAAGGGGAGATCTGGATTTTATTTTGGGCTTTCCTGGAGGCAAGTTGCATGACCTTGAGCGAGGTATTAATGAGGAGCCTTTCAGAGGTGCTGGGCACTTCCAGCTCCCACTAATGGCACTTGAGCTTTGTGCACTGACACTCCTGGGAAAATTAACACTGACCTTGGGCCAGGCTCGTACAACACTGACATTTTGGTGACTGTGCAGCTGCTTTTTTTGTCCCATTCTGTGATGACTGGCTCCAAATGTCCAGCAGCCCAGCTCAAAGGGCTTAAATCAGTGCCTGGCTCGTTCTTCTGCTGGATTTACAGCTTGGCTCTTGCAGTGCCTGTCTGGTTCCTTCAGCATGAGTAGGAGAGGCAAAAGTAGATGAAATAAAACTAGCAAAAAAAGCAAACAAGCAGCAAAGCTTCTCGTAAAGACAGAAAGAATATTAATTCAATATTTGGACCACTCTCCCTGTTCAGGAATTGGGGTAATTTTCCTGCACACCCAACCTTTCTCTTTCTGCCTCCCTGGCATCCCCTGCTCTCCAGGGAGGAGGAAGGAGATGCTGCTTCCCTGGTGGCTCCAGGGGCCTCTATGAAAAAATAAAGTGCTGAGATTTGGAGGCTTAAGGGCTCCACTTGTGCTGGCTCTGTGCAGCCTTTGGCACATCTGCTGCTGCTTCTGCTGGCTTAATGTCCTCTCCAGAGGAGCCCAAGGGCAGCACAGGGAACAGGCAAGGGGCGACTGTGCTTTCCATGAACTTGGTTAAGTATTAGGGAGGAAGAGGATACTGGTGCAAGAAATCCAGGCTGGGATGTGGAAAAAGCTTTGATCAGAGAAGCAGAGCTGCGGGAAAGGATGGATTTCACAGACACAGTCCTGGAGACTGAGGCCAGGACACATTTGTTAAGGTTTTACCTTTTCAACCCCACGTCCTTGAGGTTTTGTGGGCTGGCCTGTAATCCAGGCTGAGTATTTAATCACTGTCTGCAGTGAATTTAATGCTGAGAAACGAGGAAAGCACCAAGCCTGTAGCATCATGTGAGGCTGTGAACCCTGGGGGATGCACAACGTGTGTTCCCACATTTCTGGGCGCTGCCTTTGAGTCCTAGCTAGTTCTCACTGTCCTGCTGTTGAAACCTCCCAAACACTGAAGGATTAATTGTTGCAATCCCTATCTCTTGGCAGCCTTCGAGGATATGCTTGAAAACCCCTTGAACAGCACTCAGTGGATGAACGATCCCGAAACGGGGCCGGTGATGTTACAGATCTCCCGAATCTTCCAGACGCTGAATCGCACGTAGAGGGAACTGCCAGTGCACTGTGCCACTTCCCCCCGGCCCTCACTCCCCCTCCACCCCCACGGGAGGGTGCCTGGATGGTTGGGAAGGGGTGGATGGAAGGGAGGGAGGGAAAGGGGGGAGATCCTGGCTGGAGGAGTCTCTCACACGAGAGCTTTCGTAGTTACGGCCGACAGGAGTTGAGTTGCCTTGTGGATTTAGTGTTAGTGGAAGAGGTTTGAGGACTTGTTTATGTTTTCAGGTATTAGGTTTAAAATAAAGTATATCTATTAAAAAAAAAAATAGGAAAAAGGTTTTGTGAAAACGCTTAAGAATCTGATTGTTGGAAAGAAAATACTGCTTGTTCAAAAGGCCTGTGACAGTTTTCTGGCCAGTTTTGCTGGGATCTGGCTGGTGTTTACAAAAAGTCACTGACCACTAGCATAGGATGTAAATCATCTCCATACAGTATTAATTTATGGCTCTTATCAATTTGCAAAACTGCTTTAAAAAAAAAATAAAATTGATTCTTAGGAAATGTTTTTTAAAAGCCCAAATCTTGGGAGAGCCAAGCACATTTCTATCCAAGCTTGTTTATCTGGCATTCTAATTTAAGCAGAATCATTCAGAGATGGAATTCTAATAAATAGCATTACTTTTTCCTATTTATTTGCTGTGTTAGTGTTGTTGCAGTCCCACAGGGGTTATACTTGCAGGAGGTTCTCTGTCAGGTACCATAAAGCTGCAGGATCTCTTTCACCACAGAATTCACCACATCAAGACTTGAATTCCCAAGTGGCTGCAATTCCTAAGCTCATAACTCTGCCATATCCCATTGCAAGGAGGGATATGTTCACACTTTTTGTGGGGGTTTTTTTCCCCATTTTTATGTGCATGGTTTTGGAAAGGGGCTCGTGGGGGTTTTATTCTGTTTACAAAAACAAAAAGCAGCTGAATTGCATGAGGGGGTTGCTGGTGATCTGTAAAGCAGCAGAACCACACAAGTTTTTATTGTTTAAGGTATTTAAAGCACGCTTGAAATTGCTGTCTTTGAGTTAGAAGTGGGTTTTCTTTATGCTTCTTTTTTCCATGGTCATACCAAGACTGTCAGGTCTTTCCTATTTTGCCAGAAGGCTGACTTGAGGTTTCAGAGAGGAATTCTGAGCTGTTGAGAGCAGAACTCACTGTGAACACCCAGCTGGTGTTTGTGACTGGGCTCTGCAGGTGTTACTTTTTTAGCAGTCTGCTAAAAAAAAAAAAGGGTTATTTTTAACTCAGTGAAAAATAATATGATGTGATTGACATCTGTCATCATCCCCCCCATGCCCTGTGCTTCACTGCCCTGCAGGAAAGGCAGAAGAGGCAAATCTTGCAGAGAAATCAGGTGGAGAGCCTGGCTTTAACCAGCACCGAGGTGTCCTGTCAGCCAGGGAGATCCTGAGCAGCTCTGCAGAGTTCACCTCTTCAGGTGTGGGAGGGATTTATGTGCAGTTGGAGTTTTTTGAAACAAAAATGCTACAAGATGCAACCCGAAACCCTGCAACAAGTTTTGGCCTGAACTTGGCATCTGCTCTGTGCTGTTATGCAGCCGAGGCACTGAAGTTGCCAATTTCTCATAATTAATATGAAGGGTGGGGAAATCAAAACACCCTGAGATTTTATCTTGTCTTACTATCCCAGGATCCTTTTTTTTTTAATTATTATTATTATTTTGTCATTTCATATTAAGCTTTACAGTTGATGACTGCTGAAATATTTACTTCTACATTTAGAAATTCCAAGCTTTTGTAGAGATGCTTCTTCTGTTCAAATTGGACAGTAAAACCATTTTTGTGGGCTCTTGCTAAAAATAGACTGACAACATGACATGAAATTATAACCTTGTCCTGTAGCTGAAGCCAGGAGCCTGATCCTGCACCCCAGTGAGCTCAGCAGAGCTGCTCATGAGTAGCTATGACAGAATGTCATGATCTTATGAAAGGTTTTGGTTATTTTATCCAATTTTTTTGGCTTCTTCCTGAAGCTTTTTGCCTGTAATAATACCAGAAGATTCTTTTACTTGAAGCTCTTAATGTTAGAGGTAAATGTCCTTCTCTACAGTCAGGATTCTGCTTAATGTTCTTTTTAATGAGTGTTTTTAGAAGGCAAAGTTGGAAAAATCTACCCTGTAGTTTGGTGGGAGGTTTTTTGGCTTCTGAGTGGATAAGGAGAGGTTCAGACTTAGCAAACAGATCCTTCAGTGCAGTTGTGGCCCTTGAAGAATGTAAAGGCTTGGGAAATGCTGGGTATGATTTCAGGAGAGATTTGTGGAATGGCTGTGGAGCTCAGAGCTGCCTCCCTTGGAAGGCCAGGACCCCTCAGTGCCACTGAACCCATTATAAAATGTGGGGAAAAGCAGCAGTAAAACAAATTCTTTTATGTAATAGAAGGTGAGAATGCCCAGGTTCAGCAGCAGCAATTAGGAGACCTTTAGGGATAAAGGAATTCTGCATCTTTAGGGTGCTGGGAGGCTTGAGAAGATGTGGTTATTTCTGGATTTCGCTGTTCCAGAGCTCAACACTTCCACAGCTGAGCTGTTGTTTGGGATGGCTTGAGCAGAGCCCTGCTTGGCTTGTGAGAGCTGAAGTTTGTAGTGGCCAAAAGCTGCAGGAGATCAGAATTTAGGAGGTGTGGTGTTTGCAGCAAGGCACAGGAGTTGATTTAAACCCACCAAAAACTACCCTGAGGTTGAAGGGGTTGATCAAGACATCTGCGGTGCTGGAGTGTGAATTACACCAGGGGCTGTGTCCCATCACCCCAGGGGTGGGATTGCTCCTTCATCCCTGAAAATGCAGAGGGGACTTGAGTCCACTGGGCTGGAAAAGGCACAGATTGGCCCAGTTTTTAGAAAAACCTACAAAAACTGAAATGTCACCGCTCTGGAGTCAGAATGTGCAGCCACCGGGCACGAGGAATGTGTGTGGCTTTGCCTGGTGAGGAACTGTCCTGTTCCCAGGGCCAGTGAGAGATCCCTGGACACATGGGACACGTTTTTGTTGGATAAATCCAGTGAGGAAGAACTGCTCACAGCAGTGAGGATTTACAGGCTCAGGTTCTGAGCTTGCACCTCAGGTGCTCAAGTTCAAGCTAGCAGAGACATGTCAGAGTTAATTTTCTCTTTACGTGGTCAAGGGAATCTTTGTGAGATGGAGCAGGAAAGGGATGGGGTGGTAGGTGACTAATAGTGTGATTCTTACAGTTCCTGCTCTTTGCCCCATTGGTGGCCAATCTTGTACTTTTTGATGTTGCAGGCCTCTTGCAAGTAGCCATTTATTTAAATATATCTAACTTATAATTGTGTCATCAAAACACTGATATTTTGAATGGAAATGTACTACATGGAAGTTTGTTCTCAGGGCTTCGTATTTATACTCTCTTTTTAGGGGGATGCGTTTAAAGGGATGTATTTGGAAAAAGGCCAGTGGCTACTTTACAGCTTGGACCTTGATTGTCTTGACCTTTGAGCCTGAGCTAGTGTAACTCTCCTGCTGGACCTCTCTCCCTGGTCCAGCCCAAAGAATCTGCCGTTCCTCCTCTGCTGGTGAGCAGTGACATGAGTCTTCCTTTAGGATTGCTGCATCCCTCTGGAAATGGTCACACGGGATGGGGCTCGCCGGGCTTTGCACCATTTCAAGGACGTTTGTGTTCTCCATGCAGCTGGAAAATTGACTTGCACAGTTCCCAAAGCAGCCATCAGGGCATTCCTCCTCTGGGAAGGTGTGAGGTTCTCTCCTGCACGAGTTCCAAGACCTCCAGCTCGTGGCTTCTTCTTGGCAGCCCCTGTCCCAGACCTGTCCCAAAAACCTTGACCCCCTCCCCTTTCTTTCCTCCTCTCCTGGAACCAAACTTGCATTTCAGACATTGATTTTCATATCCAAGCAACTTTTTAGTGGTTATTGAAATCCTTTTTAGTTAGGACTGTTAAAATTACTTTTTTTAGGCATTGTGATCCGTGGGCTGAGGATCTTTTAATGTATTTTGGAAGTTGTCGAAATAAGCATTGCACCAAACGAATGTATAGCAACACTGTCAGCAAACATTGCCTGTGGGAGAGGCACAAGTTGCTGTGATCTCTGCTCCAGTGGCAATTTTCCCAAAGTCTCGTGCACAGGATAGCCAGAGTTTCATCCAAAGTAACCACCCTGGTTTTCTACTTTTAATAATAAATCCCATTTTTATTAATGAATGGAACAGCAACGCTTCCAGCTGGTATTTCCATCTGAGAGTCCTGGAGCTTTGGGGCTGGAGGTCCTGCCTGTACCCCTCTCTCTGGGATGGTTCCTCCTCAGAAGGATTTGTGCTGGCTGTGGCAGGGCAGTGGGGAGCAATCCCCACATCCCTGCACGGGATGTTACATCCACGTGAATGTTCTCATGGTGGTTCTCACCTCCATCCCCACATCCAGGTGTAGCAAAAGGGGTTTTTTAAGGACCTCTTGGCCTAGATTTGAAGATCTTCAATGCAGATCCTGTTTGCAGCATGTGAACTGCAGTAAATGTAAATGCATTAAATTCTTACTGAATTTGGGTATAGTTTTATATCGTGCTCCGGGGAGAGGGAGGAAATTGGATCATGTTTTAAACGAAGCCCCACAAACCCAAGTGTCTCTGTTGCAGTAGCTAACAGAGGCCTGTAGAGATTTTTAATTTGCATATTTTTATCATGGCTTAATGAACTGCACACGAATGTGATTTGCTACCCAGCACTTCCCACGAGGCAGCACCAGTAAAATTACATTGCAAGGTACTGACTTCACATTTTTTCATTTCACCTGTGTATACAACAATTAGGTACCACGTAGGATAACTTTGATCTGGCTCTGACGCCGGTGTGTGGCATGCACAGCTCTTCCTAAGGTGTAACATTACTTTTCTGAAGCTTAAACTAGGGCAGACGTCCCTGAGCCTGTGGAATTCGGGATTCATTCTGGCCACGCTTGCGTGGGTCACTGACCTCTCCCTGAGTAGGAAAACCAGCAGGGTTTGCTCCCTGCACAAGGGCCCCCAGGCCAAAAGCAAGGAATGCTGCTGATTTGTGATCATTTTAAGCAGTTGCTGTTGTTTTTCTGCGATATATTCCTGAAAGGGAGGTGTTGGCAAAGCCAGAGCTGTTCAGGCTGGAATCTTGTGTGTGGAGATGTGGAACCCACGGCCGGGGCTGGAATGAATGCTGAGGCTTTAAACCTGCTCACACATAACCCCAGACACTGATGTTGTGTGTGCTGTACATTTATAATATATCTTCAAAATAAAGTTTTTTGATTTATTACAAGGTGTGATCAGAACCATCATTTGCAGGAGCAGCAAAGGTTTTATGCCACGTTTTTCAGGATTCCTTGTACCTGCAGGTGGCTGGGATTGTTTCTCAGAAATTGGGGTGTTTTGAGAGCCACTCACACAGAGTTTGTGCAGGAAATCCTGGTTCAGCAGCTGGTTTTGCACCTGGAAGTTATTTCTCTCTTTTGCACTTGGGGAGATTCATTGCAAGGGCCTTGTGAAACACGATCTGGTGATCCCCTGGGATGTTCCAATGCCATTGAAGAGGGATTTATCTTGACAGTTGTTGACTGACAAATTGAAGTCTTTTCTTTCCCAACAAGGGAAGCCTCATTAAGGAAAACAGCCCCAGCAAGCAGCAGCTGGTGGGATGCAGCCACTTGCACGTGACATAACCAACATTCCCATCTGGCTGTCGTCGGGGATCTGGGAAGCACTTCCAAGCCTTGGCCCCCTCTGTGGGTGCCTTGGAGGTAACTGATGATGGTGTAAATGCGTGAGGTTATTTCTGTAAAGAAGAGAATCTGTAGAATTCTTTTGGGGGGTTGGGTTTTTTAATTAATTAGCATTTTCTTCCATGTTCAGGGCAAGGAACCTGCCAGCAGCCTGTTTATTTAGCAGTTACAGCAACTGCTGAGGAGTTGAGAGTCATTTTCATTGTGTCCCGTGAGAGATGGAGGATTAGAGCATGAGACATCAAAATGCTGCTTGCTCAGATCACGTTGGTGAATGTGGTAGTGTTAAATGCAGGTGGTTTTGGTGTCAGGCCCTAACTCAAATTTGCTTTAATGCACAACTCAGCAGCAGGACAATTCAAAGGTCCGACTCTCCACTAATTTAAAATTAAACCAAAAAAAAATTACCTTAAAGCAGCTTGGGATGTATCATTAGATAATGACACTTCTGAACCTGAACTGGTACAGCAGGTCTGGCCAGAAATCCACACCTTAAACATGCACAAGTGCTGCTGTGTGAGTGACAGGACAGGCAGTCATTGGCGTGTGTTGGGCAGCTCCCGGCACAGGGACGTGTCCTGGGGTGCTCCAGCAGGGATGAGGAGCAGCTCCAGCCCGGGAGCCGCCTCCAGCAAGGCCCAAATCCATCCCAAAGGGTGGGGAAGGGAAGCACAGGGTGCACTTGGCTGTGGAAAAGCAGCTTGGTGTTGGCAGGGTGAGACCTTGCTGACTGCACGGTGGTGTGGCAAGAGTCGTTCCCAGCCCCTCCACAGGCAGTTTGTTGGGTTTTCTCCTTCCCTGGACTCACTCTTCTGCCATGAATTGGTGGCTATGGTCACACTGCTCCTTAAAGAAGAGCAAAATATTGTACAATTACCCATCAGCTCCTCTGAATCTCCTCCTGGAGAGGCTTCCAGCGACTGCCCAGAGGAGCCGTGGCTGCCTCATCCCTGGAAGTGTTCAAGGCCAGGTTGGATGGAGCTTGGAGCAACCTGGTCTGGTGGCAGGGAGTGGAACAAGATGGTTTGTAAGGCTCCTTCCAACCTAAACCATTCTGTGATTCTGTGAAACAGATGGAAGCAGCAGATGCTTCCCCTGGGAGCTCCTGTGCCCTGACAGCCCAGTGAGCTCAGACCAGGCTGCCGTCCCCTTGGTGACAATCCTGTCATGTCCTCTCTGCTTGATCATGCCTTTTTTTAAAATTGATTTTATTAGAAGAGGAATTGGCCAAAGGAAGCAGCAGCTCTGGAAGCTGCTGGGGATGGTTTGGTAGAGGGAAATTGGATTTGGAGCAGAATTAAGGGAGAAATTATTTTCTCTTGTAATTCAAAAGCTTTCGCTTCAAATGCAGGAATTGAGCTGGATGTTGGTCCTGGGAAATGGCTGGAAAGAGGGCAGGGCTGCAGTGTGAGCTCACACTGTGAGTGCCAGTGAGGGACCTGAGCTGGGACACAGCCCGAGCCCTGCGGATCCAGTGTCAGCAGGAATCCGGGCACTGGTGGAGCTGGGGGAGGGACACCAGTAACTCGAGATGTGCTGGACCAGACCCCACTGGACCGAAATAAACCTGGAGAGGTGACCAGCTCTCCAAGCCTGGGGTGTGATTCAGATGCCAGGCTGAGGAGCTGGTGCCCAAATAAAAGGCTAGAGTTCAGAGCTGTGATGCCCAGGGGGTCACTGGTGGCTCTGGGTGCTGGGCTCCAGCAGCACATCCAGCTGTGGGCTGCAGATGGGATGCAAATCCCATGTGGTGAGGTCCTGCACCCACCCTGCACCCCAGGATGCAGCAGTGCAGCTTTCCCAGTGTCGTAGGAGAGAGTCCCAGCTCTCCGACAAGTTTTGTTAGCAATCCATCAGCAGTTGCATAAGGAGCTCTCCCACTCTGGGAAGCAGCATGTGGAGCAGGAGCTGGTTGCAGCCAGGGCTCTGGGGGCACGATGTGAGCAATGGCTCCAGAGGCTTCACTCCTTATCCCTGGCAAGGGCTCCCAGAGCCTCTCGGGGCTGTGCAGGTGTGTGGCTGCTGCTGCGCCCCGAGACTGAATTATTCATGGCAGACTTGCCAAGCTTATGCATGATGTGGTTTCTTGGCTTTTATGAGCCGTAGCTTGGGCATAAACCACATTTATGTAGCAGTGAACTTCTATTTGTCCTCTGAGGGAGGGCTGCTCCGCAGGGAATCTGTGCCCGGGAGTCCTGTACCTGTGGCAGCTCCCACGCACCCCAAGTTTGGTTAAATTATTTGCTGAGCTCCTTCTCAATGGAGCTGTGAAGGACAACCCCTGGAATAGTGAAGCCCCAGGGCTGTGCTGACCCTGCTGCCTCCAGCCATGCAAAACCTCGACCCCCTTCCCACTGTGCAAGGGCTGGAGAGGGGTTTGGAACCACTCTCTGGATTTCTTGGCACATGGGATTAGATTTTTCACTCTGTCCCCATGGCCTCAGTTGGGGTGATCAGGCACTGTGGGTTGCTGGACCCCCACAAGCCACACACAGCTCCTCCATGAAGTGTGCAAGAGAAGGGGAATAGTTCAGACCTCCAAAATCATCCTTAAAAGGACACCAGGTGGCTGTTCCCGTGCTGTCAGCGGTGTCGCAGCATCCCTGTTCCATCTGTGTTTTCCCCTACACAGGAGCTGGTTGCCAGGCTGCCTGGGATGAATCACAGGGTGCTCTCTGCCTGTACCCCCCTACTCCTGGCTCCCTCACAGACAGGGCACCTTCCTCCCCTGCTCCCACGCGGGAACATTCACCCAAAAAAAGAAAAAATGCACAATCCCTCCTGAAATCTGCGCTCTGGCCTCCAATGAACCTTCCCCATCCCTCCTGTCCCCTTTCCTGTGTGAGAAGCAGCAGCCTCCTCTCCCCACTGCAGCAGCACCGTGCCTGGTGCAGCCCAATCCGTAAGGGGTTGGAAGTATTTCTGTCCAGCCCAGGTGTATGGAAGTAGGGCAGAGCCTTTCCCGTTGGAGCCCTGCTGGTGCAGCTCTGGCAGCCACAGACTTCCCTGGTGCCGTCACTTCCCGGGCTGAGCACTCGCTCAGATTCCCGTGGGTTACCGTGGGCTGTATTTAGAGTTTGCTGGGCTAAAAATAAAAGCCCTGAGTGTTGGGTTCCCTGATCCCAGCCTCATGGAAGGAGGGATGCCCAGGAGTCCCCAGGAGGGGATCTGGTGGGGAATGTTGCCTGGGGCTGTGCTGCCTCCAGGGCTGCTCCCATGGAGGGTTGATAAAGGTTTATTTTTTGGAGATGGAGTAGCTGCTGCATCGCTGGCTGACCTGGCACTGCTCTTGCTCAGCACAGAGCCTCGTGCAGGACTCTCATCCCACTAAAAATACTTCCTTCTGTCTCATCAGGCTCAGTCTAAATGAGCCTGTGAGTGGAGGGGATGGAGCACCAGTGCTCCTGGCTGTGGCTAGCAGATGGCGCGTGAGGAAGCCCTGCACGGCCCAGCTCTGAGCAAATGTGCTGCCAAATCCCTCTGAAAAATGTCTGGATGTGGAGCATTCGTTTGTGCTGGTCCTGAGCCCTCTGTGTGTGTGCCCAGCAAACATTCCTCCCTGCTCCTGACTAGTTTCCAAGCAAGATCTCTTTTCAGCTCCCACCATGCCGGACACAAGTGCTGGGCAGTGCTCCAGAGGGAGAATGTGCAGGAGAAATGTGCCTGAAGATAAGGAGCCCAACGCATTCCCCCCTAAGGAGACCTCCCCACATTCACACCCCTTGAACCAAGGGAAGCCAAAGCAAGTAATTTCTCAACTGGTTTCCTTAATCTGGGGTTTTGTTGACCAGAACTGAAGTCCAAGGGCGGTGTGGGGGAGCAGGATCTCATCTGTCCCTCTGGCTCTGTCCCAGTCCCTCCATGCCGCCAGCACTGGGCAGCTTTCAGAGCCCATGGGCTCCAGCATCTTTCCCCTCCTGACTCCGTGGCTCTTATTCAAAAAAAACCAAGATCCCGGCGTGGCACTGCCTTGCGGAGCTGCATCCGAAAGCTTCCCCTGCACTAAACCTTCCAGCTTTAACCACCACCGAAGCGGGAATATCCGCTCCCGGCATCGCCCTGCAGCCCCCGGCCCCCTCCTCCGCGTCTCTGATGTCACTCGGAAGCAGCGTGAGTCAGCCGGCAGTTGCCGTGGTGATGCCGGCGATGCCGGGGAGCGCAGCGCTGCCCCGCTGCCCCCAGCCCTTCCCGGGGAGCGCAGGGGACCGAGCCCCCCGGCGCTGAGCCCCGGGACGTGCCATGGGCTCCCATGCCACGGGGTGCTGCCCAGAGCCCCCGGCGACTCCCGAGGCTGCGAGGATGTCGACGGTGGCCACCGGTAAGTCAGTGCTGTCGGGGATTTACCTGGCCAGGGGCTGCTGCTGGGGGTCTTTGAGCTCTCGGGGGTCTTACGGCAGCCGTGTGTCCGCCCAGCAGGACAGGCAGCGGCACCCAACGCCCAGCCCCACGGATATGGGCGTCCTTTGCAGCATCCCCTTCTCCACGTGCTCCTCATCACTCCTGTTCCCAGGGCCAGCTGAGGGCTACGGGCTGCTCTCAGCCAGTTCTGAATCCCGGGCAGGGAATGGAGCCTGGGACAGGGTGGTGCTGGGCAGGCATCAGCCTTGGCACGTGTGAGGACTGGGCTGGGATGGCACCGGGGGACCAGGGCCATGTAGTCCCACACGTGTGGGCAGCATCCACACCTAATGGCCCAAGTGACCCCCACAGTGAACGGGGACAGAGGGCTCACCTCTGTCACAGCAGGATGGGACCACCCCAAGCCATGCTGTGCTTCATCCCCAGGTACTGCTCATGGTTTCACCCTCACTCTCCTCACTCAGACCCATCCTGGTGTGGGGCTGTGTCCTGCCCACATCTCTGCCAACCTCGGCAGGTGCCAAAGCCATTGGAAGGGATTGTGAGCCCCACGGATCCCCTCTGTGCCCAGCTCTGCAGCAGGGAGGGACACAGAGTGTGCCCCTGGGCTTTGGCATCTCTGCCATCCTGGCCACTGCCCACCCCTTGCTCCAGGACTCTGCTCTGAGATCCATCAGCCAGAGCTCGCTGCTGGTGGATTGGAGGCTGTGGCGTGGTTTGGTTTCCTGCTCAGTGTCTCAATTTTGCAGCCATCAAGTTCTTGCTGTAAGTAGGACCTGGACAAGCAGGATGGAGATGTTTCAATGCCTCTGACTAATTCATATGTTCCTGTATTTCTCCGGCCTCAGATTTAAGAGTGTTGGAGCATGTGCAAGCTGGCTGGGGCCCAAGTGGGTGAGGAGGGCAGTGTTTGCTTTGGCACCTCTCTGGAGGCAGGGCAGGAGGGCACAGGGCTGCCAGGTGAAGGGTTTGGCTGTGGCACAGAGCTGGTAGCAAGGGGAACTGGGAGCTGCATCCCACCAGAAGAGCAGGAGCTAAAAATACTGAATGGGAATGAGGCAAAATGCAGTGGGAAGCCACCGCCCACCCCCGCCAGACCCTGCTGTGGGGGAATTAGTGGAGCTTTAATTTGCTTTTGAGGCAGTTTTTGCTGGGCTGAAGCACATGAAAATCACCCAGAGCGAGTTTCTCTGCTCAGCCCATGGCTGAAGGTTTATATTTGTGGAGAAAGAAGCCTTAAAATCCAGAAATGACAGCCCTGTCCTCAAAATATCCCCTGTATCGCGAGAGCATAACTCAAATCTGCCACAGGGACTGGGAAATGCTGGGTCAGGTACATCCCTCCTGTGGTTGGGATGGATTCTCCAGGACCTGGCAGGCAGGGTTTGCCTTTGTGCATCCCCCAGGGGACCTGGAACAAGGCAGCCCCAGATTTGTTCCCTTGTGAACACCTCCCTCTGTGCAATGAATGCAGAACATTTTGGTGAAATCACTTGTGTTGTAACAGCTTTTTGGAAAGGATTGGCTAAGTTGGCTGTGAATTCCCAAAGGTAATGCTTAGCAGGGGATCAGGATGTTGTTTTTGAGGATAACCACGTGCCAGCTCATGGCAAGAGGAGGGCTCTGTGCCATGTTGCTGGATGCCAGGCTGTTCCCGTGCCAGGGATTTGTGCTGCTCCACAATCCCAATGGCATTTATTGGGATGACGTTGCCGAGTGTGCTCCATCTTGCTCTGGGCTCTTGCACCTTGCACAGCCAGGAGCAGGGGGAAGATGTTGCATTTTGGAATCCAATTAGATCCTTTATCTTGTTCATTTCTCCTACCTTTCACTTATTCATTGATTTCCCGCAATGTTTAAGTGGCAAAAAAGTTGGAGATAAGTCATTCTGTCTTTGCATAGTTGTACAGTTGTGGTAAATATAATTTTACTCAAAGTGTCCTTAGGAAAAAAATGCATTTTAGAAAGAAATCATCTGGGAACAGAAAATCAACAGTCCCCATTGAAACTGATTTGTTTGGGCATTACCCAAATGTAGTTGCTAAAAATGGTTTAATGAATATAAAGATACATGGAAAGATAGAAACATCTAATTTGCTCATTAATTAGATCATGACAACACACAAAACCCTTTCAGTGCTCACCCAGCTCGTCCCTGGGGTCTCCCTGCTTGGAGTTGCCTGAGGAATGACAAGGCATGGTGGGATGAGACTCTTGGGAAAACCTGCTGGGCTGGAAATGCTATTGACCCGTTATTCTCCTAAACATAGTCCAGGGACTTTAAAAATAAATAATCTAATGGATAAAAATATCTTACAGGCTGAAGCCCCTGCTATTATTGATGCAGGCACTTAGAACCCACCAGCAGCACTACCAGAGCTGTAATTGCTGGAGGTAACCAGAGGCCTTGGGGATGGAGCATCCTGCTCCTCGCAGCTGGAGAAGGAAGGTCTGGCTCCTAGCAAGGAAGCAGGGTGAGCTGTCACCCCTCCCTCTGCCAGCTCTTCCCCCTGGCAATAACAGAGTCATTAATTAATGTTTGCACAGCACTTTGAAGATAAGTGCTGAACACAAGTATTCTTTTAAATGTGATGGGGCTTGTCCCCGGCTGGGGGGAAGCCCCTTTCTGTGAGGAGCTGAGCTGCCAGTGCTCCCTGGTTTGATACACATCAAATACTCCAAGCAAAGGAAAAAGAAACAAATCTGAATAACTTGTTGCACTCATCAGCATAACAGCTGAGTTGCATAAACATTCCCTTTGAAATAATACAAAAGCATGAGTGAAATAGAGTCCTACTACCTGCACTTCATTTGTTTTCTTTATTTACATGAAAAATGTTGCTCGTTGCCTGTGGTTCCCCGATGCACAAGGCCTCGCCACTGCATGTTCCTGCTGAGCTACAGAACTGGAGATAAGGAATTGCTGACAGTGGCTCTGTGCCTCAGACACTGCTCCCGTGCTGCTGGGAACAGCGCTGAAGTGACGGTTCCATTACTGAGAATAATATCCTGCTCTCTCCTCCTGGAGGCTGGCTCCGTGATGGACTGTCACAGGAAACTACTTTGTACAAGGGAGAAAAAGACATTTGGAGCTGTCAGAGCAGCAGGAGCATGAGGAGGCTGCCAGCCCTCCCACTCCTCCTCGTGTGATGGGACCCAGGCTCCAGTCAGTCAGGAGGTTTTTTAAGTGTCTTTTTGACCACATGTCCTTTTCCTTACGGAATTTCTAGTAAGGTGTAAGGTTTTTTTTGATCTTTGTGGTATGTGGGTGCATTTAGGATCCTAAATCCCGTGGGCACAGAGGAGACCCTTCTGCCCTCAGGTAGTTGCAGTGCCAGCAGTGGCCCCACGCTGTGACCTCGGGGTGTGCCCAGGCTCTAAGTCAATCCTGGCTGGGGATATTATGTGCTCAGCACCAGGGCAAACGAGGCCCTGCAGAACTAAGCACAGGGAAGCAGCTACAGCGGGGTTCAAAATTAGTCCAGGGCTGAAAATAGAGCCCTAAGGAGAGAGCTGCAAGCAGCCAGGGCTGTGAGTGTGCATGAGCTGCTCACTGCTCTGCCGGGGCCATCTCCAGAACTCATGGCTGTCTTGGAAATTTTGCAAGGGTAAGAGATAAAAATGTTCATTCATGTGAGTGTTTTCTCTCACTGCTCTGGAGAGCACAGGCAGGAGCTGTTGGGCAACGCTGAAGGCAAAAAACCTCTTCCCAGAGAGAGCCACCTGCCTTTATTGGCTGCTGAGGACAAACTGTGGCCTCCCATTCTTGGAAATGTTCCAGGCCAGGTTGGATGGGGCGTGGAGAAACCTGGGACAGTGGAAGGTGTCCCTTCCCCCATGCAGGGGGTTGGAACAAGATGACCTTTGAGGTCCTTTCCAACCCAAATAATTCTAGAAGTGGAAGCTCTTCCTCTACATACCCAGGAACAGTCTCCCCCCTGTAAGACCCAGGCCACAGCACGTTTCTATTTCTACAGAATATACATTTTTTCACAACATTAATTTATATCTGCTGTCCTTGGGGACATTAGATATTCTGTGAACTGATACTCTTATCCTACACATAGTCTCCCAATATTGATAGTTGAAACACGGTGGAAGAAACCAGAATCTCAGGCTTTTATCCAGTATGGCACAAAATGAGCACGAGGGTTCAGCTTTGCTACCTGCAATAGGTGTCATGTTTGAATATGGTGATTTCTCAAAGGAATTGCCTGCAATAATTAACCTCAGAGCTCTGCTGGAAGACGAGTTGTGCAGCGTGTGTCAGTTCATGTGTACACCCACTCCGAGTGCGTGAGGAATCCAGGAGACTAATAGGAAAATTATTTCATGTAGAAAAGCAATGTATTACCATTTTCCAGAAGAAAAGCCTTGGAGCGTGTTTAGTAGTGGAGCACAGAAAGAAACAAGCAGCACGCAAATTACAGATGAATTTGTTGCTGCTGAATATGGGAGAGTCATTTATTTTCTCATGGAAAAAGCAAACACACTTATGACCCTCCCACTTTAAATGCAGGCTTTTTATCTCCAGGACAAGTTTGAGGACGCTGGTGTGGGATGATGCCGAGTTCCTGACGAACCACTTCATCATCACCTACAAAGTCTCCCAAAACATCAATTTCAGCTTCCACTTAAGGACATGCAAATGCCCTCAATACCAGAGTTTCAGGGAATTGCCGCAGAGGAAGAAGTGGCAGCACATTCCACCCCAGACTGGAAGAGGTGCCGAGAGGAGAAAAAGGAGCAGAGCAAGAGGTAATTCCAAGGCCAGGATCCTAAGTGCAGCAGAGGCCTGGGAAAGGACAGCACTCCCCTTTATGCTTCTTCCTTTTTTTTTTATGCCAAAAGTTTCAGGGGCTGAGGTGGATTGGATTCCTGGGGGTTGTCTGCCAGCTTCTAAGAGCATATTTTTGTTCCTGATAAGTTTAACAACTGGATCCATTCTTTGCCTCAAGGAAAAATATGTCAGAGGAAGAAGTAGGTCAGTTTTCTCCCGGTTACACCTTCACCCTCAACACAGGTCACCTGCTCCAGGAGTCCAAGGGCTGTTCTGTTCCTGCCATGGATCTAATGCCCAATCCACCACGAAAATGAAAACATTCTTCTCAAATATAAGGGGATTTGGATTGGGCCTTAATGCTTAATCTAAAAACAAGAGCAGCTTGTTCTGATGATAATGCCAGAAAACGAGAGCCTGGAACCAGTGTGTCGAAAACCGAACCCTTCGAACAGAGATTATAAAACAACCAGCAAATTGTTTGCAAAGACACTCTGCACACAATCCTGCAATATGGAAGAGTGATAGAGGCTGGAATAACCTTTGGACACCAGGTTGTATTTCCTGGTGACACAAACAAAGAATGCCCTCCCCTTGCACTTTGAGAAGACAGGGAAATAAACGTTGAATCTTAAGACAGACTCAAATGAATCTTTAATGATTCTGAAATATTCATATAATCTACCAGTTACATGCAGCAGGAAAATAATTTATGAGAATTATAACAAAATTAGGTAGAATAAGGTCAGTCTGCTATTGCTGTTGTGCAGCTAAACTTATAATCATGGTTTCAGTAGATGGATATGAAGATAATTCATCTGGTCGGCACAGGCATTAAAGGCTCGAAGCTCAATCATGCAGCTTCACTTTTCAGACAAGCCCTAAAACTCTTGTCAAGTGAGCTAATCTGCAGGATCCGGTTTTGATCACGAGCCTGGTGCGCAGTGGTGGCCAAAACCACACGGGGTTTTGGGGACTACAATATAAGAAAGATCTAAAGATATTAGGGAGCATCCAAGGGAGACCGTGAAGATGGTGAAAGGTCTGTAGGGGAAGCCAAATGAGGAGTGGCTGAGGGCACTTGGCTTGCTCAGCCTGGAGGAAACTGAGGGGAGACCTCAGTGCTGTCAACGACTTCCTCCCGAGGGGCAGCTCCAAGCTCTGCTCTCTGTCACGAGGGAATGGCTGGAGCTATGTCAGGGTGGGTTAAGGATATCAGGGAAAGGTTTTTCCCCCAGAGGGTGCTGGGCACTGCCCGGGGTCCCCAGGGAATGGGCACAGCTGTAAGGGTGCCAGAGCTCCAGGAGCGTTTGGACAGCACTGCCAGGGATGCTCAGGGTGGAGTGGTTGTGGTGTCTGTGCAGGGACAGGGGTTGGATTCGATGATCTTTGTGAGTTCCTTCCAGCTCAGGATATTCCATGATTCTCTTCTACAACTCTCTGACCCCTGCTTGCCGTGTGGACAGCAGGACAGCAGCCTCTAGACAGGGCTGGGAGACAAGAGCGTGTCTAACAGTAAAAAAACCCCACATCTTGTACCTATCACACATTTCTTGCTGTTGTTACAGATCATGACATGAAACCGGGAGAGAAATTCTCTTTTTGCCAAGAAACACATAAGATGTGTAAGTCAGGCTTTGGCCTGAAAACCATCTTTGATGTCCTTTGATGGTGAGCAGGGAGTAACTCAGCAAATCTTGAAGGACATTATTTGTAATACCACGAAGAAAAGCATCGCTGATACTTTTTGATACAAACCCAATGTTTTATTGAGCCTTACTGGCAGCAGAGAGAAATAACCCTACCTGCACTTAAGAAAATGACTGCTTCAGTACAGAGGAATCTATCACGCACCTAAATGTTCCCACAGCTGGCGATTTTTGCGGAGAGACAAAGTTTCTTTGGCGTTTCCGTGCTTCCCTGCATCCAAAGGGAAGGCTGGGTGAAGATGCTGACTGGTTGTGGCCCTGCGGGGTGAGGATGGGGTCGGGATGGAGTGGGGGCTCAGCAGCCCCGATGCCACCTCCTGCCCAGGAGCTGCTTCCCCAAACCCCTGCAGAGCCCACACGTTCCCCGGGCTGTGTGTTTGGAAGGCCAGGAGCTGCCTGACAGCTCACTGGAGTGGGTCACGACCCAAGTCGCTCTAGTTCACCCCTTTTTTAACCAAAGAGGCCCTTTCTCCATCATGACTGCCACAGGGTGGAGGGAAGCGGTGCTCCCCCGGCAGCCACAGCCCATGTCACCACCCGCCCCTCAAGGTGGGGTAGGGGCTGAGGGCGGCAGGGCTGTGCGGGCAGGATGGTTGACCCGCGTGATGGTTGCGGGTCCGTGATGGGGAGAGGATCTCTGAGGATCGTGGGGTCAGTCAGAGTTACGGGTCCGTGAGGGGGCGGCGGGGCCGTGAGGGGCCG
>VZRF01002180.1:363276-416622 GCA_013396875.1 Vireo altiloquus
CCGCCCGGGTGGGGCGGGGATGCGGGGAGGGGGCTCCGCCGGCCCCCGGCGCTGCTCGGCCGGGCCATGGGCGTGCGGGCGCGGAGCCTCTGCTGCTTCTCGGGGGCTCGGCGGGGGAAGGAGCCGCAGGTGCTGCCCTGGCTCTGCCCCTGCCCCGGCGCGGCCCCGAGGGCGGGGAGGGGGCGGCGGTACCTGCCCGCATTGTTCGGGAGAGCCCCATCCTTCCTTTATCCCGTCGGCAGGTGACGGGGCTGCGCCTTTCTCCGCCGCCTCGGCCGGGGGCTCGCCCAGCCGGGCCCTGCCCTTGACAATAAGGGATGCTCGCCCCGGGCTCCGAAGCCTTTTGATTTCCGAGTGGCTTTGGAATCGCTACATCAGCCCTCCCGATGGAAATCCCGAAGGATGTCGGGCCTGTTGTGTGCAGCCCCTCTCCCGTGTGCCTTTAGAATCGTCGGCTCGTGTAAAAGTCTCTGCCTTTTGTTTTTGTTTTAGATGGTGGATGTTGATGTTTGTGCGGGTGGAGATAGTACCAGAAGAAAAATGGATGCTCTGACAGATAGTGCAGTTGAGATTGTCCCTTTGGAGCTCTATGATTCAGCCAGAGCAAAAATAGCTGCTAATCTACAATGGATCTGTGCTAAAGCCTACGGAATAGGTAAGATCACCTCTATCAAGAAGTCATTCTTGATTTTGTTCTTACTTTTTCTGTCTCCCCTGCTGTTCCAGGAGTAATTAAATGTGGCTTTGTTTTAAATATCAATAATATGGCAGCCTCCTCTCTTGTAATATTGTATCTCTGCTGGTACCTTAAACAGGAATAACGGGACTGTATGAGATGCCCTGAATCAGCAAACCTAATGGTGAACGCTCCCAGATGGTGCTTGGCAAGAATTGCCTGCCTCAAAATGTTTAAATCCTTGCTTTAGCTAAGCAGACTTTGTTCCACCGAGCTTTATGTCACTGCTTGCAGGCCCCAAGCCCCTGCAGGCTTTAGGTGCTTCCTTGTCTGGTCATCTTGGCCGATGGATGCTGGCATCTTGCACCCTTTGTATGCTCACTTACGACTTCTTTTTCTGTCAGCTTGTGGTTTTACTTCCAAAATGATCTAAAAAATAATCCATTTATGTTCAGCAACGATTTTGTTTTGTGGAAAGAAATGTTGAATGAGCAGGTGTAGTTTGGGTGCTGTGATATTAAAAGAGCAGGTTGTAGGTGATAAAGGAGTTCTTCCTTCCCTCACATTGTCATAAACTTTTACTGTCAAACGTGGAAAAATAAATATTCTTGGAGTATATTTGTAGAGTGTTTTCCTGGCAGCTATTGAAATTTGCTTTTTTGTTTTGAACTAGATCTGTCTCGATGTACAAGATACCTCTCGAGTTTAAGTAGCTTCATTATGAAGAAATAGGATGCAATACTAGTGGATTTGTTTTATCCAGAACAAAAGATATAATAAAAACCTGTATAGAGTCTTGTTTTGGAAAATGAGGTGGCCCTGTTAATCTAAGTCTAATTCTCCAAACTCATAATATGCTTAATGGATTAGCACTGGCTTACTTGGTGACAAGGCTGAAGAAAAGTGGTCCATTCCTGCCATTAAATATTAATCTTTGCTGGAATATTTTTCGAAATTATTTTTCTTTTTAAACATTTCCAGCTTTCTCAGTGTCTCCCTCATCTTGATGGTGATGAGCAAAACACAATCAGGAGCTGACAGTGTTTAATGTATTTTGTTATGAGCAACAAGAGGAAAAAAACCTCAGGGATCAGACGATGTCTGAAAATGTGGGAATTTGGGGAGGCTGTCAGGGGAACACTGATAACTTAAAAGAACAGAACAGGCACTTCCTCCTGTAAATATTTTTCAGTTACTGGAATTGTTTGTTACATTTCCTGAAACTTTTTAGCGATCTGTGACAAAATGACTATTCCAGACCTGGGGATGCACTATTTATATTGAGACTTTGTTTCGAGGGAAAGCTGATCCTAAATGGGAAGGGACTGGCACGGATCCTACGCTGCAGAGACAGCTCGGTGGCCTCGTGCTGCTGGGTGGTGTCTGCTCCAGCACTCAGGCTTGTGTCTGAACCTCTTGGGCCAGTTAATTGCTTAATGGCAAGTCTGTTTATGCTCCTGACAACACAGGTTGTAAAAGTATTTGGCTTTCCCGTGACTAAAAGCTAAAAAGAAACAGCTTTTCCCGTGGCAGAGCTGGGATCTCTGGCTGCAGCAGCCTCTGCTGGTTTTCCTGCTTGCATTTAGGCTTGTTCAGATGACAAATAATAGAAGCTAAATGCCACAAACAATAGGAAAAAGTAATTTTTTCCCCAGTGAGTAAGGATTGCTGTCCATGTATGTCTTTGCAGGACTGTGGCCCGTGGAAATGTAGTTTGATTTTTGAAATGGCTCCTGCAAGTAGCTGTCACATGTTAGCCATTACTGCTGGGATAGCATTGCACAATCCCTAGAAATTTATAAGCCTCTTTAATTCATAGAGAGATGGGTTTAAGAATCCTGTGTGATTATAATTTTGAATAATACTTGAATTTAACACATTACTTGTCATCTCTCAAGGTTGTGCTTTAGTTTTAAGATATTGGATGTTGTTCAGTGAGTCTTGGGCAGCTACAATCAATTGTGATTTTATTATATAAAATCTTACTCCACGGATTAAAGGGTTTGAGGACTTTTTATTATTCTAGACTTATTTCTGGTTAATTTGGTAAAAAAAGGTTATCTGTTTTAAGATAAGAGTGCTGAAATTAAAACACTTCTGTTCTGAAGTAAATCTTACCAGGCTCCATAACTGCCTTCAAGTGAATGAGTATTTTTATGCAATGTTAGATTTTGATTTGATTTATGAATTAACATAATTTTGTGCCCAGTCTTTCAAATTCTGGTGCATTTCATTTGGGTAAGGCTGAGCTCGTGGTGAAGAGTGGAAAGGGTCAAGAACAGGAACTTGATGCTGGTGTAGATTGTTACTGAAAGTCATTCACCCTGCAGCTTTTACCTGCAACTGTATTTCTCTTTGCTGTTAAAGGATATTTGCATTCTCCACTTCTAAGCTGGCATTTAAATAGGAAAATTCTTCATCCTTTGTTTTCTTTTCCTCAAGGACAAATCACTGGGAGCATGCATGACAAATAATTTGAAGTCCTAGTTTGGGCTTTGTTTTATTTGATGATGCAAGATGATGCAGTCCTCCTGTTTTTTTTTTTCCTTCTGGCCATGAAAAGAGAATTTTGGTAGCCAAACAAGTGAGCAGCTACACAAACACTGCTGGACAGGAATTGGGCTGGAATATTTGTTCCTGGAAACCTGCAGCTCCTGGCTGTGGTGGATGCCTGGCTGGCACAGATGGGCTCCAGAGGGAGGTCCTACAACTGTTTGTCTGAATTCCAGAAAACAGGGAATGAAGGAAGGTGTTTCTCCATTCAGTGTCACACATCTCACCAAATAAATCTGGGAGTACTGATATGGATCACTCTCAGTCTGAGCACATCTGGGAACCTTCTATAGTCTGGAAAGAATCTAAGTCCCTTTAGCTGAGACAGTGGTTTGAGAAAATGGAGTTGAATTAGACCAGAATTACCTTTTGTTTTTTTTCATCCTCAAACTTTGATGAGGACCAAAAAGCCACTTCAGGGAATTCTAATTGCTCATGTTGAAGGGGTTGAGGAGCAAAGCTGCCACTGAGTGTGGAGAGCTTCAGTTCACAGAGGGTGAGCGTGGGAGGGCTGGGGAGGCATGGCAAGCCCTCCATGGGGAGATCACTTTTCCACAGAGGCTGGAATGATCCAGATTGCCAAGCAGGAATGAGGCCACACAGAGCAGTGGGAAGTGGACTTGGTCCTTCAGCCCTTCTGGCCCCTCAGGCTCTGAGCAGCAGCACTTGGAAAGAACAAACTCAGGATGGTTTTATTTGGTGCCACCTGGGAAAATAATGCCAATGAAAAATTCTGATTTCTCAGCAGATTTAGCGTGGCATTAATTTAGATGTAGAAATTAGGTTTTCCATCATTGTGGCTATAATAATAAAATTTAGATACTGAAGGATGTGGAAGTCTTGCTGTGAGCAGTGGGTTCTTTCCAACCCTTTCCACAGCAAATGTTGTTGCCTCTGTAAAACAGTGTGCAAAATTCAGATTTTTCAGAAGGGACCTGATGGGTTTTACTTATTTATCAGGGCTGGGAGCTTTACATAGTTTCCAGACTTAATGCTGACAGTAGCCTGAAACCTTTGGCAAGATGCAGGCAGGAAAGCCAAGGACCAGTGGAATGCATTGGAGGGGAAATGCAAGTTTGTCATTTTTGGTCTTTGAGTACTTAAAACTTACTTGCTAAATAAGGTTTTACAGTACTGTAATAGCTCCCCACAGTTACCAGTTGGTAGAGGCAGTGTGAGAATGTTTCCTGGGCTAAATTCCCTAAATCCCTGGATTCCCTGCTTGTCTTTGTCAGCTTTCTTCTCAGGTTGGTAGTAAAATTACTTTTAAGAAAGCTGTTGTGTTTAGCAAATATGAACAGTTAAACTCTTGTTTCTTTAATAGCACCTGTTTGATAAACACTGAGTATTATTGTGTGAAGTTTACAGGGGTGAAGGATTCCATAATTATTATTTTGTCTCCTGTGCTTTATCCAGGTTTGTGGCTTTATTCCTGATCAAAAGATATGATAATAAGTGCAGTTTGCAAAGCCTTTAGCTTGGGGTTTTTCCTGCCTGTTGTATGTAAATTTTTATGTGTCCTATTACAGATCACTTACAGGGTTTAGAATTCAGTGCTGTAATGAGAACCAGCACAAAATGTTTATATTCTGGTGGTCTTAGTGCTGAGAAGGTGTAGTTTGTGCTCATGCTCTGCAGCTCAGAGGACATTCACCCAGTGCTGAATAATTCTGGGAACAGATACTGATACTAACGAAATCCTACTCAGAATTTGAATAAGCTTCGTGCTGTTTACCAGGACAGCTTGGCTCCCTTTCCATGTGAAACCAGTTCTTCATGCTTCTGGAGGTAAAATAACATCTAGGGTGTATCCACCCCATCAGTTCAAGGGATAAGTCAAATTTGTTCAGATTGCTGTATTTTTCTTTATCAAGTCATAATCAGGTGGTTGTCTTTGAACAGGTTTGTGTAAGTGAGATGATAAAGAAATGGTTCCTCCCCCAAAGCAAGGAGAGTCTGGCAGTAATTGTCTCTCTGACAGTTGTTGCAAGTGAAGTTATTTTTGTAATCCTCTCAAGGATTTTGTACTTGATGATATACACTCAAAACTGACAGTTTTTGAGAGATTGGGACTCATTGATTTGATGGAAGAGACCAAAAGAATTACTGAATGAAAAATCATGGTGGTTTATTTTTGAGTCCTTCATCTCTTACAAAAATAGGCAGTGGAGGTATCTCCCCAATAGGCTCAGCAGGGCAAGAAGACTTGAGAGTTTATGCTGCTGAAACTTGGAAAAAATATGATATTTTTTTGTTTTTATAAGTGTGAGGAGCAGCAAAAAAGCGCATAAGAGTAATGTGGTATAAACTTACATCAAACTCGTGTGTGGAAGAGATGCAGTCAACTCTGATACTGAGGGTAGGGTGGTAAATTCTTCATCACCAGAAAACTTAGGGCAAACTGAATGAATGATGTTCACCTTCACTGATCTCATTGCAGGTTATGTACTCTTGGTTTTAAGTTGCTGTAAAACCACTGGTGCCTTTTGAACCCCTCAGTTTGTGTAAAATTGGCAACTCTAAAACTTGTGTTGAAGTTGATGCAAACATTTCCCTCTGGAAACAACTCAGAAAGCACATCAGAAAAAGCAGGAGGTGTTTGCAAGCTTTTCAAGAACATAAAGGTGACTTCCTTTGGGAATTAAGATGGTATTGGAAGCTTTTTTATAAGCAAAAAACTAAGGGCAATTTGGTTTCCTTTAGTACAGTTTGTTATATTGCTTGAGCAGAAATTTTTGTAGCTATAGCTTAGGTGTTAATTTCTCAGAAGTTAATTTTTCATATTGTTTTCTTCCAAAATCCTAGCCATAAATGTGTAAAAACTCAAGTTTTAATGAACAGAACTTTTCTAACCTCCAAGTTCAGTTATAGGTCATGGAAGGAAGGTGGTGGAAAAGACAGAAACTGGGACTTGGAAAACCTGGGACATTTTCTTCAAAAAGAGCATTGGCACATTCTGTAGTGAGGCAAGGACAGAGCATGTGACACCTCTGGAGTCTGTCTGATCCCTGAAAACTAGGGAGAAAAGGTGTCCATGATAGCAGGGCTACCTGTGTGTCCATGGTGTGTGGTTTAAATCAGCACCTCTGAGGTGTGTAACTGTCCTGAATGGGTCACCTCTGGAGGTGTGTAACTGTCCTAAAAGTGACAACATATTCCTGAGATTTCTGGCAGTGTGGGAATTTTGTCGTTTTTAAGAGGGGTTTGGAGAATGAGCAGCCCTGGGTGCTGCAGGTAAGAATAATTAACAGATGTGAAAGGTAAGATCAGTGTCTTCAGTTGCACTTTCAGATGCAGATTTCAAATATTGAAGACATGTCTCAATTAAAGCTCTTTTTTGTCTGTTCTGTGTTACCCCATTTGAGACAACTGCATCATGTACAGATCATCAACTCTATTTGGAAGTTTCTCAACTCAGAATTATACATTTATTTAGCATCCTGTTTGTATTGCAGGGTTTCCTGCCCTTTATTTCTCATTTATTTGTGCCTGCCGTTATGTCCAGCGTGAAATAAATTTGAATTAAATAGTAAAGTTAGCATTGCCACTCTTGAGCTTTGATGTGGTTTTTATATCTTCATTTTTTTGTGGATTGTTAGTCAGGACAAAAATCAGGACTGCTCCTCTGTGTGACAGACAGACAGAAGTGTTATATGGACTAATGTAAAAAATTACCCTGGGCAAGTGTTTACAGTGAAATAAGTTGCAATTATGGGAGGATTAATGTTGATGAAAAACTTCCTTTGATAGTCTTCAGATTATTAAACCTGGTACTAAAAGTTTTTCCCACCCATCCCTATCCTTAATCCTGGTCAATCCAAATCCATTCAGTCCTTAAGCAGTTATGTGGAGATCAGAAACATGAAATTAGAGGATCCTTCAGTATAAAAGAAAAAGATTTCAGGTTTCTTGACTGGTCTTGCAGATTGAATTACGAGATCCAAGTTGGGCTTTTTCCCTGTTTTTTGTTTGTGTGTTTGTTTTGGGTTGTTTGTTTGGGGTTTTTTTTTTTAACATATTGATTTCCGTGACATGGAATCTCCTCACTAAGAACTAGATCCATTTAGTGCTAGAAAAGGCTTTTAAAAATCATTGAAATGGAGCTGGTTTAATCAGAAATTGATGTCTGCCTGCCCCTGTCACGCGGGAGGCTCAGCACCTCACTCCCATGGCCTCTCCTGTGTTAATAATGTGTGTAAAGACCCCAATCCTATAGATTGGATCCCTCCTGGGCGCGTTAGTGTTGCAGAGAAACCTTTTTGCTCGCTGTGGTTGCAGTCTATAAAATAATCACAGTCTCTCTACCTTGTGGAGAAGGGAAAATCCCGAGGAAAATCTGGCTTGTGGGGCAGATGTCTCAGAGGGATTTCGGGGCTTTTTATCCACCCCTTCCAGCCCAATTCCAGGCACTCACCTCACTTTTCGCATCAGGGCCTGGGAGCTGGTGCAGAGCAGGTGTTGATCCTAAACCCCTCATCCAAGTGCTTCAGATTTCGCACATTTGGAATTTGCATTTTTTTTGTCGTCGTTTCACAAAAAGCCTTTAAAATCTCGGAGTGGTGCTAATGCTCTGCCAGAGATGTACAACTTCATGGATATTTTATGAGCTTGTATTATTTCCTTTCACAAATAATTCTAGTACAAAGCAACGTGTCTTTGGTTGTTAAAGGTGTAGCTGCTTGTAATGAACTAAAATGTTGAATTATAAGAGCTGCTTTGCATTTGGATTTTTGGATCTTTCCTCAGTCTTTAGAAATGGAAACTTGAGTTCTCCCTCTAGAAATGGAAATGGCCATTAAATGGAATGAGCTTTCAACAGCCTTTGATTTTAGGTCAGGTTGACTAACGTTAAGAAGATTAAAAATATCTGAATTTATTATGTATTTCACTAAAAATGGACACCCATGTTAACAAATGCTACTTAGGTAGTGCCAGTGGGGTTTATTGTGTCTCTTCCAACCATCTTCAGTAGAAAGTCACATTCAATGTGAAAGGAAAAATAATTATCTTAATTTTAAAAAAACTTCAGAAAGCTTCAGATTTTATAAAATGGGTCCAGCACTGTGTGACTAACAGGAGCTGTTAGGGCTGTTGGACAGCACTGGTTTGCCACATATTTTTATCTAAGTGAGATGTACTTGTGGCTCATGCAATAACTCTCTGTCTCCATTCCTCTTCTTCATGAACACCGAGTGCTCTGCAGTGTACAAATATTGTCTGGCTTATTCTGCAGTCAAAGATATGGGTAGGAGTTTCTTGGAACGGGAAAATTAAATTATTCTGGAAATGAGCTGAATGAAAAGTAAATATGCTGCCAAATTAATAATTCTTTTAAGTGTAGATGTGTATATTTAAAACAAACTGTTTAAGTGACTTTGGGGAAAGATATTCAGAGTGACTTGATAGCATTAGATAGAATTTTATGTTTGAAGTTTAGGAAATGTCAGGCTTCTATTAAGACAATACACTTGAGGCTAGAAAATATTTTTCTTGGAGTTGGAGACTCTCATTATTCCTGCTAGGTTATTATAAAGATCAATAGCTTCCAGGCTGATTACCCAATAGGAGGAGAAGCTTTTCTTTTGGGATGTAGAGCAAGGGATGGATTTGAGATGTCTTGGACATATTTAGAGTGATTGGAATATCAGTTGTTGTTAGTGCCTTTCTCTTGTGCCAGCTCTGAGCTGTGCTGGGGAGCAGTAAAAATGTGTTTATGGCTGGTGGTGTGCAAGGGTGAGGCCTTCTGTGTTGCTAATTTTAACTTCTTTGAAATTACCACACTCAGGGTCTAGACTCAGTCTAGATAAAATCCTAACACAACTTGTGGAAATTGGGCCAAGGCAAAAGAAGTTCTTTTTTAGACTTGGTTTAAAGTTCTTGTTTAATCCAAGTGGAGTGGTTTTGCTTCCTAGGCTTGAATTATTTAAAGGCTGAAAGCTGCAATAGTTCGATTCGATGCTCTTGAAAAAAGAAATAGATAATGATCTCACTGGTTGGTTTGTAAAATGTTCAAGGCTTTAGTCAGATATTTTGGTCTTTTCGATCTGAATTACCAAAATTCATCAAAAAATTGGTGGCTTAGCTTTGAGGCTGGCCAGCCTCTCTTGGTGACCAAGCCTTGCAGTTATCCAGTTGCTGTGCACAGATGCTTTGGGATTTTGCTTTGAAGATAAGGATAAACCTTGCCCGTGTGCCACCCATTTTAACCTGTGATCCAAACAGCTGCTAGTCCCCAATAAAACGCGACTGCCACTAATATTCACCTCTGGGTTTGGGTGATGAGCAGTGCCACATGCTGATGCCATCTCCTCCCTTTCAGACAACGTCCCCGAGGAGCTGAAGGACCCATTCTACATCGATCAGTACGAGCAGGAGCACATCAAACCCCCTGTGATCAAACTGCTGCTCTCCAGCGAGCTCTACTGCCGCGTCTGCAGCCTCATCCTCAAGGGGGATCAGGTGGCAGCTCTGCAGGGACACCAATCCGTGATCCAGGCGCTGTCTCGGAAGGGGATTTACGTCATGGAGAGCGATGATACACCTGTGTCTGAATCTGATCTGGGCTCTGCACCAATCAAAATGGTTAGCTTAATTAAATCCACCTAATCATCTGCTTTTTATTTAACGCTAGTTAAAATAGTAAATGGAGTGAGGAGCTCTTAATTTCTAGGTCGCTAACCTTAGGAATGTTTTATTTTAAATACAGTTAGAACGTACCGTTTTTTAAAAGGGATTTTATTTTCCAATACTCTCTCTTTTCTTCTTTCAGAGTTCTCATATGGCAATGATTGATGCTCTTATGATGGCCTACACTGTAGAAATGATCAGCATTGAAAAGGTGGTTGCCAGTGTCAAGCGTTTCTCTACATTCAGTGCCTCAAAAGAACTGCCCTATGATTTGGAGGATGCCATGGTTTTCTGGATTAACAAGGTAAATTTTACTTTGCCTGTCTTTCCTTGCCTCTTTTCAGATTTTTTAAAAGGTTCTGATGAATATCTTCCTTTCTTACTTGTGTGTTTCTGTCATCTCTTTCTACTTTTGCAACTTGTTTTACTTAGGCATGAATAAAGCTGGTAAATTTTAAAATAAAGAAGATAATCAGGAACTGAGTTAGAGAAACTGTAAAAATTGGATTCTTTATTTCCAGACAAGTTGCTATGAGGTGTTTTTTTGATTGGTGGGGTTTATTTTTAGGTGAAGCAGTGTTTCATGTTAAATAACAGGATGGACTTTGACTGGCTGGAACATTGAACAGAAAAACTGAAACTTTTCCAAGGGCAGCAGTTAAGTTACTGTAATTCTTTTGAGTGAAAAGAGTCACATTCCAAAGAGAATGTGTCCTTGCAAACCCAGGATTGTGATTACAGTCACTGCTAATAGAGAGCTGCTGTAGAAAACTGCTGTGCCATGTTTTCCTATGAACTTTTTATGTTTGTAGCATGAATTGACCATTAAGTAACAGGATGAAGAAGAACACTTATGGAAACATATCCAGGTGTATTTTAATTCATCTTCCATGCTGTGCCCTTTTAGGTGAACCTTAAAATGAGAGAGATAACGGAAAAAGAGATTAAATTAAAACAACAACTAATGGAAAGTCCAGGGCATCAAAAGGTAAAGCAAATTTGTCTTCAGCTGTGATATTGTGTGTGGATGATTAATGGATTTAAATATCAGTATTTTTTTTTTTGTCAGAGAAATGTGAGGGCTCCAATCCTCAAAACTGAGATTTTCTGCATGCAGTTTGTTTTGTCTCTGTCATCAGTGCCCTTCTTTGCCTTTGAAGCCCACTGGTATCTTCTGAGTTTCCTTTAACTTTCAGTAGGATGAAAACAAAATAACCTGTATCAAGTGTATGTGGGTAAATATGACTCAGCTTTCACAGCACAAAATATATGTTCTATATTTTGAAAGCTCTTGGGGCATATTCTTTTTGCATGGGTTATTTGTCTAATGTGTTTTTAGGGATTTATTCAGGTTCTGTCCAGTAAAGGATACTCTTGGCATTCAAATGTTATATGTGTGTGTTTGTAGTTTTTTCCATCTTTTTCCCTTGAAATTATATCACAATGCACTAATATTGCAAAATATAGCACACTTTCATTTCTGGAGAATGTCAAATAGGTGTTTCTCGAACAAAACCTTAAGAGAAATTATAAATAACATATTCTTTCCTCAAATTGGCATTGCTGGGCAAAGGGCTCAAAGTGTGACATAGGAACAAGGCACAGTTGTTTAATTTTCATGTTAGTGGCAATGGTTTTTTATGTGCCTTTTATGGAAAATAATATCCTTCAGCCAAAATGAGCTGTTTAATTAAAATCTGATGTGTGTTCTAAAGGATCCCTTGAACCATTTGACCCTATTGGCTTTTGGGTCTCATGTTAGTATCTTTAAATCTAAATTTCTAGGCTACAAGCCCTCTGAAATATGAAAGTGTTGATTGCTGAAGTGCATTTAAGTATTACTGCTTCTAACTTGCGTTGCTGATGTTCCTTTCCTATTCCTACGTTCCTTTCCTTGCTTCCTGAGCAGTCTCCTTCCAAATGGTATTGGAAATTAGTACCTGTAAGTGAACTACTTTTACACTGGTTGTCATCCACAAAACCATGGCTTTTTAAACTTCCTCAGAGTGTTTGCTTCCATTCCAATGCTTCTTAGCTGCTCTTTGAGAAACACCTGTGTGAGCTTTTGGGTCATCAGGCTTTGTTTTCATGACACGCTTTTTTTGCATACTGTACAGCATACAGCATACTCACTTTGCAGCATCTCAAAATTGCTTCCACACTGCAGGAGTGAGGGAGTAGCAGCAAAAAAAAAAAGAAAACCCTGGAAAATGTACCAGTTTGAAATGGTTGCATTTTTGCTGGGTTTTGTTGTAAGCAGGAACTGATCGCTGAGCGCTGAGGTGAGAGAAAATCTGGGTGGCTTAAAGGGCTGCCTAATCTTGGAATCCATAGTTAAGATACTCAGATGTTTGTGCTTAAATAATGCTCTTACACTGCTCCTGCACCTGCTCTGGTGCAGATTTGTAAATCTGTCAGAGCCAGAGCACTGCTGTTCAGTGAGGTGTGGGGTAGGAGATTTGCCAGAGCAGTTTGGATCCGGTGGGACACTTGCTGGGATCATGGGCTCAGTGAAGGACCCTGAGCTGGCACAGTGGGAGGGAAGACAGCTTGAACATTGGAACAAAATGCTTCTTTTGCTTTATGCTGAACTGTGAAATTGGAATATCAATTCCCATATATATAAAAAAATAACAAAATTGTGCTTCTAAAATCCTGCTTTTTTTTTTTGTCTGAGTTTTCTGGGTTTATTTCAACTGGCAGAGACTTTCCTTTGTTCCTTTGCTTTCCTTAGCTTTGATACCCTTTCTCCTGCCCTTGCAGGAGTTGGTGTTACTCATTTTCTCTCTGGGAAGATGAGCTGTTGTCTCAGTTGTTAATTCCAAAGGGCAGAGCACTTGGAAAAGGCAGGTGTGATCAGGCAGCCTCCCCATGATCTCTGTGCCTTCCCACAGAGAGCTCAGTCCCACTGCAGCCTCCTGATCCTTTGTTTGAACCAAGTCTGTGGGCTGGAGTAAAAACTTCAAATATCTGAAATTAAAGGAAGGAGTAAACAAAGGTTGTCTCACTTCTAGTCCACTTAGATTTCAATGATTTACTGACAGATTTTCCAAAGTTGTCAGATTCTGTCAATTCTGTGCTTTTTTTATTTAGTGATTTTTGTTTGGTTGGGGGTTATTTAATACAGAATTCTCTCTAATTTCTGCAATTACTGCATACAGATATCATTCATTGTATGCATGGGCAGGAGGGTTACAAACCACAACACTCAGCTTAGAAAATAAGGAAGAATTCAGAATTTTCAGTATAAAAGACTGAATAGTTATGAGAATAATAGTTGAGCAAAAAATAAGGAATGAAATTAAGTCCATAAAAAGCCTCCTTGATAAATTTGTGGGGTTTTTCACCAGAGCCAAAAGAAACAAGAAATTTTTACAGATTTTTAGTTTATGGTATTGACTGTTGTTGGTTTAAATTCCATTTAAGCCTGTTGGAAAAGAAATATTTGTATCTACTTTAACTACAGGAAGACTTAAAGTTTAAAAATATTTCTGAAGGTGGTTTTTTTGTTAATTTGCTTACTTTAAGTGGATGAATGTTGACCCTTTGAAGCTAACCAGTTCACCTTGGTGTGCACACTTATTCTAGCAGACTTAATGACCACATTTCCAGTGCATAATGGATGTTGCTGATGCCTTTGATTTGTTTCTTGTTGGAATAATCACCATCCTATATCTCACTGTTTCTCTTTGTGTAAGCCTGATCTGATGCATGCCCTGTCACACTGCATGCTGGAACCAGTGGAATATGCTCGTGTGGTACAGTATGATTCCCATTCCATTACATCTTTGTGGAGTGCTCCAGGCTGGGGAAAAACCCAATTTGCACCTGGTAAAAGGACAAGAAAAATAGCATTAGCATGCAGAAATAGCTTTGAGTTCCTTTGGGAAACTTAGCATAGCATGTGCAAAATAAAGAAAAGAAACTGGTTCTCATTGCTCCAAGTGATCTTCATTCCTCTGAACAGATTTTTTCACAGCCTGTGCCATCCTAAATTGACACTTAGGAGTGTGTGTGTGTGTGTAGAGCTTTCCCAGGCTGGCTTGGGAAGTGTGGGATGCCATTGGTAAAAGCCAGCTCTCCTCTGATGATTCAATATGTGATTGGTGTGTTTGCACAGCAGACGAGAGATTCTGTTAAATCCCAGTGATATCAATGCCCTGAAGTGTCCAAGGGATGTTTTTCCAGCACTGCCAGGTGTCTCTGCCAGGCCCTGCAGTGCATTTTGCTTTTGCTTTTCCCACCTGCTTTGCTGCTCAGTTTAGACACAGCCACCCAGTGCAGTAGTGTGTGGATGCTCAGGAAACAGCAACCCTGGAACTTGCAAAACTTGCAAGAAGCAATGCCAAGATCTGTTCTTCAGCTTTGGCAGCTCCGAATTCCCTGAGGGCTGCGAGGTGGTTTGCACCAGAGTTTGATTTTGATCCCTAGTAAATCCAGGAGAGTTTTGCTAGGGATGTTGAGGCCTCCTCCTCTCTGACTGTTTTGGAAAAGGCCATGTTTTAATTTTTGCACAACACCTGTATTGCACACTGGCCATGGTCTGGTTCTCTCTGAGAGAACTTTGCTGTCTGTGGACACAACAGCAAATCCGTGGATGTGGGTAAGGTATGAGAGATCAGCAGCTCATCAGAATTATTTTTGCTGTGTTTTGTTTTTCCCAATCTTTAAGTGTTTTCATGTAGCAACCCATGTCTCTTTCTTTGGATCTGCTGCATTCGTGCATGTGTGTGGAAGGATTTTGAATTAAATTGATTATAATGAGTTAAAAGGTGTGAATGAAGTGAGGAATCTGGCAGCACGGATTGCTCCTGGGCATGAGGAGACTGAATGGCAGATGAACAACCTGCTCTAGTGGAAGGTTCCCTGCCCATGGCAGGAGGTTGGATTAGATGATTTTTAAGGTCCCTTCCAACCCAAACCCTTCTTGGATTAAAAGGGAAACACCATTTCCTTCGGAATTGGCTTCCATAGGGAGAAAAGCACAAGTTTGTTTGGTTTTGACTGGGGGCAGAATGCCAGAGGGGATCCACCGAAAAGAGTTTTCAGTGCTTAACACAGATTCCTTTTTCTTTGCCTTTTTTGGGGTCTTTTTTGCCTCTTTAGCATGGTGTGAAGCCTTGTTTTCTCTCGGTAGGTGCGTTACAGAAGAGACCACCTCTCCAGCAGACAGTTACCTTACTTCCCTGTGCTGGAAGATCTGATGAAGGATGGTAGTGATGGTGCTGCTCTTCTAGCTGTGATTCACTATTATTGTCCAGAGCAAATGAAACTGGATGGTATGTAATAAAGGTTTTGAGGGGAAAAAAGGAATAAAAGGCTTCAGGCTTTGAAAGCTGGACTAGAAATACATGAAAAATTTAAAATGCAGCTCATCTATTATATTGGTAGTGGACTATGGCAAATTGGAGGCAGGTGACATATGGAATCTGCATTTTAAAAATGATCTCTTTGATCTTGTTTTTTTACTTACTGTATTTAGAAGACTGTGCTCTATAAATGATGAACTAAAAAAGAATCCTTTCTTTTCCAGCTTTAGATGATGTGACTTTCTTTGCTCAAATAACTGAGCTTGGTTTCAATACCATAAAAAAGGAGCACATGTCCACCAGTATTAGCTGATAATTCTCACGTTTTTCTGTAGGAGTGCATAACTTGGCATTTTAAAATCTAGAGTTTAAAATAGTTTCTCTCAATCAATAGAAATTGTCACTCTTGAGCATTGCAAAACATGAGTTCTCTTCCCCAGAAAATGTTTTTTCTTAGTAAGTCAATATCGTTGTTGCATTAATTTCTGCAAATCAACATTTTGTATTGGTTTTTAAATTCTCAGATATGTTGTACCTTGCAGAGCTCCTGAGGGTTTTCAGAAGGAACCAGCACTGAATCCTAGGAGTAACCCTTTATTATATGCAAATCAAGATGTCTGGTTTTAATTGCTTTAGTATTTTGTCATTACATGTGTTCTCTGTAGCCTGTTTACCTTTTCTGTGGCTGTGATGGACAGAATCCCCCATGGATTCAAAACTGAATGCAGAATTGATGCTGTTCTCTGTGGTTTTCTTCCTCCTTTTCCTATCCCTCTGCTGTTGAGCAGGTAGAGAAATGTCCCTGGTAGCCAGCAAATATCCAGTGCTGGTGTAGAGTGTGAAATTCCTGTTCTTAGTGAATTTTCTGTGAGGTGGGGGTGGAAGGGTGATCCCTTGGGGCAATGCCATGACTTACTGATCCCTCTCCCCTCTCCAGATATCTGCTTGAAGGAGGTGACATCAATTGCAGACAGCCTCTATAACATTCAGCTTTTGAGAGAATTCTCAAATGAGTACCTAAACAAATGCTTTTACCTCACCTTGGAGGACATGTTGTATGCTCCTTTGGTTTTAAAGGTAAGAAACATAACAAAGGATGTATTTTTCAATAAAATGTGGGTAAATCATGAGTATTTTGTTAATGTGAGGGATAATTTTCTTTTTTTTTTGTTTCAGCCTAATGTCATGGTGTTCATTGCAGAACTCTTTTGGTGGTTTGAGAATGTCAAACCAGACTTTGTACAACCAAGAGATATCCAGGAAATAAAAGATGGTAAGTTTGTAACCATGGATATCTGACAGGATGTTATTTAAAAAATACTTACATTACAGTGAAACCGTTGCCCAGTGGTGTTTCCTTGGAAGCTTTGTTTCTTCCCAAAGTTTATTCTTGCAGTCAAGTAGAAGGAAAATTAGTCCTAGATCCACTTGAATTCTAATTATTTGAACGAGTAATTTTTGAACAGGTAATTTCCCCCCTAAACCTGCTAATTAATTATTAATTTGTAACTTTAATTAAGCTCACCAGAAGATACGTATTTTAAACTAAGACCAGTACTTCAGGTTTCACCTGAAGTACTGGTCTTAGTTTAAAATACGTATCTTCTGGTGAGCTTAATTAAAGTAGTGTTGTGTCACAAAGTTCCCTCTGCATTCTGAGAGCTTCCTGCTCTGTTCTGCTCTTTCCCTGGCCACGCTGAGCTGTGTTAATGCTGTCCCTTTGTGCCCAGTGAAAGCAGTGATGCAGCAGAAGAGCAGTCGGGCTCCTGTCCCCATTTCCAACGCCACCAAACGCAGTTTCCTGGCCACTCCTGCCAGCCCCAGCCCAGCAGAGCTGCAGCCCCCAGCCCAGCCAGCCCCTGAAGCCTGCAGTAGGTACTACCTGCACCCTGAGGAGCCTGACTACCTGTGAGTCTGCCTTCATGTTGTCCTGCCTTCAGTGTGTGCTTCTGTGTGGATAACCTGGGAATTTGTGCTGCTAAATGTTGTCTGGGTGACCTTAAGAGTACCTAAAGGGGCTCCATGAGAGATGGACAAGAGCAACCTGATCTTATGGAAGGTGTCCCCATCCATGGCAGGGACTGGAACTGGATGCTCTTTAAGATCCCTTCCAACCCAAACTGTTCTGGGATTCTATGAAAACAAACTTAAACGTGATCAGATATGCAGGAAGGTTAATGACAAAGGTTTTCAGCTGATATAAATTTCATGGAGACCTATAAATTATTTGAGCCTTTACTTTGTCTCTACTATTTACATAAGCAACATCTTAGATCTGCTATATTGAAAAACTTTGTTTAATTCTGGGTAATAGGTTTACTTTTGTATAGTTACATGTAAAAAGCTTTTCTTTAAGGATCTTCTTAAAAATTAATGATAATTATGTTTCAAAGAGGATGGGGGTAACTTACCAGTGTAACTTCAAAATTTGGTATTTTTTCTGATTATAGAAAAAAATTCTTTGTAGTAATGAATTTTTGCTTTTCTGAATTAGTGGCAAAGGAGGAAGCCCTGCCTTCAGCCCTTCCCATCCACTGCTCCCTTTGAGGCAAAAGCAACAAAAATCTCTGCAGGGAGAAGACAGCCCTGGTAAATGTACCTTGAATTTACCTTCCAACAGGCAATGACTGTCAATAAAATAATTCATTAAAATATAAGTTAATTTCTATAAATTATTTTGAATTGAATTAAACTGCACTCACACAAGTTGGGTGAGCATGTTGAGTTCAAGGAAATCTTAAAGATCTTTTAAGAAACTTAGTGGATTTTAATTTTTTTCAGGCTTTGTGTCTCTCTGGTGGCAGCTGCAGCAAATCTGTTTTCTGCTGCCATCTGTTGGGGAAGGAGTTGATTTCTGTTTCTATATTTGCTATTAAATGAGGTAAAAGTGCTGGTTTAAAGAGCATTTCTAAACTGTTACCAATTTTACAAACCATTTCAGGCCATCGGCACCGTTCCAATTCTCTGACCCGTGTTGATGGGCAGCCACGAGGAGCAGTCCTGGCGTGGCCAGAGAGGAAGCCCAGGTGAGGGAGGCACACAGGTATTGCAGCATTGGGAAATGATATTGTGGCAATTTGATGGTGGTAGTGTGGTACCACTGCCCTAGAACTGCACTGACAGTCACTTAATTTTGTTTTCTCTTAACGTGCACTTTCAGGGCTGACTGATCTTAGATTTGCAGTTGAAAATACGTCAGATTTTTCAGGAAGTGCTGTTGAAAATGGAGGTATCAGAAGTTGCTGCTTGGTATTGCTGATCACTTGTGACACAGGATGCATTTTTAAAATAAAACAACAATTTTAGCTGTCTGTATCATGGTCTTTATTTTGACAAATTGTACCTTGTTGTGCTTGAGTGTCAGTAGACTCTTCTTATCTTTCCTAGGCCTCTGTCTCAGCCAACACCATTTGCTCTTCATCATTCTGCCAGTACTGATGTGGATCCTGGCTCTGGTGACAGCATTAGCCTGGCCAGATCCATCAGCAAGGACAGTCTTGCTTCCAACATTGTCAACGTAACCCCCAAAAATCAGCCCCACCCTCCATCGGTGAAAGCCAACGGGAAGAGCTTGCTGAACAACGTAGAAATGGAGGATGAAGATGAAGAGCTGATTGCAATCATCAGGTCTGAAGAAAGGCCAAACCGTGGTGACCCTGAGGTGCAGAATGCAGCAGCCAGGGTGCCCAGCATAGTGGCCACAGCGTGGTCTCCAAAAACAAACAGTGACCCTTCGGACAGCAAACCCGAGAGTTTTTACCTGGAGCCTTTAATGCCTGCAGTCCTGAAACCAGCCAAGGAGAAACAGGTCATCAATAAAGAGGATGAGTGTGGGGAGGGGAAGCAGAGGAGTTTTGTAACAAAGAGGTTAAATGAAGGACACTTGTCTTTGATCCGCAAGAAAGCAACGAGCAGTCATGGTGAGCATGACCTCAATAGGACTTTTACTCCAATTTCTAGCTCTGATTTCACTCCAGTTGCAGATCCCAGTCCTGCAGATCCAGTGGCCCTGGGGGAAGCAGGTTTAGAAGCTTCCAGGCCTTTGGCTAGTAGCAGTTTAGATCCTTCCTCTCAGGAGCTATCCACTGGAGGATTCTTTCTTCATGCTGCTAAAGCTGATGATGAGGTAATGAGTAAAGTCAATGTGAGTTACGGGAAAGGTCTCAACTTGCACGTTCAGGATACAACCTGGACTATGGTGAGACAGGACTCGGAGTCAGACCTCTTGGACATGGAAGATGCCGACCAGGACTTGGTAGTCATAGACGACCATCCTATAGTCACTAAATACATTGGTGAGGAAGAATCTGCCAAGCTGCAGGAGGACATGAAGGTGAAAGAACACGAGGACAAGGACGATGCCAGCGGCCGCTCCAGCCCCTGCCTGAGCACCATTTCCCAGGTGAGCAGCGTGTCCATGGCCAGCGGCAGTGTCCGCATGACCAGCTTTGCAGAGAGGAAGCTGCAGAGGCTCAACAGCTACGAGACCAAGTCCAGCACGAGCAGTTCCCAAAAAACCACCCCAGATGGGTCAGAAAGCTGCCCAGCACCGCTGACCACGTGGAAACAAAAGCGAGAGCAGAGCCCCAGCAGGCAGAACAAAGACAATGTTAATCTTTTAGCTTCTGAGCTGGTGCAGCTCCATATGCAGCTGGAAGAGAAACGCAGGGCGATAGAGGCTCAGAAGAAGAAGATGGAAGCCTTGTCAGCAAGGCAGAGACTAAAATTGGGCAAAGCAGCTTTCCTGCATGTTGTTAAAAAAGGGAAGTCTCCTGATGGTCCACAACCTATCAAACCAGAACATTTTGCAAAAGAATATTCTCGGCACAACGGGGAAGACTTAGATGAAGTTTCTTTAGGTTCCAAATCTGAGGAGTTTCTTGTGAAAGAGGAGGAGAGAGAAGAAATGCTCAATGATTCTCAAGAAGTAGCAAAAGTTAAAATGCAGGAAAGCCTGGCTTTTGCTGAGCAACACAAACCAAAAGACTCTGCTGCTATACATGATTTGGAAAAAAGTAAAATTATTTCTGTTGCCCTCCTAGAAGACAACGTGACCGAAGCAGATATAAATGAATGTGATCTCTCTATTGAAAAGCTGAATGAAACAATCAGCACCCTCCAGCAGGCCATCTTAAAGATTTCCCAGCAGCAGGAGCTGCTCATGAAATCTCCGACAGTGCCATCGCCAGGAACCAGAAGTAACTCTCAGGACCAAAAGGTGAAACCTTCGATTCATTTTGTTGAGCCCCTGTCTCCAACTGGAATGAACAGCCTGCGGAAACCACCGCGATTTGGCCAAGGAAGGACTCCCCGACCGGGAAGGCCATCGGAGCTCAAAGTCCCTAAGGACAGACAGCAGAATTCTGCACGTGTTAAAACCCCAACACCCAGCCTAGAAAACCTTCCACATTTAAGACCTTTCCCACCCAACAGCTTGGCAAAGACGCCCACGGAAATGGGATTGGAAAGCAGCCCTGATCATGGAAGTGGTTCCCAAGAGAAGTGTTTCTTTGATACCTATAGACTTCATGATGAGAGCAATCAAAGAGCACTTGTTCTCTCCACCTCCAAAGACGCAAATATTCTGTCTGAAATGAGCAAGGAGGCAAATAACAGCTTCAAGGAAGCAGGGTTGAATTCTTCCGATGGCTCAGGAAAAGAAAATGTCCCAGTGGATGAGCCCCTGAGAAGCAAGGCTAATCTCATTGAAGTAGATTTGTCTGACTTAAAAGCTCCAGATGAAGGAGAACTTGAAAACCAGGATAGCTCCACAGATATGATTAGTGAAGGTGATCAGAAGTCTGGTGTGGGGTTTTTCTTCAAGGTAAATGTGTTACCTTTCTCTCTTTGATTGCTGTTACACATTCACCCAGCATTAGAACTGGTGTTGCCCAGTCTCCTGATGGAGCACAGCACTCGTTGGTTGCAGTATTTGGATATGAAAAAGCTGCACTGGAAAACGACTGCTATTGGAAAAAGAGAGAGAACTGCTCTCAGAATATTTAATTGGTGCTTAGCAATGATTATTGTCAATACCTCAAATGTGCTGACATGATGATACTTTCTCTTTTAATTTTTCTTTCAAGAAGGTCAAACCAGGCTGTCTCAGTCTCAGGGGATTTAACTTTTGGGGTCTTTGTAGTGTGATTCGTTTTGACTGATTGTCATTGCACTGGGATTATTTGTGGTGTCCATCCTGGCCCACATCATAGTTCCATTATACTTTGCAGGTCTAGAAGGTTTTATGATGATTAAAGACACCTAAAAACAAGTCAGAATAAGATGAGCTCCTTTTTTTCTCCTCACAGACCTGTGGGAACACTAAAACCGTTTAATTTTTTCTTGATCAACAAGAAGTTTTGATTTACGCTCAAATGTAAAGATTTCCAAAAGTAATAGTTTTTCTTCAGATTCTCCTGGAATCCTCAGCAGTCTTGTGATGTCCAGCTGAATATATTATCCTCTGTTCTTTAACACTCTCCATCCCTTTGGATGTTGCAGGATGAACAGAAGGCAGAAGATGAGCTGGCCAAAAAGCGAGCAGCGTTCCTTCTGAAACAGCAGCGCAAGGCCGAGGAGGCTCGGCTGAGGAAGCAGCAGCTGGAGGCTGAGGTGGAACAAAAAAGGGATGAAGCTCGGTAATGATGCACAGAAAAGAATTTCTCTTCATTTTGAGATAAGGAAGTTGTTCCATGCTCAATGCACTGTTCTTGTGTTCGCTTGCCAGCCGCAAAGCTGAGGAGGACCGGATACGGAAAGAAGAGGAGAAGGCTCGGCGAGAGCTCATCAAGCAGGAATATCTAAGGAAAAAACAGCAGCAAATTTTGGAGGAGCAAGGGCTTGGGAAGCCCAAATCCAAGCCCAAAAAACCCAGGCCAAAGTCGGTCCATCGTGAGGAATCTTACAGTGATTCAGGGACGAAGTGTTCTTCCACACGTAAGATTTGGATTTGTTTGCTCTCACTCATCTGCCAGTCTGCTGTAAGCAGAAGGGTTTGACATTTTCTCTCCTCTTTTGTAGCTGACAATTTGAGCAGTGCTCAGTCTGGTTCCAGCCTGTCTTTGGCCTCAGCAGCAACAACTGAGCCTGAAAGTGTTCACTCTGGTGGCACTCCCTCGCAGAGGTACAGCCAGGTTCTCTGGGCTTTCTCTGGGCGGTGAAATAGTCTTGGTGCTGTTTGCTTCACCTCACTGGCAGAGGGGCACAGTGAGAATTGCTGAATTCATCTGCTTTATGTGGCTACCAACTGCACTGTTCTGTACAAACTTGCAGTTTTGTTTAGTTTTCTCCCAGAGGGAGTTTTGCTTTGATTTCCAGCAAGGAGAATCTGACTGTTCTGGGGAGGATAAGGGGGAATGATCTGTTCCATTCAGGGACAGCAGCATTTCTGTGAGATTACAGGGCCAAACCTCCAAATCTTGGTATATAATTTTTTTATTTATATCCCTCCCAGAGTTGAATCAATGGAGTCCTTACCCATTCTGAGCAGAAATCCCAGCAGAAACACAGAGAGAGACTGGGAGAATGCTTCCACAGCATCTTCTATTGCTTCAGTGGCAGAATACACAGGTGCCTGCTTTGTTTTAGTTTAGTTTGGTTTTGTTTAGTTTGTTTTATGCATTTATTATGAATACCAGGTCAGGAAAACGTGATGTGTTTCATGTTATTTTTGAGAAGCTGTCAGGTGTATTCTGTTCTATTTAATATCTTTAAAAGTAAGTCATTCTAGAAAAAGAATGGGGTTTTCTTTTTTTCACTTGGAATGAAAATCTTAATGTTCATAAATGTAAGGCAGATAATTTTGACTTATTTATCTTCCTTAGGTCCAAAACTATTTAAGGAACCCAGCAGCAAATCCAACAAACCTATTATTCACAATGCTATATCTCACTGCTGTCTTGCTGGAAAAGTGAATGAACCACATAAGAACTCAATATTAGAGGTAAACATTAAAATCATTAATCAGATCAGATATGGAATCAATCAGATGGGTCTGTGATGCTGATTTCATAATCCCCCTGATGTGTTGTTTGAATTCCACTTCCTAAAACGTGGCTGTATTGAGGATTTTTTGCTTCCCACGTGGAAAACACAATCCTGTAGGGTTATGAAAATCATAATTACTGACCTAGTGTTAAAAACCCAATTATTCAGCTTAAAGCTTGGCCCAGTTCTCCCTGTGAACCATGCCTGTACCTGTTATTTTTTGCTGCAGGAACTGGAGAAGTGTGATGCCAACCACTACATCATCTTGTTCCGCGACGCCGGCTGCCAGTTCCGAGCACTTTACTGCTACTACCCCGACACGGAGGAGATCTACAAGCTGACAGGAACAGGGCCAAAGAGCATCACCAAGAAAATGATTGATAAACTCTATAAGTACAGCTCGGACAGAAAACAGTTTAACGTGATCCCAGCCAAAACCATGTCTGTGAGCGTGGATGCCCTCACCATCCATAACCACTTGTGGCAAGCCAAGCGACCTGCGGTGCCAAAGAAGAGCCAGACTCGGAAATGACACCTGGGGAGAAGGTTGGCTCGCTGGGATTGCATCAAAAGAAGACATGTTTACCATTTTCCTCCAGTTTGGTATGAAATGTGCAGAACCATGGACATTTTTTAAGAAGCTTCAGGACAGATAAGGGTGGATGCGAGTTCTGGAGGATGAAGGAACGTTGCCAGTGTTTTTTATGAATGATCAGTCTGCTGTTACACCCAATGCTAACTACTGTGGCTTTCAGCTGATGAGGGACCGTGCATGTAGCAAGATCTTGAACAAGTGGATTTCCTTTTACTTGAAGCTTTTCATCGGTACAAATTGGGAATAATTTAATTCTCTTTCCTCTCCACCTCATTCCCTCCTTTTTCCTGGCGTTCTTAAAAGTTGGCAAGCTCCGAACTTGGGTAGAAAGGATTGAACAGATCTTGGGTGAAGTGCTTTGGGTTTGGTTTGGTTTTTTTTAAACAGTCTTTAGGGAGATCTTCCTTTCAGACCTTTTTGAAGACCTGTTGAATACATCCAGTTGTTGTACTGTATCTACTGCCAACCTAAGTCCAGCTCTCAGATTTCTGAAAAAAGCCCCAACTTGTGCTGCTCAGAACAGAGTTTACTTGCAGGATCTGTGTAGGATAAGCATTGCAAGGATCACAAAAGCCAGTCTTTTTCTAAACAAACAAAAAGTTGCTCACAAATGTAAAGATCTCTGGAATACAATCATGAAGAGGCATAACAGGTGCTACTCTAGCTGGAATGTGCCTGGCTGAAACTTAAGGCAAAGCTGAATGGAGCCCAGTGATTACTGATTTCAGTTTCAGGTAGTGTCCTAAAGATTTGTTTGCTTTAATAAAGGTGGATGCTGGTAGGTATAGAACATTTCCACTCTGAGCACGCTACTCCTGTACGATGGTGCACTTAACGATCACAGATTTTAATGTTTTTATTACATCATGAAATGTAATTCTACTTTCTTTGTCCTGTCTTTATTCTGAATGAGCAGCATGCTCTACAATGAAGAGTGTGTTATGTTTTTTATTTTGGGTGATATATTAATATATATTGATTTGTTTTTCTCATTTGAAAGCAATTTTTAAACAGAGACATTTGCATTTGTTTCAAAAGCCCAAATAAGTCGAATGGCTTGGATTTCTTTTCATGTTGAAATATTAAATCTTGAGTTATGACCTTAAAAAAGTCTTTGTGTTTCAGCAGATTAAATTTTTGTCTGTGGTAACAGGGTATATTTGCAGTTCCTTTTTTTTATTTTATTTTATTTTTAACCACTCCCATGTCTCATTCTTGGCCTCAGCTCTGGAGTAGGTTTCTCTAGCTATTCCCTAATTTAATCTGCTAACGAGCTCCTGCTCCGTGGATTTGACACTTAATTACCTGCAGCTCCTGTAGGTTCTGACTTGGGTTTGCACATGTTTACTTTTCTTTGAAGTGTTACTTGAATTTGAATCTCTGGGGTGCAGGAGGCTTTGCCCCACCCTCGAGAGGAGCTGAGCTCTAAACTCCATGTAATTATTGCCCTTGGAGATGATGGAAGGTACAGAGAGTTCTTGTACATAGGGGGAATTATGGGATGGAATAACGTGCTGGGTAGGTAGAGCAAAGTGAAGGTCTTCCAGTGCAGTCTCTCCATGGTTTTTTCCCCTTCCAGGACTCCCTGACTAGGCTGCTGCAACTTTGTAAATTATGTTAGATAGTTTGCTGCTTGTAAATAATTAAAGGCTTTATGGTTTCTAAAGTGCTGAGTATTAAACACCGTCATGAGTGTAACTTTTGTTACCATGCTTTTCATGCTTGTGCTTTATTTCTCACTGTTTGATATTATAAACCATATTTATTTTATGAAACACTGAAATTTAATAAAAACCATTAACTGATTTCCTTTTTATTTCATGTGTACTTTTGTTGGTGTGACACTTCATCCCCTCCAAGAACTAATACACTTTAAAGATGTGCTGTTCTGTTGAGTAAAGCTTCACCTGCAAGGAGCTGCAATAACTTTGTGACAAGAGCTTTTTTCTCCTGACTGTAGTGGGCAAGAATGGGACCAAAAAGCCCTCAGAAAATTGGGAAATAGTTTAAGGATTTATTTCATCAGACTCTTGAATCTGTCTGCTGGGGCTCCTTTGATCCCTGTAGTCACTCAGTGACAGAATTTTGGTAATTTTCTAGTCAGTGTTGGGGTTTGGGTTAAATTAATGGAATTCTGAATACAGAGGATTTCTGGCTGTGCTTTTAGTGACCTCATGCTTAACCCTTTACTCCCAAGGACCAAAAATCCTGATGTGTAGCACTAATAAGGTGATCTGGACCCTTTTTAGTCACTTCTAAAAATCTTAGAAAATGGGATTTTGTCCTTCCAGGGCACTGTGAATACCCAAAATCAGTGAAATGTGTGGGAATGAGCTGTGATCCCATGGCTGGGGGCTGCCTGCAGGTAAATGGAATTAATTTGGCAACCTGCAGCTTAAGCTACTTGTTTGGGTTGTTTTTCCCCAGGATTAGTTGGAGCCAAGGTTGTTCCCTCTTAGCTCTTTCCAAACAAGCACAACTGGACACAAACACTTCCAGCTGCTCCCAGAGGTTCTGGCTGTGCCTCCTGGGAGGAGGAGGAGGAGAAAGAGGAGCTCTGTCTGTGCCCTCTCTGTTTCTTACTAACAAATCCAATAACGTGCATCTTTAAAGTGATTTTAAGTGCAATTTCTTTCTCTCCAGCTCTGTCCATCAGTCTGTGTGTCCCATGTGCTGTTTGCATCTGTACTCGGTGTGCTTTTGTCTCATTTTCATCCTGCTCTCACACGGGGGCAAAATAGTCTGAGTTTGGAAAATACAAACTCATTTTGAAAGCCTTCACCTGCCCTGGAAGGGCTGAGTGTGCAAAGGAAATAAAGCTGATTTTTGTCCCCACTGCAGTGGGGAGTTGAGTGTAGAAATCTCTGGAGTTTCTCTTCCTAAAAAGAGGGGTTTGGGGCTGGAGTTTAAACTGAAAGTGACAGGAATGAGTTCTCAGGGTTTGAATTTTCCATTCCTTCTGCTTTTCCCCCCCACAAATCCCCAGAACTGATGACTAGAGCAGTGTCAGAGCACCCCAAACCCCCTTGCTTCCTGTTTTATTTAATTTATTGATTAAATATAACAACAAATGAGGTACCTCCTGTTCACGCTGAGCTGACTGTCCCAGGAGTTTGGTCCCTGCTGCTCCCACCCCTGGAATGGAGCTGTCCTTATGGATGTGTCCAAAGCTGTTATCCATGCTCTGCTTATCCAATTAAGTGGCTAGCAGTTAATTAGGGGGTTAAATGTAATTAATTTTCAGCAGATGAGGGAGAGGCAGGTGGCTGAGGGGGGTGGGTGAGGGCAGGGTCTGGTTTTGGGAGTGGGTTTGGGGCTCATGAGGCTGTGCCAGGATTCTCCAAGGACGTCACTCCAGACAGAAGATTTTGGGGAGATTTGGTGCCATTTTTTTCTGTTCCTAGGCAGAACTGAAGAAATCTGGGGAGTATTTTGGGGGTGGTGTCCTCTGGGTGCTTTGGATAAGTGAAACTTTATAAAATAAAGTCCTTCAGGCCCGTTCAAAATTGGAATATTAATATTTATTAATTATTAATTAATTGGCTCACTAAAATCAAGTGAATTTTCCACACTGCATTGCAAATTTTAGAATTAATTCCAGGTCACCACTCAGCCATTGGACTTCTCTTATCATGGAGTAAATAAAAAGTAATTACAGCTTTTTAAAATTCTGTTACTTGAAAAAGAAAATATTTCCCTGAGCTTTCTGTTGCAGGTGTGTTAAGGCTTGGTTTGGTTTTAGAGGGTTTGAAGATTTCAAGCTTCCAGTGGGGCTAAGAAAAAGTGCATTTCAACTCTTCTGCTCCAAGTGGTAAGTTCAGCTGTTCTTTTGAAAAAAATAAAACCAATCAAATTTTAAAGGAAAATGCCATTCCAGAACTGGAATTTTATGCCACTTCCTTCCCCAGCCTGGCTCTCCAAGTGCTGAGCACATTCCTGTTGTAAAAACCACAGGGTGGATTTAATTTACTTGTCCCTGCTAAATATAAATTCACTTTTATCTTGGTGCTGAAATCCTGTCATCATTTTCTGATCCATCCCTCTGAACTTGTTCAGAAAGAATGTATTTATTGTAGTGGAGGGGGGGAAAAAAACCCTCTTAAGCTGATGTGTGGAGCAAGGATGATGAAATATTCAATATCCAGCATTTGTTAAAATTCAAATGAGGCACTTGAAAGAATGGTTTGAAGCCCATAAACCTCCCCGAATTACTGTGGCATTACCTGGACATCTTAGCAGAGGAAAACCTCTTTCTTTTGACTCTGTCTTCCAGGGAGTGACCATGAAAACTGAATTTACAGCAACATAAAAAAATCCTTCCTGTATTTGGTTCCCTTTTTTTTTTTTCCCAGCCACACCAACCCCATTATTTTTAATGCATATTTTAGTGCTCTAGATTTTTTTTCTCTGTTGCAAGAATTTTGCAGTGTTAGAAGCAGATTTTTCTCAACTGGGGCAAAGATTTGAATGAAGTTTTGGTTCATTTTGCAGTGTTATTTCCTCTTCTTTTCTGCATCTGCTGCTGTGGAAGGTGGAACGTGAGGAAAAGGTGAAGAATCCACTGCTGGGAAGTGCTGAAATCTCCTTGCGCAGAGCATTAAATCCTGTTCTGCAGCCTTGGAAGGGTTTTCATCCAGTGAGAGCTGCTCGTGGTGGTGATAAAATGACCTTATTTTGGGTGTAATCATTGCAATTCAGATGTCCTGAAATCAGGAGGATTTTGTTCTCTGTGTACAGATTTGTCTGGCTTAAAGCCAATAATTAAAAAGTAATTTAGCAATTAAAAAGTAATTTGGCTTCCTGCTGTCCTTTTATTACCAACTTCTTCACGTGTATATTCACCCCAGAATTATCCCAGGATATTGTTTTGTGTCTTTCTGTATGATTTTAAATAAATAGATTTTTACAGTATTTGCTTACAATGCTTAATAAAAACAACCTCTGCTTACCTGCATTTGATCTCCAAGTTACAATCTCTACAACGCTCTAGAAATGTTGGGATTTTTCCTGAAAATCTTGGAAACTTTGGAGCCAGTGACAAATTTTGAAGTGTTGGGAGGTAGAAGAACAGGTTCTGAATCCTGACTAAACATCAGTTTAAAAAAACCCCAACCCTTAAATACCCACAAAATGTAATGCATGTATTCAATCATAGAAATTAAGATGAATTAAATAAATTAAATGATCTGTGCCACACCAGACACTTTGTGCATCCAGGCACAAAGAGTTTGAAAAGCTGAAGTTAAATAATAAATCTGGGAAGAGCTGCCTTGAGCCTCAGCTTAAACCCCACGGATTTTAAAACAGAAAAATCAGACAGCAGTGTCTCCTGTTGCTGCATGCAGCTCTTTTATTTTCATTTATCTTTACAGAAATGTGAAGCATCTTCACAAGAATTGTACAAAACCCTCTCCCCTTGGCTTGGCTGCATCCCAGCAGAGCAGCTCCCGGAATTTGATCTCCGTGAGGAAAGACGGGAGGTGCTGTTGCTGATAAAAATCCATGCAGGAGCTGAGCTTGGAGTAAAAAGGTCCTGTTCTATAGAGATTAAATAAAAAGGGGTATAACAGGAAATAAATATACTCATAACATTGGTTTGAATAGTTGAGTTTAATGCAGGATATATGGATTCAGTCCATATGGAGAGTATCAAACCGTTAGTGGACACGGAACATGCGCCAGAGCCAGTGCTGGAAAACCCCAAAATATCCCAGCTTGTCCTCGTTTCTGCATCCCCCAGGGCCTGCCAGGTCTCTGCATCGGAACACAATTATTTCCTCCAGAAAATTGGATTTTTCCATGGCTGGGAGCAAGAGCCATTCTCCTCTTGCCACAGGAGCTCCTCGTGCCCCAGGCCCTTTCAGCGGCAGGAACCAACTGTGCCAGGACCATTAGAAAAATAAAACTGCTTTTGTTTTTTACATTAAGCCCAAGGAATTAGAAAAATGAAGCCTCGCTCCTCAGGCTCGCCTTGCCCACGGGTGAGTTATTTACAGGGATTTCCCCATCCCGTGGGAAGGGCAGCTGGAATTTTACACCGGAGTGGGAACGCCGAGGGCTCGTACAGAGCTCCCACTTCAGCTGCAGGGATTTATACACAGAACAAACAGGAGTAGTGTCAAAATACAAGAATATTGAGGGCAAACCACAGAGACCTCAGTCCTTTTGGCATGTGGTTTCCTCCTGGGATCATTTTCTCCCTGGATTTGGGGCAGGAAGGACCTGTGTGTGCCCGCTGAGGAAGGAGAGACCCAACACCATGGCCAGTGGAGCCTCTGGAACACAGAGCCTGGATTTGGCCACGTGGCTGACCTGGCTGCTCAGGGCTGTGGGTGAAATTTAAAGTAAATTAAGGGTTTTTGAAAGAAATTTGGTTTTCTTGTCATGGGAAGGTTGAGCTGAGGAGCTGCACTCGCTTCCCTGTGCTCTCACACGCAGGTGCATGACCCTCAAACGAAGAATAATAAAAACTGTATGTTCTCAGTAAATATATGCAAATAATCATGCCTTTTGTCGTATTTGGGGGTTGGGCTTTTGTTTGTTTGCTGGCTTGGGGTGTTTTTTTAACCTGTAACACTGCTTTGTTCCAGTCTCCCTTGAAAGCAAAGTAGGGTTTGGAAAATGATCCATATTAAATGCAGACACTTAAACACATCAACACCCACTGAGGCTTCGTGTTAACACAGAGCCCACATGTCCTTTTGTACTTCAACCACACTCACTTTTTAACCTCCAACTTCTTTTTGCCATTTCAAATGACAGATTTGATGTGTGAAGCTACAAACAGAAATAAATAAAACAGGTCCCTGCCTTAACCAAACAGATACAAAACTGATCCTTAAAAATCCATCAAAACAACCCCAAAAAAGCTTTAAAGACAGTTCTGTTTGTGCCCACAGCTCAGCAGGGTGGGAGGGGTGAACTCATTGCTTTTACCTGTGGTACCTCTCTGAGCCTGGGATGTGCCACCACTCAGGGTTCTCCTGCCTGGCACCTCAGGAAAAAAACAATTTAAAAAATTAAAGATGGACCCCAAACCTCATCCAGGCACAGCAGGGCTCTCTCAACACCTTCTCGAGGTGATACCAGCCTTGGCACAGATACCCTGGGCATCTCCAAGTCTCCCTCAGGGCCAGGGGCAGGATGGGCAGCACATCCCCATGGGCTGGGGTATCTCCCCAGCTGTTTAAAACTCATTATAAACAGGTTTTGGCTTGTTTTCTTTTTTGTTTTCTTTGTAAACATTGATTGGGGGTATCATAAGAGCAAAGGGTGAATTTTAATGGCACTAAATCGTTCAGCTAGCAGAGAGTGCAGGAAGCTGATGGGATTTCATGGCCACCTTGTGCTTTACAAGCTCCTTGCTAAAATTTAAAAAAAAAAAATAAATCACATTGGACTTGTAAGATATGAACACAAAAGTATATAAAGTTAACGACTCAGTTATTCACTTGGCAGTCAAATAAACCCTTTCCACATTGATGAGAATGTGCAAAAGGAGATGGGAAACACATCTGGTGTTTGTGGGAGCGCCAGGTCCCTGCGGGTCTGGGGGGACGTTCACAAACCTCTGCTGCAGGGGACAAGGGGTACAGAGTGGGGCAGGGATGGCTGAGCTGCCAGGGGGCCGTGGTGGGTGGGGGGACAGGCAGAACCTGCTGCCTTCATGGTGTGACCGAGCTGGGACCGCGGGGAGGGGAAGGGGAAGGGCATGGCCAGGACAGACAGGAGAGGTTGGACCCCAAACTGCCCCTGGAAGGAGGCAAAAAGGCCGAGTAGAGACACCAAAACCACCACATCCAAGGGTGCATGACCCTGGCCAGCCCAGCCCATCACCAAGAGGAGAGAGATCCCCAAATCCCCCTAGGCAGCTCAGCTCCAGCAGCAGCAAAGGGGGACACAAAGCCAGGAGGGGCTCAGAGGCACTGCCACAGGGGTGGCCTGGCTTTCGGCCCCCTGGGCTTGGCGTGTTTTGGTTTGTGAGATGCCAGGAGGCGCTGGGGGCAGAGCAGCCCCAGCCATGGCACCGTGGGGGCTGCACAGCCCCATCCCATCCATCCCATCCATCCCCAGTGTCCCACGGCCACCAGAGCATCCTTCCCCAGCACAGCTCCAAACAGAAACCCGGCAGAGGACGAAGAACACGAGTCGGGTGAAAGAGCAGAAGTTTGGGTACCCTGGGGGACACTTGGTGAAGGAGGAGGAGGAGGAGGAAGAGGAGTAGGATTTCGGTGCAGTTTTGCTCTCGTCTCGAGCAGCTCCATCAATGCAGAACCAACCTGCACCATCCGGGGCCGGATCAAACACAGCCCCACTCCCCCCGGGGCCATCAGCGCCTGGGCTCGGCCACGTCCCACCAGCACCAGCGAAGACTTTCTCACTAGTTGCGGTATTGGTATAAAAAGTTAAAATCCGCGGGGCTCACTGCCGCGGGCGTGTCCGGCCGTGCCCCGGGGCTCCGGGCATCCCTCCCGCGGCCGGAGCCGGGCTGGCCGTCGCCTCTCTGTGGCCGCCTTCCCCTCCGGCCGGGCCGTCCTCTCCTTCCCCGCCTGCCCCGGGGGGCACACGGGGGCCGCTCACAGCTGGGTCTCATCGCGCGTTTCGGGGTTGCCAGAGCCCAGCTTGTTGCTGCAGCTGCTCTTGCGGCTGTGGCCGTCGTTGGCCACGTGGGCCAGAGGGTCGGAGCGGATCAGGTACCTGTGGGACACAGCCTGGTCATGCTGCTGGAACTTTCCCACCCCTGTTCCCCCTGGAATTGAGGGCAGGACACACAGGGATGCCCCCATGGAGCTGTGCTGCTCACAGTTGTTGGAATAATAGGTGTTAAATGATGAGAGCTGTTCATAGAAATGCCATAAAATGAGATAATAAATGATCAGGAGTTATCCCTGCTGGAGCTGCTCAGTGGCCAAAGCAGAGGGAAAACTCCACGCTGCCCATGGGAGCTGAGATGGAGCTGGGGTGGTTTTGGGCACTGCTCAGGAACAGAGGGAGGGGGAACGGCCTGGGAAAGAGGCAAAACCCGTGGGTATTTATGGGAAATCTCGGGAAGCAGTGGGATGGGGGCAGCTCACGGGCACTGGGGGAGTTTGGAGCACAGGGGGTGAGGTGACACCTACACGATGTCGTTGAGCTCCAGTCGCGTGTCCGGGGGTGGGTTGATCAGGACGTAGGACAAGGTGTTCTGGTGGTCATTCATCTCGTCTGCAAGAGGAGGGAAAGCTCTGGTGAGGGAGGGACACCCCCACAGGCACCCCAACAGGCGAGGTGACAGATCCCAGCCTGGGGGCAAGCAGGTCCCTGCACCAGGAGAAGCTGTGGGCAACATCGCTGCCATGGGGAGAGCACCAAGAACGTCACTGCCACCTCCCTCCTCACCTCCCCAGGCTCTCCCCCACCACAGCACAGCCCAGGGGACTGGCAGAGGTAACTCTTTAAAGTCCCCATTTCCCCCCCAAAACAAAGTGAGATGTCTTACCTTGGTTCAGTGCAAAAGAGGGAACAGGTTAGTCCTGCTGTGTCAGGTACAGCACGAGTCCAACCACGGGGTCAGGGCAGCTGAACCCCCCCCGGGGCCACCCCAATGCTCTGCCCACCTCTCCCCTTCAGTTACTCAATTTAGCATCATCCAGACACACCAGGGATTGCTTCTTTCCCCTGCTCCAGGGGGGAAATCACCTCCGTGGAGTTTCAGAGCCTTCGATGCCATTTTTGGGGATGGCTCTAAACCACAGTGACCTCCCAGGGTGGGGCTCAGGGCCACCAAGAGTGGCACCCAGGAGGGTGAACGGGTGGCCTCGGTGCCGGGGGGGGTGTGGGGCCCCCCTGAGCTTCCCGAAATAGCCAAGAACAAGATCATGGTGGAATTGGAATGGATGGGGGTGCGAGGCTGCGGGAGGCCGGGGAGGGGTGGAAGCTGCGACAGGTGACACCATTTCCAGCCGGGGGTGATGGGGTGAGGATGGACAGGGCGGAGAGGGGACGGACAGACGGACACCAGGGGCAGTGTGGGGAGCACAGAGGGACACCAGCTCGCTGCAAGGCTTTGTCACTGGGACTCCTCTCAAGGGTTTGGGGAAAGCCCCTCTGAGCAGCAGAGGTGAGCCTGGCAAAGGGAGCTGCTTCGGGGGCAGCAGGACCAGGGCTCGGCCACTGGGATGGGCATTAAATCCAGGCTGGAGGGGCTCCCTGTGGCCTGTCCTGCTGCTCCCACCACCCTGCTGTCCCCCTGCCCGGCCTGGGGGATCCCCCAGTGGGAGCTGCCCTGCTCCATGGTGGGCAGAGCCATAATCTCCTGCCACAGGGCTGACAACATCTGCCAGAATGCCCTGGCATGGGGCAGGGGGGGCTCAGCTGCCCTTCAGCCTCAGCACTGGGCTGAAACTGCTTTTCTCCAGCCACCAGAGCACCCAGGGATGCAAACAGCTTCCTCCTGAGCTGCCTTTGCCAGGGCACACCCAGGACATGATGCTGATGGTACTGTGCCCAGCAGGGCTTGCAGGGGGACACCAGACCTTGGCTTTGCTGCTCGGACACATCCCCAGCACCTCCGAGACCACAGAAGGTGCTGCAGTCAGGGAGACCTGGCACCACCCCTCAGGGAGATCCTGGCACCCCAACCCATGCCAGGGTGTCCTGCCCTGGAGCCACCGGAGAGCTTTGGCCATGCCAGTGCTCAGCCTTACAGGGAGACAGGGGTGGGGGTGGCGATGCTGGGGCGAGGGTGGCACACAGACCCTGGGACCCGACGGGACACACGGTGGTTCGACGTGACAGGAGGCAGGGATGGGCTCTGGCTCTGGGCAGGTTTCCCTGCCCCATGGAAGCATCTTGTCCTGACCCCACACGGCCACGCCAGGCCCTGCTGAGCACTCTGAGTATATTGCTGCATCCCCGTGCCCCAGGCAATATACTCTGCTGGCCTGGGGCTTCCATGAGCCCCAGCTGGGGCTGCCTCCCTGATGAAGGACACACTTTGTAGGAAAATGCCAACGTTTCACCTTAAGCCTGGGCTAGCAGAGCCAGAAATGAAGTTTGGATGGGCTGCGGCTAATCTTGGGGCTGCTGAAGTAAAAAGGGACATTTTCCAGGGCATGTTCCAAGGGGAAAAAACCTGGCAGGTCCCACAGCGCCCAACAAGGTGCCCGGGGTGGCTGCAGCCCCAGTGGCCCCTGTGGCTGCTGTCATGGTCTCATGCTGACCCCAGCACCACCCCCAGGTCAGAAAATGGGGTCTGCAAATGCTGGAGAGGGGTCCAGGAAGGCAAACCAAGGGGTGCAGAGGGATTTTTTTAAGCACTGCCTTGCCCTGGACTGTGGCTGACCCAGCAGAAGCTCCAGCATCTCATCACAACATGCACAGGCAGCTCAGGTGCACTTGTCCCCTTCGCTGTCCCCTCCTCAAGCTGCACAGCCCAAAGCCACCTCGCAGAGCCATGGAGGGGAGGGTTTTGTTAATGGAAGCCGAGGGCTGCGATTTCCCTGTAGGAATTCAGCTAAAAAAGGATCCCTGAGGCTTTTCTGTCTCCCTGATCAGGCAGAGCCCTGCGTTTGCACCACCACCACTACAGGACAGTGATTGGTTTTTCAATGCCACCCAACAAATTAGTGCTGAAAGCTCGGGGATCTAAGGTGAAAACTGGCAAGGGTGAGGTTTGGGCTTAGCTGGCATGATCTTGTTGTACGCTGCACGCCATGAGTCACGCGGGACTCCCAGGGAACGGGAATTACCTTGCAAATATCCCAGGTTTACCCGATTCATCACATCACTGGCTGTTAAATTTGCTACATCCTCTACAGAACATACAGGGAAAGGCACAGACATAAACAGAGAGAGAGAGAGAGGTCAGCAAGCCATGGTTCGGCAAATATCAGAGACGAGCTCCTGCGCTGCAGCAATCACGTGAGCAAAAGAAAAAAGGAAAGGGGCAGAAGGCAAAGCGACATTTTTCCATGGGTGTCCAGACACTGACAGTGACACGTGGTGACAACACAAAGTCCCAGCACCGCTGGATGCCCGAGGAGCTCCCCTGTCCTGTCCTGCACCCCACACTGTCCCTTCTCCTGCCAGAGCTTCCCCCGGTTTGCTTCAACCCAAACGTGCCAGAGGCACCAGGACAAGGATGCCAAGCCCTGATCTGACCCCAAGCTGTGCCCTGAGCTTGGAAGCCTCAGCAAGGCCAGGCAGACCGCTGGAACTACAACAGAAATTTCTGGGACTAGGAATGTCAGGAAAAAAGCAGAGAGGGGGGACAGCACTGCAAGCCCTCACCTGGCACTCCCTGTCCTCGCTCCATCCCACCATGAGCCAGCTCTCCTGCCTCTCTCCCTGGGGATGCTAGCAGTGCCCACATCCACCCCCTGGGCCCCCACTCCAAACCCCTCTTGCACTGCACTTCTGGACATTTTCTCCTCCTCTTTCCCATGCCTAAAGCCAAGATGAGAAAGGAGGAATCCCAACCCCCTAAATCAGCTCCCACCCCAGCTGGGGCTCGTTGCCAGCCTGAGTGTGGGCAGGGGCCAACACGGGGAGGAGGAACACTCTTGGAGGATGGAGCAAACGAGCAGCAGCACAGGATGGCTTCAAAGAAAGGAAGAAAAAAAAATAAAAAACCAAAACCAAACTGAACAAACGAAGGGAGCTGGGGGCTACAGACTTTGTCATAACCAAGGGGTGGGAGCTGTCCAGGGGCACACGGATGCCAGCACCGACGGGCAGGTCAGAAGCTTCACGAGAGATGCACAGAGGGACCCTGAGCGCCGTGGCTGCCACGGCCACGCACTGGTGCCACACGCAATGAAGCGACTCAGCCCTGCAGCTACCGAAAGCTTTTCCACGGAAGAGTTTATGACAGATTAAAGTCCAAAACAAAAGGGGGGCTGCGCCAGCTGATGGGGTTTGGCCTCTCCCTGCCACTCTACAGGGGCTCTCGGGCACAAGGGTTGTGCTGACCTGCGCTCGGGTTGTCCTGAACCACCACCTCTGCATGGCTGGAAAGCGGGGGACAAACAGGGGGGGACCCCGAGGCTGTGCGGGGACACTGCGGGCACAAGGGCCAGAGTTACTCTGCCACTGCCAGCTCCTGCCCGGAGCCATCCCAGAGCCCAGAGATGGTGGGGGCTGCCTGCAGCTGGCCAGGGGTGGCAGGGGAGGAGGGCTCTGCGTGGCAGGACCCCGGCCCGGGGTGCAGAAGCACAAGCAAGCCGAGGAACGAGGCACCGCTCGGAGCTGGCGCCCGCGGGGACAGGCTGGGGCGCGGCGCTAAGCTCGGCGTGGCGTTAGGCTCGGCATTGGGGGTTAGGCTGGCTCAGGGTCGGGCTTGGCGCGGGGGTTAGGCTCGGCCGGGGTGGTGGCGAGGTGGGGAGGGTTACCTGAGCGGGGAGGCGGCACGGCGGGGCGGCACTTACCGTACCCGGTGGTGGGCAAGCCCAGGTGCTTCATACGGTTTTTGACGAGCTCGGACAGCTCCTGGCGCTCGGAGCGGCGGTAGAGGCTGAGGCGCTGCTGGCTGATCCACTCGGCAGTCTTGCTGGAGTGCTTGTTGCCCTTCCTGCTGAGCCGCCGTGCCCACTGCATGCTCTTGCGCCGCAGCAGAGGGTGCTCCGACTGGTCGCTGGAACACGAGTTGCGGTGGTGGCTCGTCTTGATGCCCCAGTGCTCCTTGACGTCCTTCGTGTCCTCGCAGTCCTCAACATTGATTGAGATCTGTGACTGGAAGCCCAGCGGGTCATGCGGGGAGGGGGAGGGGGGTGGCCGAGAAGGGCTGGGGCTGTGTGGGATCTCTCCCACGGGTTTGGGGGTCCTCGTTCTGACCCAAATGGGCTCTCCCAGCACTGCAAGAACAGCCTGGCCAGCAGGTTTCACGAATCCCAGAATGGTTGGGATTGGAAGGAACTTAAAGATCGTTTGGTTCACTCCCTGCCATTGGCAGGGATGCTTTCCACCAGACCAGGCTGCTCCAAGTCCCGTCCAACCTGGTCCTTGAACTTCCAGGGATGGGGCAGGCCCTTGAACTTCCAGGATGAATAAGCACTGCTGAAAGGAGTCTCACGGGCACCTGACCCCTCACACAGCATCACCTCTGGGATATGTGCCCAAGCAACAGCCGTGCCCTCATCTCCCTCTCTTTCCTCTTACAGCAGCTGTGCTGCCATGTATCTGACCCAGAAATCCCCACTGGTTAGCAGGAATTTATTAATAAAGCCTTTTAAAGCATCTCAAAGAGCTGGGTTGCATTTAATTAAACGTCAACTTTCAGCTCCCTGTCGCTGCTTCCTCACAAAGTTGAAAACCGAAGGTATTTAAAAGGGATCCTGGCTCACTCCCTTGCTCCTCATCCCAGTTAATTACATCAGGGCACTAAGGACTTTTCCCGGAGCGCTGAGGCTCAGCCAGAATCTCCCTTCCAAGGGGACAGGCAGTGCTGTGCCATGGCACCAGGGCTGGCATGAAGCACGGGGTGGCTCTCGGTGGCCAGAGCCAGCCCAGGGATCGGCCACAGGGTAGGGGGGACGGGGAGGCAGCGAGCAGCACTCACCTGTGCTCTGATGTCGTGGGGCTGCAGCGAGGGAGAAGGAAGGGAAAACCAAGAGTCAGCCCAGAGAAGGGAGAAGGGGCAGCCCTGCCGTGCCCCCCCTGCTCGCTGGGGTGCCTGGTGGTGTGGCAGAGCCCTGCTGTGGTGCTGCTTCTTTGGGGGATTTTTAGAGAGATCTCAGCAAAAGGCTTGAGAAGGGCAAGTTCCTTTTAACGCGCCTCGAATTGTAAATAGCTGACTCCATTTCTAAAGGGAAGTTCTGTATCTTCCCAGGAGAAATCCTTGACTTGTAAATAGGAAAGAATGTAAATAATATGAGATGTTTTGGCAAGGTGCTTTCCTTGACCAATGAAAGAGTTTGTTTGTTGTTCATACTTGGACTGACTGTGCTGTGGAGACACGGACACAGTCAGAACCACACAGATGACCCCTCCAGCTAACCTGGCTGGAGGGAGAAAGATTTGTTCTCTTCTTGATATTAATAAATGATCCTTCTGATTTCAATCTATGAACATGAGTCGTTTTGTGGAAAGGCCCTAGAAATTGGGCCACATCATTTCTACACCATGCCAAGGACACCCAGCGGGTAAACACAAAAATTCCCCTCCCCACTGCTGCTGCAACCAGGTCTGAGGTGCCCCAGGGACCGACACCATCCTGGATCCCACCTCTGCTGGGTGATGCTCAGCTGGGACCACCAGCAGCCCCTTCCCAGCACACGCCAGCACCGTGCCCCTACCTCGGAGGTTGCGAACATGTGAGACTCCGTCCTGTAAATCCCGATGGGAATCTCAGCACTGGAGGAGCAGAGCTTCTGGAAGAGGCGGCCGTACGTCCGGATCCACAGGTCATCCTCAGTGATCTTCATCTGAGCAGCAGAGGACAAACATGAACCCTCAAGGGCACCTTGGGCTGCTCCCGAGCTTCACCTCACAACAACCCCGAAAGCGAGCTGGACTCCACAAGAAAACCAGGGGCAGTTTTCTGATCTCAGCCTTCAGAACAGGGACTTTGGTTGATGCCTTAGGTTTTAATTTTTATATTGTTCCAACCCTGCAGTGCCCAGTGTAACTCTGCAGTTCCCTGGAGCTCGTTCAGTGCTGTTCTCTCATGCTCACACTGACATAACAAAGCCTCTCCAGCTCGCTCTCCAAGGACACCCAGACCCTCCTGGGCCCAACAACTGCAAACCTTCATCTTGGGGAGAGGGGGGCAAGCTTGGGCAAATTCCATCCTTGCCTGGCTTCTGCTTGGGGAATTGATGCTGATATCAAAGTGGGAAGAACTCGGGAGCTGTCATTGTCCATTTTGGGATGCACTGAGGCAGGAGCCTCTGGAGCCCAGAGTGTGACCTCTGAAGGCCTTTCAAATCAATCCCTCCTTTATTCCTTTATTCCTGTCTGGTCTCTGTTTCTAGGGAGCAATTTAAGGCATCATGGTCCTTGGCAGCTCTTGGGCTTTTGGTAGCACTGAGATTCCCCAGGAGGGGAACAAGGACCTGGCAATGCTGCTCCCTCCAGAAGAGGGGAACCCCCACCCTGTGCACAGCACGACAGATCCCACCAGATCCAGGTGGGATGATGATCCCAGCCCGAGGGGCCCTGGCACATACCGCACAGAGGTACCCAGAGCCCGGCGTGGTGTCGAGGCCCAGCAGCAGCCGAGTGATGGTGATCATGTAATCCTTCACGAACGACTGCGGGGAGACATTGGGGCAGGAAACCACGAAAGGTTTGCTCAGATATCCCCCGGGGGGGAAGCAAAGGAGGTGCCAAGGCTGCAGGGAGGACATCTCACCTGGTAGAGCAGCGTGTCCAGCATGCTGATGCTGAAGACCCTCCCTGCTGCAAAGGGCAGCCGGAACATGAAGGCCAGGTTGGAGCCATTCTCTCGCTCTCTCTGGAAGAAGAGGGGGAAGTTTGAGCTCGGATTGCACACAAACTTAGAGGACTCATGGCAATTGGAGGGCACGGGTGTGATGTTTCTGGTGGGTGTGGCAGGAGGGAATCGAGACGGCATCTTTGCACTGTAGGAAAAGAGGATTTTTTTTTTTCTCCATGGAAATGAGCGAGATGTGATTGGGTTTTCTGGGCATGGGAAGAGCACAGGACTTGGAGGAGCTCAAATGCAGTCACTGTCAGTGTTGCCTTCTCAGGCCCCCATGCAGGGAACAACCTCTTCTTACCTTTTCTAGCTTGGAAAGGGCCAGAGAGTAACTGTCCTTTGCTCTGAACTGCATGAACCTCATGTTGGAGGGGTGGGTCAGCTCTGTGATAATGCTGAGGCTGGGGAAGAGCCTGCAATGGAAAGAGAGCTGTTGTGCTGCAGCTGCCTCAGAGGATTTAAAGCCTCAGGAAGATCACAGTCACCCCTGCCCTGTTTGAGGTCAGAAACAGCTGGTTTAGATGCTGTTTCCCAGAGCAAAACCAACACCAGATGTGTCCCACTGCCCGTGGCCACAACCCCAGGCACTGCCACCCTTCTCAGTCTTGTCCCCAGCAGTGGCTGTGACCCCTGAGCAGCAGTCACCCCTCACCTGAACATGGTCTGGACGTTGACAATCGTCTTGGCATCTGCCATGTAGTCCTCCTCAGCACTCATGGTGCTCTCCTTGTCCACCACCACCAGGTTGTCAGCGTAGATGATGCCACACTGCAGCAAACTGTCCAGGCTGGGCAGTCCCCAAAGAGAAGAGCGCAGGGTCAGCCCTTGGAAACGACACAGGGAAGCAGCACAGGGGTTCCACGGAGAGCCCAGGCTGCTCCCATCTCCCAGGGAGGGGCTGACAACCCGAGAAGCCCAAGGTGGGCTCAGCTCTACGGTACCAACCCTGGGGCTTCTCACGGGGTGGCCCAAAAAGTCTGGGCTGGGGTAAACGCAACAATTCGGGCACGAGAGCCACGCGTGGGAACACCTACTTGTCAATGGTGCCCTCCATGTAGTAAACCATGGGGAAACAGCAGATGGCCTCCAGAAAGTGGTGCTCAGGCCTGGCGGGGGGAGAGCCACAGAGAGCGAGGTGGTTCAGCACAGCCACGCAGCAAAGACAGACACAAACCCAGGGCCCAACCAGCCAAGGCACCCTCACCCTCCCACCCCCCCAGCACGAGACACCCAGGGAAACGCAGGGAAGGGCTCGGCGTGAGGGAGAACACCCTTGGAAAAGTACTTGCTTGTTGTCCAGCAGCAGCACGATGGGGTTGAGCTCCTTGCGGGAGCGGTAGTAGGCCCGCAGAGGGACGATGAAGTTGTAGAGGCCATTCCCAGCTGTCTCAGCAGAAACGATGATCAGCTTGTTCTTGAAGCCATAGGCCTTGGCGTCCTCAAAGCTGTTGTGCTTGCAGCCCTGTGTGGGACAGTGTGAGGACTCAGTGGACACATCCCCAGGGGGTTCAGCCCCAGGTGGCCCCCATGGCCCCTTCATACCTTGTCCAGCCTCAGGCAGCAGAACGGGGCTTTCTCAGGCAGCAGGTGGCACAGGGTCGGGGAGCTCCCGATGTAGGGTGAGTTTGGGGGGTAGCCCTTCACGTACCTGCAGCAGAGAGGAATCCGTGTCAGGACACGGGGAGAGATTCCCATTTATCCAAAGCTCAGATGCTGGGGAAAGCATCCAACAGCAACACTGGCAAGCACCATGCAAAACTGTCCTGCAGCAGCTTCGGGAATTTCCCCGAAAATATATTAAAGGAATATTTTTTGCTACGCAAAGAGCCACGAGATTGTGAAAATGCAGGGACACAGCCAATCATGTGCTCATGGAAGAGCTGAAAAGGGCTGAGCCTGAGCATCCCCTGGGACACCACTGAGTGCTGGCACGTGCCATGGTCCCAGTGTGTGTCCAAAACTGGAACAAAGTGGATGCAACCACAACGAGCCAGATCCAACCAGATCGAACCAGACAGAGAAGGTCTCCATCGATGGAGAGCCACTCACTCCACAACTGCCGAGCCCTCCTCATCTGACTGCGTCATCTCGTCCTCGGACTGGTCGCTGAGCAGGTCGCAGGGCAGCAGGGAGGAGGTGTCGGCCAGCTCGAGGACAGGGGCGATGCTGGGCCGGCGTGTGCCAGAGCCATTCTCGGCCGGCAGTGCCAGCTTGCTGCTGTTGGCAGGGCGGCACTCGGTGTTCTGCAGGTCCATGGCCACTGTACCTGGACACGGAGGGGAGGGAACACAGCGAACACGCTCTAAGGGAGGGGGGGAGAGGCAGCAGAGCACGGTGTTCTCCAGCCCTGCACAGGGATGAGGTGGTGCTCAGCCATTCGTGGGCACGGGGAGTGCTGGTAAAGCCCCACCAGCCACCTCCTCCCGCTGTGTTTAGCTCAGCTGTCCCTGGGATCCCTCTCTCTGTTCCCCTCACGGCTCCAGGGCTAGCTGAACCACTCACCCACCTGCTGCTCCCTGAACTGCAAAGCCTGGCTCTACAGAGGTTTTTGTTGTGCTGATGTGTCTCTCAGATGACAACGCTGCAGCCTAAACCCAGCCTGTGGCTCCTCGCAGGTTCTGGGAGGCACCAGCCAGGTTAGGAACCACATCTGCCCTGGCACTGCCCTCCCTACGGACACCCCTTTGCCCCAGGGAGAGGCAGGCAGGCAGCAATGCCCTCAGCCACCTCCCACATCCCTCCTGATCAGCTCCAGATGTTACAATCACAGAATCCTTAAGGCTGGAAAAGTCCTCTAAGATCACCAAGTCCAACCTCTCCCCTAGCCCTGCCACTAAATCATGTTCCCAAATGCCACATCAACACATCATTTCAGCCCCAAAGGGGATAGTGACATCATTTAAATCCCTCCAGGGATGGTGACTCTACCACTGCCCTGGGCAGCTCTGCCAATGCTCAACAAACTTTCCTGCAAAGGAATTTTTCCTAATTTCCAACGAGGGACGAGAGAAACTTCTTCACCCTGTCCTCCAGCAGCTTCCAAAAATCAAACTTGTTGATGGAGTGCCCCATGAAGCAGAGCCCAGGCACTGGCCTTGCCAAACACCTCTCACGTCATTCCTGCCCCCCTCATCACCTTTGCCACAGGTCCCTCTGTGCAGGAGCCGTGGGACAAGAACTGTGACAAACACGGCTCTGCAAAGCACTCTGCGGCTCGCTGGGGGATAATCTATGCAAATTGCTGCTCAGGAGTACAAACACATAAATTATTTGCCTGAAATATAATGTACTCGTGCAGCTCAGCTCCTCCAAAACTTGTTCTCCCCAGATACAAGGGGGAAGTAATGACTCATGGTATTTTTCACTCGCACAAACGCGGCGCTCGCTGCAGAGAGAACTGCGCCCTTCCTCGGCTTGGGAATCATAAACGTGATTTAGGATGTGGCCCACGGCATTGCTTCTTCCAGCCTCAGAAATAATTGAGGGCTAAATCCAGGCTTGGGGCATTTATGCAAATACCCTTAATGATAATGGACATCATGAGGTTTAATAAGGATACTTGAGCTTGCTGAGAGCACCCGGGGTGCAAGAAAATGTGTATTTTACTGGTGAGATGACTGGGAGAGAGGATGGAAAAGCGTTTTCAGTGGTGAGGGGGCACGGCAAGGAGCGTGCAGAACACAAAAGGAAATTAATTGTGGGGGAGGAAACGAACCCAAACCTGGGGAGGGTGATGGAGTGATGTGTGCAGGCCCTGCTGCCCCCCGAGCCCCCTGACTCACCCATGCTGGCGATGATGCTGTGCACAGGCAGGCGGGAGGGGCCATCATAGCTGCCTGCAAAGCCCTTCTTCTTCTGCTTCTCCTCCTGCTTGAAGATGAATGCAGAGTTCTCCTCCTTGGTGATGTTGATGTAGAAGCAGGTGTCTGATGCTGCCATGATGTGCCGTGGGCCAGGGTTCAGCAGGATGCTCTTGTTCTCCTCCCTCCGGATGCCGATCAGGCAGACCCCATACCTGCACCAGGAGCACGGGGTGGGCATTCCCAGCCGGAGAAAAACCCCTCCAAGGACCTCAGAGAGCCCCTCCAGCCCCAGCCCTGACCCCCAGGCATGCAGACCAGGCAATACCCCCTGCCCAAAGCCCCCCTGCCCTCACTTCTTGTGCGCGTGGAAGGCGGCATAGGTGAAGCTCTTCCCCTCGTACTCCATGAAGAATTTGCTGTCTCCCATGCGGATGTGATAGACCTCATTGCCCGAGCAGCGCCCATACATCCGCTGCCACTGCTCCGGGGACTCCTGGCCCTCCCTGCAACGGCAGCAGCAGCGTCAGGATGGATCTCCCGGGGCTGGGATGGGACCCCCGGGGTTGGGATGGGACCCCAATCCCAGAACTCCAGCCAGATCCCAGGGCAGAGCCCCAATAATCTCTGGGGTTGCCACGGAGCCCAGCAGCGGTGAGGTGACAGTGACACATCACCACGAGCTGTCGGTGCCTGCCGAGGACGAGCTCGTTTTCATCTTGGGTTTTAAGTGCCTTTTTATTTAACGAGAGCTCCTGCAGAGTGCAGAGGGAGGGCTCAGAGCCTGCGTTGGCAAACAGCTCCGAGCATGGGGCGAGAGGCATCTGGCAAGGATGTTTCATAACTGCTTTGATGGCACTCTACCCAAAATTCCAACATTTCTGACTGGCCAAGGAGTGCAGGGCACACACCCCTGCTCTCCTGTGCTGGCAGAGCTCCTTCCAGCCATGCTGGATATACACCCACCAAAAACCCTGCAGAGTCCGGGGCTGCTTGTGCTGTGAATTCACCTTCCTGCCAGCAGGCCCGTGCCAATATAAATATATTTTTACTCCCAGTCTCTGGAAAGTTGGCGTTGCCCAGCCCAACTGCACTGGCATGGTCCCCTTACAATTGCTCCTGACCTGAATGGGGACTCCAGGTCCCACTGTGCTTCCCAGACCCATCCCAGACCCCCACCCTGTCCCCCAGGGTCAGCTGCAGCACTCACTGGCCACGGGAGGTGTGCACCAGCAGTGTGATGAGGGTGGAGGTGGCAGGGCAGACGCAGTTCAGGGCCAGCATGGCGTATTTGCACTCCTCCTCACAGACAACGTGATCTGAAAGGCAGAGGGGATGGTGATGGGGGAGAGGGGGACAGAGGGGTTCCCCAGCTGGCAGTGCCCGGGAATGTGGTCATTTCAGGCTGGTGTTGGGCACTGAGTGTTTCCTCCTGCTGCCAGCCCAGGAGAGCTCCCAGCTGACCAAAGAGCTTCAACCCACCTGCAAACTTGACGTGAAATTTGTTTTCTGGCTTTAAGATCTGAACGTAGAGAGGACAGTTCGGAGCAAAGTCCTTGACAGCCCAGGCCCTCAGGATGGTCTGGTGGTCCTGGACAAGGACAAGAGCAACAAGAGCTTCTTGGTTGATGGTTTATTTTCCCCAAGGATTCTACACCTGGGAAGAACTGCAAAGCACCCAGCCACCCTGGAGGTGTTTGGCAAGGGCTGCTCCTGCCCCTGCTGCTCCCTGACACCCAGCACCAACAGGAAACCAGGATGGCAGAAAGAAGGTGAGCCCACAGTGGGCTCAGCCACCAATGCACATCCCTGTGCCATCCCTGAGGTTCTCCATGGCACTGAGCCCCCTCCTGTAAATAAGATCAGCATCAGCCCAGCCTCTTTCTACCCAAAAACTGCCCCATCCCTGCCCGTGCCACCCCCCGGCCGGGCTCACCGCCGCTGTTCTGTCCACCTCGTTCCGGCTGCTGAGAATGAAGCAAGCTTCTCCATTGTCCATCCTGCCAAGACACAGCAGCCACCCCATGGATCACTGTCCCAGGCAGGGCACTGCCAGCCCCCCCTGCTCCCCCAGACCCAGCCAAGGGGTGACATTCCTCTCCAGGGATGTCTCTCTGCTCACTTGGCTCTCATGAGGTCCTGGTCCTTCAGCGCAGAGCCCTGCAGGTAAATCACCCTCTGCGACCACAGGGGGATCTGCAGCACCCTCCGCACCTGGATGTCCATCTCCGTGGGGCAGAGGATCACCACGTAGTAATCCTGGAAGAGAAGATATATAATTGATAAATATAATTTATATATAATTATATTTATTAATTGTAATATGCATTATATTCATTAATTAACCAATCCCGAATAAACCACGATTCTCATTCTACTTCTCTGAACCCATCCAAACTTAATTCTGATTTGCGAAAATAATTGTAACTCTTACACAAGTCTTGCACAGAATTTACCCATGTGGTCTCTATCTGTTCTTATTGTTTATGAGTACAATCTATCTAAAAAATGCCAGTAATGTAACAATGTTTATATTTTGTCTAGGACAGGGTACTCTGTGAAAGGTGGCACTGCTGTTCTAAAAAATGAGGTTTAAGGGCTTTTTAACTCGACTAATAGAGTTTCTCAGTATTTAAGGTACTTAAAAAATATTTCTACTGAAAACTAAAGTTTATACTTCTATTCCACGTTTGTGTGACCCAGATTCTACAGCAATTTTAATTCAATCCTCATGTTCTTATTTGTTTCTGGGCCTGAAGACCTGAGACCCAGAGGGGCTTGCATTCCAACACCCAGCAGGTGATGTTATAGATACATATTATAATATTGGCTCCTCACAAATATTGAAATGGATGCTATCTGTATGATGTTAAAATAACTTTGCTGTAAAGATAAGAGTTTTTAGTTCTGCTGTTAACAAAACTTAAGATGTGGAAATGGCGACTGTTTGCTTGGTTGGGATAACATCCAGTGAACATACGATGGAGGCCTCTGCTGCCACGCCAGCCATCAGCACAGACCAGCTGGAGAACCCATGGACCAGAATCCAGACTGGAAGTGATAATAAAAACAGACTAAAAACCACAGACGAGAACTGAGCATGCTCAAAAAAGGCAGACTCAAGGAGAAGTTGTGCAAAATAGCTCCTGGGATGTGGATATTGGTTCTTGGAAAAGCTTGAATATGCATAATGGTCTATGGATAAATAAAGATAGAATATCTATAAATAAAGAAAGAATTATAAATAAATAGAGAATAAAGAAATAAATTATAAATCAATAAAGGATGTCTCCAAAGCAGCAAGGTGTGCTCTTGGCAGAGCTCCAAGCACCCAGCCCTTTTAACCCTTTGCTTTATTCNTATTGGTTCTTGGAAAAGCTTGAATATGCATAATGGTCTATGGATAAATAAAGATAGAATATCTATAAATAAAGAAAGAATTATAAATAAATAGAGAATAAAGAAATAAATTATAAATCAATAAAGGATGTCTCCAAAGCAGCAAGGTGTGCTCTTGGCAGAGCTCCAAGCACCCAGCCCTTTTAACCCTTTGCTTTATTTCTGTCTCCTTGCCCATTTCACTAAACCTTTTCAATTTTACCACGAGAGCGAACCTCACTCTTCACAGCGTGACACAACAGCCTGGCCCTCACCTGCAGGCGCGGGTGGGCGTAGAACTCGTTGAGGAAGTCCATGAGGAGGTCGATTTTGAGGGAGCTGACGCAGAGCACCACGTGTTTCTCCGTCTGGGCGCGGTGCCGGCTGTAATTCCCGCCCGACTTCTGCCGCTCCATCCACAGGTAGACGAGCTCCTCGAACTGCAGAGGGCATGGAGGTGATGCCTCCATCAGCAGGGCTGCCCTGGGGCCCTCCCCACCCTCAGCACACCATGTCTAACCTGGAGCGGCAGCACCACCAGGGCCACGCAGATCATGATGACGACGAGGAGCTGGGAAGGCCAAATCTTTGGTGTCACATCTCCGTAGCCCACGGTGGAAAAGGTGACGATGCAGAAATAGAAGGACTTGAAGAGGGAGAGCTTCTCACCTGCTCTTTCTAAGTGCTGGATGCCGCAGGTACTGGAAGGGGAAAATGCCCCATGGCACCAGGGGCTGGCCCTGCCCGGGACATGGGGCAGCAGAACCCCACAGACCTGCAGCTCAAAGCCATCTTGCTAAACACAAGTGTCACCCAAACCTTCCCGGGGCCAAATTGTACCTCCCTCCCCCAAACTCATCCAGCAGCAGGGCTGGGAGCACCACTGAGCTCTGAAATGGCATTAGTCATCCGCATCAGAGCATCATCTTTATTGCCAAAAACTCATGAGCCTAAAAGCCTCATTTCCTCTTCATTCAGCAACTTAATGGTATAATGTGCCTCAAACCCAGACCAAGGGAGCCAGAGGAGGATTCAAAGCCTAATTCAGAGCTAAAGAGCCAGTGATGAGCTCTGCTCCCCCCTGCCCAGAGGAACACCCTTGGCGCTGGCAATAGCAGGGTAAAGGGCCCAGTTAATTAGCAGGAGCATCAGTGGGCAATTACGCAAATGAGCTCAGGAGCTGTGACTTGTGGGGGAGGAAGATCTCGGTGGGGTCCTGGTGAATGAGCCATCCCTGGCGAGTGAGCCATCCCACTCCTGTCCCTGTGGGAAGCTGCTGTCCCTGCCCTCGGCCCTGCTCGGGGGACTCACGTTGCCACATCCCTCAGCTCCCTCTGACAACCCCAGAACTAGGGAGGATAATTAGTTTGACTTAGAAACCCCCTCAGGGTGTTCAGTGTGCTGGGGTATGGAACAGAGCAGGGAGGATTTGAGCCCTGCAAGAGCCCAGCTCTGCCAGCCAGCCCAGGATGGGCACAGCTGGGTTCCTAGGATCAGAAAGGGGGTTTAGAGGAACAGAGAACAACACTCACCCCGTGAACACGAGACACAGGAGGGTGCAGATCAGGATGAGCACCTGGTTGAACATGGCTGACTGGGTCCTCTGGATGGCTCGGTGCAGGTCGTTCTGGGGAGAGAGAGGGTAGGGCTCCCACCAGCTCACAGAGCCTGAGCAGAAATGCCCTCCAAGCACCACCTGCTGCCTTGCTGGCTCCAGCAATGCCCTCCCCAGTGAAGGTCCAGCCTGGATTTAGCCCTTGGGAAGGGGTGTGCATTCCCAGCAGCAGGTCTGGGACACGTGGGAATGGGCTGGAATACTTCACTCCTGGCCACCCCTGTCAGTGTGCAGCCAGCAGAGTGGTTCAGGCACTGAGGGATTCCTGGGCACAGCCTGGCATTCCCAGCCTGGCATTCCCTGAGCTCCAAATCGTGCCCCAGAGCCCTGTCCCCTCTCAGTCCTGCTGCCCTCCCCATCCCCGAGGAGCTGGACAAAAGAGGTCACTCACAATCATGTTCTCCAGGGCGTACTTGGCCAGCCAGCAGTTCAGAAACACGGGAATGAACAAATTCCGCAAAGGAGGCCAGAATATCTACAAAAGCAAGGGTTATTCGCAGAAAAAAAACATGTTCTTTTTAAAAAAATAGAGCTATAAGCAGCCAATCCACCCTCTGTGGGAGGATCCCACTCCAAGCTGAGCAGAATCCACCACCAAACACGGCCCTGCTTCCCCGGCTGAAAAGGGAGGATGGGTTTTGGGACAACACTCCAGAGAAAATCATTATATTGTAAAATACTGAAGGAAAAATTTCCTGCCAGCCTTAAATACCACTTGGCCAAACACCCATTTTTATTTATTTCACCACCAAAACTGCAGCACTCACTGAACTCAGGGCTGCTCTCAAGTGCCACCGGGACACACTCACCGTGATGATAAACGGCACCGTGTTGATCATCTCCAGGATGAAGGAGATGCGGAAAATCTGTTCCCAGATGTTCCCCTGAGGAATTAAAAACAAAGGAGAGTCGAATAAGCTTAAAAATTTGCCAGGGGACAATTAAAACGATCACACTCCTGCCACAGAGCCTCCTGGATGAGGGAAATATGGTGCAGGATCCAGGAGACGTGGAGTGGTGGTGGCAGACATGCTGAGGGCAGGAAACATTCCCAGACTCTTTTGACAGCCACCACATCCTTCTGTCTGTCACTACTGCTGCCCAGAACCAGGGGACAACACTTCATGCAAGGATGGGAAGTGACAGTGACAGCTACAGACCACTGGCACTCGGACCAGGGGCTGACGCAGAGCTGGAGTCTCTGCTGCCAACCCTCTCCTGGTCCCTGAGAAGATGCCATTTGTTAAGGCCACTTTTCTGGGCCATTTTAAGAGGCTTTGGTCCAAAGGAGTCAGCTTGTGCCTCTTCTTGTCTGGCTTGGAGCGGTGCCACTCCCTGCAGAGGCAGCAGAGCTGGGCACGAGCAGGAGTTGCCCTGCCGAGCTCAGCCTAGCCTGAAGAAACTCAGGATGTGTCAGCCTGACACCAAAAATGCTGAACCCGCCTTAAGCAGGTCTGGGTTTCTGAGAAAGCAGAAAAAAAGAAGAGATTCTGCTCTGCATAACACTTATCCACCAGCCTGAGGGGGAAGGAGAAAGGAAAACATCCAGAGCTGGCTGAGACATCGCCGAGACAAACAAACATCCTCCCGGGACACCACGGGCTCCAGACAGCTCCGAGTAGGAGAGATGGATTCCCACCGAGGGGCAGAGCCAGGCTGTGCCCTCACCTTGTAGCTGAGATAGATGAGCAGCATGGTCTCCAGGAAGCTGATGAGGGCGATGCTGACCTGCAGGGACACACGGGGGAGGCTCCGAGGGCTCTCTCCAGGTGCTGGCAGAGGGGGTTGGAGGTGGCCGAGCCACCCCCTGCCCCGGGGAGCCCCTGGGTGGGGCAGAGCTCCAAGCCCAGCTCCCCTGGGCACCCACCAAGGGCTGCTCACCTGCACGGCCCACAGCGGCGTTTTTCTGTCCACCCAGAAGATGTGGGACCTGCAGAGGAAATCCAGAGGGGATCTGAGCCATGGCCCAGTGGTCAAGTGTCCTCAGCCCCCGCTGAACGCAAACCCAAGGCCATCACTGCTGCAGGAGCTGCTGCTCCCCACTGCAGTTTGCTCCAGCAGCCCCTGCACTGGGAATAAGCCATTCCCAAGGGCACAGCCACAGGCACTTTCCAATGGATTTGGTTCTGGGATGCTGCTCCACATCTCTCTGAGCAAGAAACGGCCTCATCCTCCACCCCAGCGTTCCCACATCCTGGCAGAGCCGAACCAAAGCGCTGGAGCAGCTCCCCACTCACCAGTTTATGTTGGTGGACTGGTTGAATGCTGTGTAATTCTGCTTTTCGCATTCCCAACTAGAAGAGAGAGCAGGGAGAGGCAGTCAGGGAGGGAACAGGAATGCTAGGATTGACTCCTCAGGCTCATGAGGTGCCCCTCATGCTGGGGGAGGACTGGAACAGCATTTCCATGGATCCAACACCCTGATGTTGGATCCATGGAAACAGCAACAGCCAGGGCTTTCCACAGGAAAAGCCTCACCCAGGCAGCCTTGAATATCTCATTACTGGAGGATAAAACCCCTCAGGTGCTTCAGCCCATGCCAGAGATGCTGTGAGATGCTGATTCTCCCTGGAACAGTGCAGAACACAGGGCTGCAGGGAATTGGGAACTGGGAATTACCAGGTTACAATCAGCAAAAAATTGCTGAGCTGCAGCTTCTGGGATGAGACTGGCTGGGCCCCCAGCACCCTGCCAGGCAGGCAGCACTGAGCCAAGCTCTCCCTGCCTGGCTCTGAGGAATGTGTTCCCTCTGGTCAGCCTTGCTGCTGCCACACACCCTCAGGAAAGTGGAATTCCCTGAACCACAGCTGTGCTAAACCTTTCAAGGATGAGCATCCATGTCCTGCTCCCATCTCTGAGAGCACTTTCAGAACATGCAGATGTCAGTGGTAGTCTGCAGCCTTTACAAGGAGAAAATCAAATTGCCAATTCTCCAGGCTCTCAGAAAAAAACCCACATTGTACACGAGCTCAGAGGAGCAAGGACACATTAAAAATGGGCTTATACTGAAAGCCAGCACCAAGCTGAGGTATGGAATCATCCATCACCTCGTGGATCCACACAGCACAACACGTTTCCCTCTCTAATGCTTAAATGGGATTTGGTATAAATGCCTTCAAAGGCGTCAGCCTTCAGAAAATATTTGCATGGTGATGCCCTGGAGTCACTGAGCTCTCGCCTGTGTCCGAAGGCCATGCTGAGCCCCTGACAGAGTCAGACAGAATTTGGAAAGGAACATGAGCTGAATTTTTCCACCATGCACTGCGCAGGGCCAGCAGATACACCCCCACCCATCCACTGGGTTGGAGCAGGGAGCAAAGGCCTCCAGCTCGGGAAGTCTTGTTAAACTACCAAATCAAACAGCTGGAGGGAGATAAACCATCCTCACACCTGCTACATCCACGCTGAGCCCTGCCTGGGCTGGGCTGGGCAGCCTGGGGGCACTCACCAGCCTATGCCCTCCTCAGGGTTGTCGAGCATGACACAGACGATGTACAGGAGGCACATGAGCAGCTTCAGAGAGAAGTTGAAGAGCCGAATCCTCAGGCCTGCAGTGGAGGGGAGCATGGGTGGGGCAGCATTCCCAGGCATCCCAAGCACCCCACGGACCCCAAACACCCCAGGCACCCTCTGCATCCACAGCTCAACCCCACAAGCTTGGCACAGCCCCACAGCACAGGAGCTCCCTGATCCCCTGGGGAGCTGCAGGAGTCCCAGGACAGCAGCACTGGCCACAGATACAGGATGCCAGCACAGAAATAAATAACGATTTGTCAGCTCCTTGCTGACACCAATAGATGCGAGAGACAAATGAGGACCTGCTGGAGTGTGTCCCCCCCTCATTAGCAGGTGTCCATTTAAAAGCACCACATCAGCACTGACCACGTTACAACCAGCTTGCAGGAGTAGGGATGGCGAGGAAAAGCAGCTGCTTTATCCACTCTGCCTCCTCAGCCAGTTCATCGGGTTATTACTCAAATTACAAGTGAGAAATTCTTCACATTTTCATTAAAAACATCCCCGTGGGCACCCTGTTGTGCTGCGCTCCAGCTTTTTAACAAGACAACAGGATGCAGGCAGGAAAAGAAAATGTGAATTTATAAATTAACGAGCAGGCCCCCTCCAGACAGCTAATGACATCTCGGAGAAAGAAAATAAAAACACCATTAGTCAAGTGGAGACCAATCCCGACGGCTGGAGTGGGTAACTCACAGCCTGCCCTGGCTGTCCCCATGGCCTCAGGGAAGCACAGCCAGCCCGCGATGGGGACATTTGCTCCCTGACACCCACCCTGCGGCTGTCCCCAGGGCAGCAGAGGGGGCAGGAGGCATTCCCTCCTCCCCACGCACAGCATCCCCCAAACCGAGCTGGCCAAAAACACCCGGCAGAG
>VZRF01002182.1:6601-36157 GCA_013396875.1 Vireo altiloquus
TTCGGGCAGCCCCGCAGGACCGGTGAGCGGGGTGGGAGCTGCAGGCTGCGGGCACGGAGGGTGGCGTGGGCTCTGGCCGTGGGCAGTGCCCGGCTGGGCAGGAGCGGGCCCTGCCCGTGCTGGGGCCGCTGAACGCGGCTGCCCCGGCCGGCACAGGGGCTGTCCTTGGGCAGGGCAGCTGTGCCGGCGGGGCCCGGGAGCTGTGCCGGCTGTGCCGGGCTGCCGGGGGCTGCGGGACACTCCTGCCGCGCCTGCGCTCGCCACACCCTGCCTGCTGGGCCTGGTTTTTCTTTCTAACCTGCCTGGGGAGGCTCTCTGAGATTTTCTCCTCCCTGATGGAAGTGCAGGTGCTGCCAAGGGAAACGTCCCGATACTGACTCAGTGTTCCCTTTGCTTCCCAGCTGTCCCATCTGCTGTCCCTGCCCAGGAGAGCTGCGCTGCACGGGAGGAAGAGACGGAGGGAGAGCCTGGGGACATTGGCAGCTGAATTCTTCCTGAATGTATTTATAAGTTTATGTAGTTAAATAGGCACATGGACGTTTAGATAGGTAGATTGATATTTATGTAGGTGTATTTATACTTGTTCATGTATATTTTTATATTTATGTCTGTATTTAGCTATATTTTCATTTTGTATATAGTTGGATAGCTGCATAGCAAAATTGAAGTAGTTATATGGATATTTAGATATGGAAATATAGGGATACTAATATTTTTATATGTATGTACGTGTATACAGTTATATGTGTAGTTATATTTACCTATATGCGTATATTTACTCATTTGTATGTACTTACATTGACCTTTATGTGTGCAGTTGCATAGCTCTGTAGTTAATGTAGTTACAGGTATGCCAACTTTTAGAATTATATATTGATGTCTGTATATTTGTATACAGGGGAGTTTTCTTTATATCTTTTTATGTCTGTATATTGATACGATTTCAATGTATACAACTATTTTTAAATACGTATAGACTCGTACGGTTGTATTATTATGTTTATTTAGGTATAGGGGTAGGGTTACTTAGGTATATTGGTGTTTTGTATTTGTAATCAGACCGTGTCGTTGTAACAATCTGTAGTAAATTAGTTTTGTTAAACTTGATGATACTTTTATATTAATTGATAGTGTAGTTGTAGTAATTTAATTTTTTAACTTATTTTGATTTTTGTGTATTTATGTATCAGAAGTGCAAGTGTAATAATCTGCAATAAATTTAATTTTTAAACTGAAATAAGCGTTAGTTTTTGTCGAATCAAGGGAGAGATGTAAATACGATGATGCTGGAGGATTTTGGCAGTGAGGTGAGGGGACTGGGGGATATTTTGCAGCCATTCCCAGCAGATCCCGCAGTTGCAGCCAGGCTGGGCAAAGAAATGGCAGATTTGGGATGGCAGCAGAGCCACCCGTTGGGTAATAAGTGGCTGCAAAGGCCTGCTGAGAAAATGTGACTCCACTGAGCGTAGAACTGCAACCAGGAGCCACCTGGGGAGGAGAAATCATTCACACTGAAAAAAAAAAAAAAAAGAGAAAATGTGGCAAAACAGTTGTGAGGATACTGTGGGAGTCTGGTAAAATGCTCTAAATCGCCACTGTCTAGGTTTGTCTTCAGCAAAAATAATTTGTTAGGAATTGAACACGTTCCATGAAAGACAGATTGCACTTTCCCCTTCACTTGCCTTGCTGTGTAAGTGGAAGATGTCCTCATTACTGAGACTTTTTGCCCTTCAGCAGCTCCCTCCCTCACATTCAGTAAAAGATCATGTACTACCTCTTGTCACCATAAATGAAGAGAGCCCTGCCCTCGTGACAGTGTTTGCAAAGTCTTCCCTCCTGCCCCCACATCTCACAAAGGGAACCATCCCCTTCCTGTCCAAACTGTGCCTGAGGGGAGTGAGGGCTCCCGGAACTCAGGAGGGTGCAGTAGCACCTCAGGTGGGAAGGTTTTGTAAAGCTTCCTAAGTATCAGTAAACTCTGGATTTGCCAGTCTTCCCCTGGAATATTGTTCTGCTCAGGAATGAGCTTGGAGGACACTGTACCTCCAGCTCACTCAAGTAAAGTTTGTTTTCTTCATGCCTTGAGTAGAGAAAAATGAAAACTGTCATTTTTAGAGTCAAATTTGAGGTTTGATGCAGCTGGCTTTGCTCCATGATTTGCTGTGGAGAGTAAAAACTTTTAAATTCCCAACAGAAGCTGACTACCGACCCACACAGAGACCTGAAAGGGGCCCAGGTGTGCTTGCTGCACACTGGTACAAGGGAAAAGTTGGAACCAAATCCCCTTTTATTGCAGATTGAGCCTCTATGTACTGTTGTCTTCAGGGCTATCTGTGGTAAAACACAGTAATCCAGCCAGAAACTGTGGACATGTGAGATCTACCAGCAACCTGCTTCTCCAGAGAGACAGACAAGGCCAGCCCAAAAGCCTAAAAGGTCTTGGTGCTGGAGAAGGCCAGGCTGTCCTTGTGCAGGGATGGCCTTCAAAGGGACCTTCACACGTCATGCTGCTGGCAAAGTGCAGCTCGTGGCCTTCCACAAAATGCTTCTTTTGTCCAGCTCTTTGAAATGTTCCAGCCAGCATCAATTCCTGCTGGTCACACCAGCCCCTTTCCAAGTAGGAGGAATTTGTGTAGGCAGCCTGACAGCTTAGAGGCAGGAGAAGAAAATACTCAGCTGAGTCTTCTCTCTGTCAGAAGCTGCATCCTCCATCTCTTCTCTCTTCCAGCTGTCTCAGACGTGGAGAAAGTGGCAGGAAATCACTGATCCTGGAAGGGAAGGCGGAAGGAGGAAAGGCAGTAGCCGGTCCCTGGGGCCTTGGGAGCAGTGAGAGCCATCTGAAATAGGACCTCTGCTGGGTTGTGGAGATAAGAGGGACCAACCCAGCAATCCTCTGCATGAGACTGGAGCCATCTGTGGATATGAGCACGGAAATGTGACCTTGTAAAACAGAGAAAAGATGTCCTTGGGTATTTGCCAAAGCTCAGATGGGGTCTGAGCCACCTGGGTTAGTGGAAGGTGTTCCCTGCCCATGGCAGAGGGGTTGGATCTAGAGGGTCTTTAAGGTCTCTTCCAACTCCAACCCCTCTGTGAGTCTGTGAAGTACAAACCCACAATGACAAAGGGAACACAACAAACCTGGGTCCCCCGCTATGTTATTGGAGGTGGCTGTAGTCACTTGTGTCACCTGGAGACTGGTTTGTATTCAGAGAGATTTTCATGGTTCTACAGTATTTATGTGTGACTTTCCCCAGTTCAGTGCCCCAAAAGATGCATGAACAGATTATTTGCAAGCACAGAACTGTTTAAGCTGTCTGTGAACCTGATGGGAGAAGTGTGTTCGTGTTATTTCAGTGTTTACCCTCTAAGGGTGGTATTTGGTGCTTATATAGGCATAAATACTGCCTTTAAATCTGAGTTCCCTCTTTACACAAGGATGTGTAATCCATCAGAAATATTTAACAAGGAGCCATATGAGCTTTGGGCTTGATGGTATGGGTTGCCTAAAGTGTGTGATGAGTAATGGTAGCTCTAACAAATACCACTCTTGTTAATTTAGGTTTGTCCTTTATCATCCCTGTTGGATAGAAATCACATATTTACAGCAGAGACTAAATTAAATTCCTTAATACAGACGAGATTTGTGCAATTCAGGCAGATTAAAGGGGGCGTGTTCTGTTATTGTGAATCTAGATAACCTGTTGGCTGTACATCTTGGAGGAGGCTTTGCAGTTAAGAACAAAAAGGAAAAAAAACCACTTCTCTTAAGAAGTATCTTGAAAGAGCTTTTTGTATTACCAGAAGCAGCGACACTCATATTGACCTCCCCAATTAAAAATGCACAACCCCTCACATTAATCTGGCCATGATTCAGAGATGCAATTCCAAAATCTCATAAAATACATAGCTATGATGTAAACAATGAAGGAGAGCAGAAATATCAACATTTCTCATCAGCCTTTTCGGTTGGAAACGGTTTAATTTATACTCCCTTAGCTGTCAGCATAAACTCTGCTGTGCAAACTTTAGGTCTGTGTTGGACCTTATGTACTTCATTAGCACCAATTTCGGTGCAAACCTGGTGTAAAACCCTCCACATATCACACTGATATAGAGGGATGGAACTTCACTCTTCCAGCACAGAATTTACTTTACGAGCTCCTGCAAGTTGCTCTGCATTACAAAAGCTGAAAGTCACTTCCTCAACGGAAGCAAGATCAGTGCCTTGCTCTCTGGATGTGGTAGGATTTTTCACCTGTCCTGCTAAGAGATCAGGAAAGCAGATTTGTTTATATTATACCATTACATCTAAATCTTTGGTTTGAGAGCAAAAGGAAAATGTTAATTTAAGAAGTAATTTTTGCCTGGTTTTTTTTCTGACATGAGGACAAACTCTGGTCTGCTGGCAAGAGCAATGCTGTCCCTGTGGGTACAAACCCCCCTGAAGGATAAGAGACTGTTGTCACAGAGGTCACACCTGCAGGATGAACACCCACCGTGCCATTAATTTGATGCCAGCTAAGCACAAGTGGCACCGCTCTTCATCCTCAGCACGGACTTGCCATTGCAGAGGGATTAATATCAGACTCAGTTCGTGTTTACAAGTGTTGTTGTCAGACAAATCAGCCACCCCTCCCTCTCTCGTCCTTCTTGGCTTCTGGCTGCTGAGCTGCTTCTGAGAAAGAGAGAGGCAGAGTCCTCCATGGTAAAAAGAGACTTTCCAATAGGTAGAAACTTCCTCCTTTCTTTTGTTTTCCAGTGACAATAGAGGGGCTTGTTTTCAATTTCTATGTCAGCAGAGAAGTTGTGCTTGCCTGTCATGCCTGGGATCAGAGAAACCTGGACTTTTATCGGTGTAGAACCTGGAGTGACCTGACCTTCTGCAGGAATATGGGGAGAAGAGTCAAAAGGGATTCCTGGAATGCTGTAATAAAGAGATAGTGGTGTTAAACACATGTAGATAAAAAGGCATAAAAGCTCATAAAGGATATAGAACTGATGGAAAGCTAATCAAAAGGAAGTAAGTTATTGCAATTAATAGGGAGGATTTCAGATTACAGGAAAGGAGGTTTCTGCCTTAAGTTACGGATCTGTTCTTGAAATTTTATTTGTTCTCTTTTTCAGACTAGAAAGAAAGTTTGGTGGTTTAGAGTGGAATCTGGTGCCAGAAGTTTGAGAATAGGGTGTGATAAGATCACCAGAGTATTTGATCTGTATCTAGGAAGAAGCCCTGCAGAACTTGCCTTTGGCTGTGATTGAAAGTAAAGACCTGTTTTTACTAAGAATTTTGATCTCTCAGTGTTTTGGAGGAAGGAAAAGAAAACAACAAGCCGTCTGAAGTCAGTATTAAGGTGAAGTGTATCTCAGAGGGCTGAGAGCTCACCAAGGCAAGAGGCCCTCATGTCATTTAAACTGTTCTTTCCCTAATAACAGTAATTTCCCAGTACATTTTGATTTCAACAAGCACCAGCAGAGTAAGTTAGAGTCTCTTTTCTTCTTCTGGCCTTTCGCAAATCACTAAGGAAAGGTAAGGCTGTGTTATTCTCAGCTAGATTTTAAATTCTTCAGAAGTCAAAACTGAATTCAAGTCAGGTTCATAAACACTGTAACTTACAGACTTCTAAAATCTTGTATCCTTTTATATTTGCCTTGAGATTTGAGCTCATTCCTTGACAAGAAAAGACTACATATGGGACTAATCCTTTTTTTGATATGAAACAGTTTTCAATAGAAAAGGGAAAAAAGGCCTTTGAACACACCTTTACCTACAAGAAAGGTGGCTGCTGCAGCAAATACTTACCAAGACAAAAAGGCATGGGCTGTCATTATCTGTTATTGTGTGTGCATGAAATAGTGTTTTTAATCCTCTGTTTTCAAGACTATAAAAAAACACAGTACAATGTGAATCTCTTTTTAATGTCCTCAACAGTGCAACTTATGCTGGATTCTAAGAACTCTGTTTAATTACTTCAATGCTTTCATTGTTCCTGTGAATGTTCAAAAGCCATTAACCGTAGCACTCAATGTTTGGCAGATATTTGGTCTTGAAGGAAAATTTTTTACTAATTTTTTTCCTATCTCTTTTGAAATTCGCTGTGTTTAATTAATATCAAGAGCTAGAAAGCTAAAGCATGTGGGAAAGGGCTACTTCTTGTAGCAAACATATATATTGTCAGAAAATGTCCTTTAGATAAAATCAGAATTTCAGGGCTCTTATCTTCTCCTTCTTTCCCTTTCCCTTTCCCTTTCCCTCTTTCCTCTTTCCTCTTTCTTTTCCCCTTCCCCTTTCCTGTTTGCCCTTCCCACTTCCCTCTTCACTCCTATTGTCTCTTATTTTCACAGACAGAGGTTTTTATAATCTGTCCCCTTCAAAGTAATTTACCACCCCTTCATTAACTCTGCCAGATGCTGTTTGAAGATGCTCTCCCTGTTCTCTGAGAGGCATCTCTACACCATCCTGCCCCAGCAGATGCTCTTGCTTGGTGGCAGAGGCTGTCACAGCACTGCCAACAGCAACTGTGAAGCCAGAGATGCAGAACTTGTCATGGCTAGCCTGAAGTGCTACCCCTGGAGTGGAAATATCAGTAGGAGTTCATGCTCTGCCTCCCCGTGCTGACAGATCCCTGGAATACCTTCTGCTGTGCTCAGGGTCTGTTGCAGCACTACCAGAGGAAGACAGATGATATCGCAGATCCTCAAAGACACGTTGGGCCATGGCTCTGGGCAGCAGGACCCTCCCTTGGCCAGTGGTCAGTTCTGCAGAGAGGTATTGCCATGCTCCTCCGAACACTCCTTGCTTTTTCGGGGAAGTCTCCTTAGCTCTAGTCACTTGTGACTCTGAAGGAGGCCAAAGACTCAACCCTCTTTATCTGGCAAAGCAGATGATGGGTGGTTCCTCAGCCCACGAAAAAAAAACTTTCTTTTGACCTAAGTAGCGTCCAAGCACACACTTTGCAAGGGAATTACTTTCCCACACATGGTGCACTCTCCCCCTTTTATTGCCAACAAGATCCCAGTGCTTGATGCAAACAGCCCCAGGATATTTTCATGAATAGCTCATAAAATAGCTCACAATCAGCCTCTTGAGAAAAGCAAAGTGTGTTTTCTAATATAACCAATTAGTTTGAGTTTTGAATGTTTTGCATTTGCAAGTGAGGCCCTGTAAGCAATTCTAATTGTTGTCAGTAGGTGAGGTACTTATGAGCAAAGAATTAAGTTTTACGTGGCATTTCCTCATGGGCAATGGTCATAAAAAAGAATGAATGTTTGGAGAGTGTGTTATTAATGTGGTATGTTCAAGGTATGACACACACATACACACACTCAGAGTACAACATCTCTCCTTTATACTTTTCTTTTATAAATACATAGTTCTAAGAATTAATAATTTTTATTTGGCACAAAAGGACAAAGATTCGGTCGTAAACACCTGTCTAGCCTCCTGGACTTTCAGTTTGGCCATCCAGGGCCATAGAGTGCTACTTCAAAAGCTGGTTTTCAGTCAACAGTAGCAAACATAGGCCCCAGGGCACCAGCCTACCCTCTTTGTGTGTCATCAGCCATAGAAACATGTCCCAAATGTCAAAAATTATGTATTTTTGCATGCAAAATATGATGACTTTTTCTGATAATAGTAAAATTTCACAGGGCCAAAGCTGATTAAGATTTCTGAAGTTTTACAAAATAGAGATGTAAATGTCACAAAAAGCATAGTAAGGATGAGGATTTAATCACCCTGAAAAAAAACCTCTCTTTCTGATTCATAGAATCACAGCTTGATCCAGAGTCTACTGATGCCACCTTACCCTGTCGATGAGCCATCCTGGAAATGCAGAGCATGTCAGCCCCAAATCTGCTTCTGTGGCACGTTTTTGTGCACAATTTTCTCCAAAATCTGCAGCAGCACAAGCAAAAGTAACAGCAAAGCCCATTCTGAGGATGGCTTGGGGGATCCTCCACACCTATTCCGAGTGTGCAGGAAAAGCAGGTTGGTGACTCCCACGTCCCCTCAGCCTCGTGCTGTCACTGCCCTGAACCTTCTGTGTTCTGAGCCAGGAAATGTGACACTCTGGTGCTACGAGGAACAGGGTTTCTGCTTTGGCCAGACACTGCAGTGTCTCCAGGCTCGCCTGGGCTCTGTCCAGCCCACACCACTCCAGCCCTGGGGCAGCACTCTCACAAGCAGGAGAGCACAGCCTGGTTTGGGGCAGCTTCTCCTCAGCTCACGGTGCCAGGAGTTGTTTTGGATAGGGTGAAGCCCTGTGGCTGGACTGGTGCTGGGACAGAGTGCAGGGACAGCACAGGGACAGAGGCCAGCTGTTGGAGACCAGCAAAGTCAAACAGCTTTGCCTGTTCTCCTGGGGACCAAATTTACCCCCAAAGCTCCACAAGAAGGCTTTGCCTTTGAAATGAGCCCTTGGGAGAAACTGCCCCCACTCCTGCGTGAACAGCAAACACCAAAGAAATGAAAAGCTGAATGTTTGATGTGCTACAGAAAAATGGGTTTGTAGTTTTAGGAATTGCCTCATATATTACTATGGGACCAAGATGGAGATTTTAGGGTGTCAGTCCCTTGGCCTTTTTGTTCTTCCCTCTTCTCCTTCTTCTTCCCTTTTCTGAGACCTCAGTTCCTATCATGTAGTAATTGGTAGAGAGAATTTAGTTTAGAAGAGACCTGTTAATAATATTGATAGTTATTGGATTTAGAAACAAAATAATGTACATAGAATCTTTCTATTTGATGATAAAACTTATATAAACTCCCTGCTCTAGGTGCCTGTGGCCATTTTCGGCACCTGGATGCAGTGGAGACACTGTGTTCCTGAACCTTTGATAACTTAGAATAAACAACCTGAAGCAGCAACTTAGTCTTTTGTTATTTTTCCCTGAGATGAGAGATTGAGAAGAAAAAGCATTCTGGGCACGAACCAGCTCTGTGGGGCCCCAACAGGGACCTCACAGCCAGCCTGGGCACAGGTCACTGCAGGGTCCCTCAGCTTCATCGGGTCCAGACAGTTCTGGAGACAACAAAATCCCCAGAAAAACTGCAGAACTGAGAAGCACGGGGATAGAAGGGAGCTTGTGGGCAGACTTTGAGGAGGAAACCTCTGAAGACAAACTCAGGTGGACCCAAGGCCAGGTAGATCAGTGTGTTCCTCCTGCCAAGGGAGAGGAGGAAACCTCCACCAATGCCATCACAAACCTGTCAGCAAGGGACCCGATGGCTCCCTGTGAGCCCCAGGCTGTGGCTGCCTGGACCTGGGAAAGCGTTTGAGCAGTGCTGGGGGTGTTTCTGTACTCAAATTTCACTGCACTACTGGGGCTCTGCAACATCAGTTCATCCCAGGGGTGTGTGACTGGCACAAAGTGCTCCAGGGGTAACACCATCACTGTTACATTACAGTTCTGCACACGCTCATAGCCCAAATGCATGACATTTCATCAGGCACTTCCCTTTTTCTTTCTGGTAGTAATGAATTTAAAGGGTTTAACAGTGATTTATTTGGTTTAGACATTTTATAATAAGCTTACTGAAGTAAGAGGTTGGCATTAAATTTTGAATCAATGCCATAATTATATAATGCGTTCCCAAATGAAGTCAATTAATATCTATTATTTTCTACTCCTGTTGTTTGCGCTGAAATTTGACTTGCACTCCATGAATCACAAAATAAGAGAAATTTTCCAAACCTTCTTAACATTTATCAACAATGTTTACCAATCTTTTAGTTTTAATCTAATCTGCTCTTTGACACCAAAATATATAATCCTTCTGAACAAAAAAGAAAAAAAAATCTGCATTTTAGATCACATCACATCTAAATTCCAAGTAAAACATGTCTGAGCTTCATTAATCTTTTTCTGACTGCACCCTGCCCTATTCAAAGGCATCATGTAAACATCATTTAGTGCACCATTTTGGATGGTTTGTGGAGTTGCAGACTGGTGGGGGGAGTGCAACACATGTACACACATCATTGCCAACTGGTCATGGCAGCCTCAAACTCAAGCTTAACATTTCTTTATCCCAGCAGTTGAGTAGCAACATTAATTCAGCTCCCATGAATCCAGAAATTGTTTAAACCAACATAAAATGTGCAATTAACCAATGAGCACCCTTGTCATTGCTCTGGTGTTTGTGAACAGAAAATCATGTCCTACAGGAACTGGAAATGTGTAGGCTGTGCAATGGAGAACATTGGATGTTCAGATGGCAGAGGCACTAGAAATATGCAAAAAGTGCTGGTTTCAGTCTTCTATATCTCTATGTTGCCTCAAATTTATGGACAAGAAGCACTTTGCTCCTATTTACAGCACAGCTGAGTGTGCAGCCCTTTCATACTATGAAAGAACATGACTCTGTCAAGGGAATAGCTGAATGGTTCGTGAATCTGAAGAACAAATTGGTCAGATTTTCCTTTTTCTCTTCCATCTCATATTACTGCCCTTTGGTAAGAAGCCAGGCACTTCCTCTCCCCTATCAGTGGCCCAGCTCATTTCTCTGCCGGCACATATCCATGGATTTGGGGACTGCTCACCTCCAGGAACCTGCCTCCCCGGCTTTGAGGGACAGCCTGGCTATTTTTGACCTTGCAAGCAGCACCTGTTTCTCCTGGCATTTTCTGGGAAGAGCTGAGTGCAGCACCAGGAATGTTCTCCAAAAGAACCTCGGCCTTGCTGCTTCCACGGAGCAAATCCAAGGGTGCCACTTGACTGTCGGCTTTTCACCAGACAAAACACTGGGAAGGCAACCCACAGAGTGTCCTGAAAGTGAAATGGGATGAGGGCTGACCCTTTGTTCTGCTCTCCGGAGAAATGCAAGTGCAGGAACTGGTGGCTGCCCCTCAAACCACGTCTGTCACAGCGTCCTGAACCGGAGTGTTTACCCCAACTCCCCTTCCGTGGGGAATCCCCAACAAAAGCCAGGATCAGCTTCTCTCACGCTGTGCTAGGAGCTTGTTGGCTGCAGGGCTGACCCCAAAGCGTCAAGTGTGTTAAACAGTGAGTTCCATGGGATCTCAGGGGCTGTATTTACACACCCTCACGTGTCAGTGCTGGTCAGTAACTCTGTGCTCACCTCACCTCAGCTGTGGGAAACGGAAAAGTAGAAACTTCCACAGACGCTAATGAGCTTGATTTACAGCCTTGGAAAGAGTTTGGGTTGATATAATGATAAAGGTATGCAGACATTAAACAGAGAAATTATAAACCTATGTTTCTATAGCTGTAAGTAAGAATAATATAGCTTTAAGTAAATAAGAAACCGTATTGGGTGATATGGATTTTTAAGTGTAGTAATGTGATTTTTTAGTTAAGAATTTAGAAGTTACAATAGAAACATATATGTGAGCTACAAGCTACAAGCTATTGGATGAAAGACAGACGCAATGCTGTAGAAAGTAATAAAGGTGATAGGTTTTGAAGTCAAAACAAAACTTTGTGTTAACTACTCATTGGACCAGAAAGTTACATCTTGCCATGTAACTTAGAAACTTGTGACTATCTTCTTAGCTATGGATCACTTACTACTCTAAATCCATGACCTCTGAGACTGATGCCTTATCTGATTTATCTTTAAGTAATAAATCGTTTTCTAGCCAGATAGTCCCATCTCTTCATTCAAGGCTCTGACACTCAGTGGAGAAGGGTCCGTGTGCAAGGAACACACCTGGGAAAGGTGGGCAGAGTGTGGATCCATGTCATGTTAGTGTCAACTGCTCTAACTTATGGTAGGCCTGGAAAGCTGGGCTCGATGATCTTGGAGGTCTTTTCCAACCTTAATGATCCTGTGGTTCTGTGACTCTTAAGGCACAATTTTGGCCATGTTGCAGAAAATAGAACCAAACACAGCAAAAACCAGAGGATGTTTCACACCACTTCAAGCCTGATATTTCATGCTGTATGCCTGGTAGCAAGTTGAGACATTTCAATATGTCTTGCAATATTATATTTTAAGGTGACAGCACCTAAAATATTTTCCATGGCCCAGTGCAATTTTATTATCATATGATCATCCAAGTTAAGGAATACATTTTTGAAAAGTAGCTCATTACAAAGCCCTGTATTGAATTCTGGTGTTGTCAAGGATACCAGTATTTACGATAAGTGCCTTCCATAAGCAAGCCCTGACTCTGCTGTAACAGGAAATAGTCACACAAACTGAGTTACATTTCTCTAATTTGCTCCTATGATAAGCAGAATGTCAGTTTAAGACCGAGGAGGTTTTGTAGTCATAGCATCTACACAAGAATACAGCTAATCTTGAGGTCTGTCTTGCTTTCACTGCTCTCTGAGTTCCACCTAGCAGCTGAGGGAAAATGCCCTGTTACAAATAAAAACTGGTGTCTGAGAACAGCACATTGATTGCTGGCAAACATTAAGGTTTCAATTCTTCATTAAAAAGGCAGCACTGATGACCAATGTCCTGCTTTGTGTGTCCTCATAACTTATCTGGTGGAAGTCGGACTGTGCAAGAGAAGTTCCCGTACTTCTCTACCAAATATATCGATGTCCAACAGCTATCAGCAAAACTTCATCCGAACTGTAAAATATTGGGAGTTTCCCAATGCTCTTTTTTGGGGAATTGACTGTAATTCTGACTGCAATGACCACTGAACACAGTGCATCTTAACAGATGCCAAAAACCTGTGGAAGAGCATCTAGGTCCTAAAGCAGCACCTGGATCCAGGGGGGAATTTCCCTGGAATCTCAGAATGACACAGCACAGGTCAAAGGATGGGTCAGAGCTGAAAGATGGGTGCTGCTGAGACGTGCCAACAGCCAGCAGTTCCCAACAGGTGTAACCAAAGAGGAAGCTCCGTGTGCTTTTCCTGCATCCAGGAACTCGTTCCCATCTCCCCTGCACTGGATCTGCATCAGCGTGAGCGCAGCTGGACACCGAGGGAACTGAAGAACAGCCTGGAAACCAGGCTGGTGAAGGTGGCCCTCTGCTCCGAGGATACAACCACAGAAGGGCCCAGGCTGGGAGAGGCCTCAGAGGGTCCAACTTTTTGTGGGAAGGGGAGGGAGCCTCAGAGAGATTGCCTGGAATTCTGTCCAGCTGCTGGAAGCCTCCAGCAAGGAGGACTCTGGAGAGGAGGTTGTTCCAGCAAATGCTTTTCCTAGTGCAAGAATTGCTTTCTTATGTTGACACAAAACCCCTGCCAGTGTTACCTGTGCTGTTGCTCCTTGTCTTCTCCAGGTGGCTCTTTGTGAGCAGAGCAGAGTTTCTCTGTCCCCTTTGTATCTCTGCTGTAAGTACTGGAATAATGGGATTAACCTGGTGTTCTCCAGAGAGAAAAGACCCAGCTGCTCCAGTCTTCGCTCACACCACAGGTTCTCCAGCCCTTTGATCGTCTCTGTCCCTCCTTTGGACCCTCTCCAGTCTGCAAGAGCAGCAGGGAGGACCAGAGCACTGCAGGGAGAACCATTGTCCAGTTTCAGTGGAAGCACAAACTTCTGCTCGGTGAATGTGACCTCAGCTGCTGCTGGAACGGTTCAGGAGATGGAGGAAGCAAGATTAGAAATGGAAAAGGAGTAACAAAACTAAAACTAAAATTAAAACTAAAACTAAAAAAAGGAAACTGAAATGAAAAAGAGAGAGGAAGAAAATTCTCTCTAATGATACTTTATTCCTGAGAATTTCTGGCAGTGGAGCACTGTTACAGAGAAATAAGAGCAATTACTTCTGCAGTGAGAACTTTGCCTGTTGTGCTAGCTCTGTCCTCCACTGCTCAGGCGCCATTCAGGCTCAGTGGCTTGTTTGTAAACCATCCAGTTTTCCTTCTTTCCCGAAGGGACTGATGACACAGTGTGTGGTTATCAGTTTCCCTTGGACAAAGCAGAAGCTTCTTCCTGACTGACCTGAGTGGGAAGGGACCTGCTCTAAAAATGCTTAATGCCAAAGAACCTCCACCATTTTCTGTAGCTGTATCTGCTGCAAAGTTTGGACAATGACAAACTAATAACCTCTCTTCATCATTGCTTCAATCTGAGCATCATTTATGTTAGTCTTATACGAACAATTTAAAGAGAAAAGCAGTTTAAACTGCTTTTGTACTCTCAACTTAATTGTCTTCTTACCAAAATGCCTGGGATTTTGCCCTTTTTAAAAATAAAAATAAACACGCAGAAATGATTGTCTGTTCTCTCTACACACAGAATGTAGATATTTTCCCTCTCTGAGAACTAAAAAGTATTTAGGTTTCTCTTCAAAGATTTTTGAGAAGTGAAATTAAAGTATTCATATGTCATAATTTGAGGACCAGCCTTGTTGGGACAAGAAATGGATCCCTGTTTGCTTGAAGGGAAAGAGCATGACCTAAACATTTCACACATTTGCATGTCCTCCGCCTGGACTCACCTTTTGAAAATGTCATTTCATCTTTCATTGTGTTGGTCACAAGACCCCATGTCACTGTTTTGGAATGGATATTCTTGTTCTGAGCAGGGAGATAAGGCTGATATTAGTCAAAAGTAATCATAAGCCCAGCAATTAAAATCTACCTTCTACAGAACAATATATCCTTTTAAAAATTGTTGTTGTTATCTGAGCTAAACAGAAACAATGCAATGAAAAGGGATACAAACCCCCAACACTATGGTTTGCACACAATCCGGTAATTACGTTGTGTAGTCATTAATAAGTTGATTACAGGAAGACCATAATTTTCACTGGCACCATTAAAATGGCACAGCACAAATTCTGTGAGACTCTTTGGAATCAGGTCATGGATGTCCTCCAGCGAGCACTGAGCTAGGTTTTGAATTCAATGATGCTGTGGTGATTTGTACCAGCTGAGTTTCTAGCTCATTGTCTTCTGTAATCTAGTTGTGTCTGCAATTTCCATTTTAATTAATTCCATCTTAGAGTTTCCTCAATATGCCTTTGTGAAAAATTCAGCTGCTAATCAGCATTAATGCAAAATTATCACTCTCACCACTGAATTTCTGGGAATCTTGTATAGTTCTAATGTTTAAATATTCTAATGTTTAAATGCCTAATGTTCTAATGTTTAAATATTCACTCCAGACCTTTCAACAACCTGCTTTCTTTAAAGGAAAGAACCAAGAACACTGAACAAGTGCTAATAACTGTTGTGGAAAATCTGTTAATGAACACAGATACGCTCTGTGTGGGTTTGATGATGACCCTTATCCTATCATTTGTGAGACAGAATAACTCAAATTCTTTGCCGTTTTCTTGCATCTTTTCAAATGCAAAAAATGTGAATATTACACCCTTTCATCACTGCAGGGTAAAAAGAGAGAGTAGACAATGCTAATTTTTTAAGTCTGGGAAGAACATCAAACAGAAAGGCCAGATTTAAATTCTGTTAATAATTTCTAAATTGTACCAGAACCCAGAGATCAGAGAAGGTTTAAAACATGGTAGCCATTGCTACAGGACGGGGAAGTATCTATGTGCACCCTGCCCTGCACTCCATATTTAAACTCTGTTTTCTGAGACATACTCATTTAGCTGTCATGCAATCCAGAGTCATGCTCAGATTTGTGTGTTGTTTAGCAGTTTTGTAACTCTCAGCCTGAAAACATGCAGGTCGTGGTTCCATCTCCCCAGGATATTCATTTAGGGACAAGCACAGTGCACAGCATGCGAATAAATCCACTGAAACCAACAAAAGTGCCCACACACTTTGAGTTTACAAACCTGTGGTACCAGGCTGAACTGGGCCCCTGAAATTACTCATCATGTCTGCTTTTGCCATTCCCTTTCTGCTACAGAGTAAAGGCAAAGTAAAATATGACTTTTAGGCTGATTCCTGCGACAGACATGTGCAGCTTTGGAACCCCCAAAGATCTCTCCCTGTCTCCAGCAACACTTGGGGTGCTTAGGAAGAAAGGGAAGAAATTTTTTTCTGGCTCATTTGGTAAGGATTTACTTCTCCTCTTTTGTGGTTCATGGCTGTTGGATTGCATTGTACCTCATATGCCAGACCTTAAATTAGAAGTAAAGAAAATAAGTTTTTATTTCTGCAAATTANATGTTCTGTCTTGTTGGGCCAGTATGTCTAAATGATTGTGACAGGTAGAAGTTGATGGATGATGTCTCAGACATGAGTTGGGGAATGGTGTGTAACCTTTCCAGCTAATAAATGATAATCTATAAAACTGAAGGACATTATAATTCTTTTGGTGTAGTGTCATTTGGCCGTCCTTCTTATTTTTATTTACACCATGCTCAAGAAAGTATCTCTTTATAGTTGAGCTTGATAAATGGAGAAATTACTGATAAAAAAGAGGCATTCAGTCTCAGTTTGTGTAGAGATGCTCCCATAGCTCCTGGCAGAGCTGGAAACACCAGCTGTCCTCAGCCTTGCTCAATCCAAACCTCTCTTTATGAAGGACAGCTTGACAGCTTTTTCTAACACTCCTCCCACCCCACTGACATTCTCTCAGACAACAGGCTGCTCCAAAAAACATGTAAAGCATTCTAAAGAGTAGGGGTGACTCTGGGAGTGGTGATGGATGAAGTCTATGCTGTCCATACATTACCATCTGTTAAAAAATTGCATCTTCTGCAAGCTTTACAGCCCTAGAGAGAGTGCTGAGGCATTTCAGGGATAGAGGTGTGAGGCACAGTCAGCTCCTGATCAGATGATGGTCCCCAGAAGGCTGAAATAACAGTGAAAACATCAGATTTTGCAGCGTAATAACATTGCTGATGCCCCTGTGTCTGACCAGTAGAAGGTCAGTCAACAAAACCCATGAAGTCATGGAAGACAGTGAGAAAGTGCAGAAAGCTTAGATGTTCCAGGTTATTTCAAGATGTACATTTATCACAGCTGTTTGAAGCTCACTGTGACAAATAACTGCAGGAGAGACTCCCATGGAAAAGCCTTCATCTCCGTGGAAGTCAAAGTGGGAAGCAGGGTGCATATTTTTGACACTGGGACAAAATCCCACCTTATCCAGTTGGATGTTCTGCCATGGATATTTATGCTGCACTTCTCAGAAAAGCCAAGTGGTTCTCCAGTTCCTGCAGCCTTGCAAAGGGGAATTGCGTTAAAGGAGGAATGTTCTCTGTCTCTGCTGGGTTTGTGATTTTATTGAAAAGATTTTATTGCTGTTAGGACTTCATACTCAAGCAGTGCTAGGGAAAAGTCTCACATTGCTGTGAAGTGCTACAGTCTGTGATGGTGGGACACTGCTGACAGAACGAGATCCCACATTTGTAAGGTTCAGCAGACTCCAACTAAGGGAAGTATTTATAAAAATGCTGCCACATCAACTGCTATTTTCCTGGCACAGCTTTGCCTCAATTGCTTTACCTCAATTGCTTTACCTCAATTCATCCTCTTGAATGCCACATAAAAAGGCATTTTCTTGTTCTCCTTTTGATATCTAAAGGTGAATTTTTCTCTTTTACACAGATACAAATCCAGGCTAAAGGTACTAGCTTCTCTTAATTTCCTGTGTTTAAGGTAAGAGTTCTATAAAATCATGCTAGACGTTTGCATTTAAAAAAATGGTTGAGAAAACATTTCCTTCCTCTGTGTGTATCTGTAATCATTGCACCTTTAAAAAAGGGATGGGGAAGTGTGCTGATCCTAGGATTAAAGTGACCTGTGCACAGGGGATGAGCTAGAAAAGCTGAAAAATGACATGTAAGAGTAGATTTCTCTGAGCACAGAATATGAAATATTAAACAACATAATTAATGTCAGAACACTTACCATTTTCAGTCCATCAGAGACAAGGGAAAGAATAATAAACTGGATTAAATGCTCTATATATCAAGCTGTCCAGAGCAAGGGGGTGGGGTGTCTGTGCAGTGGCCTGGAGCTGAGATGGTGGGAAGGAAGTATCTTAAAATGCACAAAAATGACAGGGACACAGACAAACAATTAAATGTTGGACACTCATCTGGCACAGATACCAAGGCAAGGAAGTTTAGGTCCTAAATTCTGTCTCTATGGGGAAATACAGGAGAGATGCAAAATAAACAGAAAGATTTTTCTCAGCAAGGCCTCTAAAAGCTCTCTAAAACAAAAATCTAAAACGTAAGCTTATATTTCTCACTGCTTTATGCAGTTAAATGCAAATATTTCCTTTTTGATTTAAGTGATTGACTGTAAGATCTATGCCCTCCATCAGCAGGATCTCAGAAAATTCAAGACATCTGCCATGTTTCATCTCTGCCCCTTACCCAAGGACAGCATCCTCCAGAAAGTCAAAGAGGTATAGGAACAGATCCACTTGAAACAATGCCAGTCATAACTTTTACTTAAGTGGAGAAGATTTTTCTTTTTCTCCCCAAACTCTTTATGTTGAAAGGGCCTGGTTTATTCAAGCAGCTTAGGGATCCTAGAAGAGGAACACAGGCAATAGAATTACTTGCAAGTATGTAAAGGGTAGCTAAAAGGAAGAGAGAGATTTCTTTGCCATTTCTGTGGTGAAAAGGGCAGGACATAAACTTCAGCAGATGAGTTTTAGGTATACCATGATGGATCATTTGCTTATAGTCATAATTACAGAGTCATCAGAGAGATTTTCATGGAGATTTTCCATTGGTTCCAGTGTGACTTGTCCAAAGTGACTGAATTTTTGCTCTTAATCTACAACGGCTCCTACCTCACTTTTCTAGTTCTTCCTCTACTCTCTTTCCTAATCCCACTAGTTCTAATGTCTAAATCCACTGGTTCTTCACCAGTCAAAAATTCAGGCTGTCTTCCAAATTGAATCTGCACTGGACAGACAAAACCATCTGTCTGTGGTGGCATTAGGTGTTCCTAAGATGAGTTTTCCGACACTGAAGGCACTTCATTCAGAATAGAATAGGGTTTTGCATTTAAAATGGAGCTACAAACAACATCTGATGCAACTGCCTGACTCCTTCACAGCTGAACAGAAAGTGAAAACAGGTTATTAAGAACAATATCCAAATGCCTCTGAAAGAGTGATAGGTTTGGGGCATTGACCACCACTCGAGGAAACCTGTTGCAATGTTTGGCCACTCTCTCCTTAAAGAAATGCTTCCTTGTGTTAAGTCTGAACCTGTCCTGGTGCAGCTCTGAATTGCTCGCTCCTGCCCTGTCACTGGATCCCAGGGAGACCTTTGAAGGTCCCTTCCAACCCAGGCCATGATTCTGTGAGAGGAGATCAGCACCTCCCTCTCCACAGCCCCTCCTCAGGACGATGCAGACAGCAGTGGCCCCTCAGTCTCTTTTTCTCTCAACCCAGAGAGCTCAGCTGCCCCTCCAAGGACAGGCATTCCCTGTCCCCAGCTGCGCTGCCCCCCTCCACACCCATTTTGTTCCCAATGCTCCAATTTCTCTGGATTCATCTGCAAGGCTTCCTGTCCCTCAGGAAGTCAACAGCCCCTCCCAGTTTGGGATGAGCAGCAGCCTTGGAATGGGGCATTCAACTCTGGCATCCTGATCATTGGCGAAAATATCGAACAGAGCCAGACCTAGGACTGAGCCCTGTGGTCACATCCCTGGCAGCCTCTCACCAGCCCTATTCACTACAAATCAAAGTCCAGCTGGTTCTTCACCCAGAACACCCTCAACCCACTCATCCCACAGCTGCACTGCTTGTCCAGAAGGATCTGTGTCTCACAGTACCAAAAGCCTCATTAAATACAGAAAATTATATCCACATTCCCCATTCCCTCCATCCACTGGGTGGGTGACTCTACCTTAGAATGAGATCACATCGCTTAAACAGGACTTTCCCTCCATAAACCCAGCTGGCTGTGCTGCCTTTCAGTAGTGCCCCACATAATCTTCTCTGTGGTTTTCTGTAAGCTCCCTGAATCAGAGGACAGAGAGGTTCTTCCAGGGACCAGTTCTTCCTGCTGTCTGTTAGTATGAAATTGCTTTTGGAGATGCATGATTCTCTCTGATTACAACAAAGGCATTTTAAATTGCTGTCTTGGGTGGAATATCTAATTTCTACCTGTTCATCTACAAACAGGGTGAATATTGTAATTATCACATAATGCAGGATTCATTGGTCTTACCAGAATGGGGGTTCAGCTCGTAAAGGATGGCCTTTGATATGGCTGGAAGTTGCCATGTTACAGTACAGAATGATTCGGACTTCACAGAGTTTAAGGAAGAAAGATGTGAGGCAAGTGAGGCAAGTTTTAGCTACAAGCCCTCTTCTGCCTGAGCAGTTCATTCCAACAAGTTGGTAACTTGCCTTGTGCTGTGCTATTGAATAAAGGCAAGGTTTAATCATGAAACTAACATTTTAAGTATACTGTTTTTTAACCAGTGAACTAAAAGGAACAATGGAAACAAAACAGTCAGAAGGCCTCTGGATGATTGTGAGGCTTCCTGAGGCTTAAATCTTTTCGAGCTAATGTGTAGTGAGGTCACTTTCAAATTGGTAACACAAAATCCTCAGTAGATGTCCTGTGGGGCAGAACAAATGCTCATCATCTCAGGATTGGTGTAACCCTACACTGATGTCACCACAGGCAAGTTTGGCTTTAGGAATATGGTGCCAAATGATTTAATTTGGGAGCCTTTTGTCCATCTTTTGGTGTTCCTAAGGTATGTGTTGGGGCAGACCTGAAACAGGGCAAGACTCTATAATTCTTAAATAGCTTGCCATTTCTCTACAGATTGCACTGTAGATGTAACTTCCGTTCATCTCCAGGAAACCTGGATGATAAATGGATCACTGTCTCCCATGGCAAAGCCCCGTCTGCAGCCACTGACTTCCTATGCAAGCACTCAGGAGCTGAAAACTGAAATGGAAAAACATTTAGAATTGACTCTATGCAAGAAAGCTATTAAGTGTTAAAGTGCATTATCCACAGAAATTACGGCGTTTTTCTTCACTTGGAAGTGCTGCACTGTGTACCGCTCATTATCCAACTGGTTGTACTAGGTGATGCTAATGATTTCAGTTTTGCAATGTGGGAGTTTTTCTAATTTGGGGAAGGATAATTTAGGTCTCTGTGGTTCTACGAGCCCTATCATGAAGCACCCAGCTCTGCCTGTTTATGCTGTAAATTGTCATGAGCAGAGACTGTGCTTGTGCTGTGTTGCTTTACAGCCCAGTTGGTCCCTGCATGTTGCTCCCCAGTGCTTCGGCTGCTAGAAAATAAAAACTGTTGTAATTTATACTTAACTGTTTTTATTCCTACAAGTAGTATGAGGAAAAATAAAATAAAATAAAGGTACAGGTATAAGAAGGCAAAACAGTGTTAAGAGGAATGGCAGAACTGAAACAGCAATGAAAACTGATGGAAAGGGTGTTCAGCCCCTCCCTCTTAAGCCCCTTATTTCTGATGGCCTCTTTCAGCTACTTCAGCCTCTACTCTGCCCCACAGTTACCCAGATCCCATTTCTGCAAGTGGACTGGAGCTCCCTTCCCCTGCTCAGAGTCAGGATGCTCACCTGGATGTCCCCCTCAACATGAGGATGGGTCCCACCAGAGGGAAGGCAGATTGATAACCACAGTGAAACTGGATAGTTCCCCTTCCTGACAATGCCAGCTCTCTGCCATTGCTGCAAAGAAAGCACTTTGTACATAAATACACTGCCTCAGCCTGCAGATCCTACCCCAAGTTAAAAGGAGTTTTATTATCAATTTAGATGCATAAAGATTTGGGCCAATGCTGAGAGCTTTGACAATGGAAAGATGGCTGAGGGTAAAATCGGAGGAAATTCAGAAGTTTTATTTGCATCCTAACAGAAGTTATAACAGTACAGAAATTACAGGGTAAAATGCAGCTGCTGTTCCTGGATGGAGGGTGGCTGGAATGCTCGAGACACATCCCACAAGGATTGCCACACCCAAAATATGCCTCCCCAGCACCTGCTGAGGGGGATGGAACAGAGGGTGGGTGGCCAGGCTCTGCTGGAATCCACGCAGGGAGGGGAATTCGATGGTTCTGTGCAGCTGGTAACGCCACAGCAGCTGTCAGCCAGGAGAGAGGAGGAGATGTCCTGCTGCTGAGCCAGCAGCCAGGATGGAATCGCTCTCCCTGGATGAACTGGGCTCATTATAACCTAACTGTGATATGAACACACCCCTCCATCCCAGCGTTGCCTGCCCCAGGCTCCCACCACCCCTCACTGGGCACCTGCTCTGGGGTTCATGGGCTGTGTCTGAGAGCTGGGGAGAGAAATTTACACCATCAGCAACGAGGGCGTGTATGACCTGAGTCGCTCAGACTCCACCTGAATATGAACATACAGTATAAAAATAAGTCAAGAATGGGGGAAAAGTTAGGGAAGATCCCATTGTAACTGCTGGGATAAGTCAACAGGCTGAACCTGTCTGCTCCCCTGTAGGAACACCTGTGGGTGAGAACTCTCTGCATGTTGAACACTTTTATTGGGGTTTAGGGCTTGTCTGGGCATTGCTTTGAACACATTTTTGCAGTCAGATCCTGCCAGTGATGCTCCTCACCTGTCACAATTTTACATTAATAGAGAGTGTTATTCCATGAACTGTATGTGGGAGTCCCTCCAGGTGCTGGCAGTCGCCAGCAGTGGGGAACAGACTCGGATAAAGTGGGAAGACCCTTCCTGAGGGGTCTCCCTGGTGCTGTTGGGGTGTGTCCCTGAAAAACACAACCAAAACCCCTCCAATCCAGCAGGGCTGTTCAGTGAAGGGCCCCTGTAGTGGGACACTGGTGGGGAACAAGGGTCTCTGGGGTGCTGACAGACAAATCCGACACCAAGGGTCGAGGAAATCTCCCCTCTTCACATGACACAGTCCCACCTGTCTTTTCTACGTGAGACCTGCTAGGTTTCTCTTCACAGGCTCTTTCAGAGAGCTCCATGCCAGCATTTAAAGTGTTTCCTTTCAGCAAGGCAATTTTTATGCTGCCAGAGTGCAGAAGGGAGAGAAGACCTTGGCATCCATCCTGAATGTGCTGCCCAGGAGCAAACACAGTCAGTGGCTAATCAGTGCCCTGGCTTGCACTGAACTTCTACTGCATTCACACCGATTTTTCAAAAACTATCAGTGCATCAGGTCCAGATTATTTTACTCATTTGAATATGCAAAACAGTGGGAAATGCAAATGAAGTATTACTCAGTATAATTAACAATATTTTGCTGACTGGCCGTGTTGAAACATCCCATTGCTTTACAAACCTGCCACCTTACACAAAATACTCCATCTCTAACAAGTTCCCTCTTAACCAGCTGGCCTTTGGAATGGTGAACCTGTTGGAATGGGGAATTCACATTAATTTTGTACAATGTCCATTGGTTCTTGTGCCATAGACATGGTTCTGTCAATCCATCCATGCTACAATTGTACATACAGTACTATGAAGTTGGTTTTGTATGATATGGATCATTTCTAAATTGCTGTAACACAGCCATTACCAAGACCCAAGCTGCTCCAGGGATTGACACAGCCCAGAATTTTGAGCTTCTCTTGCTCTTTTGGTAGTTTCCTACACTCAAAAATTGTTCCTGTTGCAAAGACAGAAAATACATGGAATATAAATACTAGTGTAGCCAAAATCCATAAAGCCATTAATCCTCTGGAACGTTTGAACTCCTAGATAACATTTGGCCACAGTTAATACATGAAAAACTGGTGATACAGATGTAGTCTTAGAAGACGCTATTTGACACCAGAGGGTCACTAAATGGTTTCTGCATTTACAATGAAAGTTTTAGCCCTGGATCCAAACTCCTCTGATAAATGTAAAGGAATTGAGGTGAATACTGGATTTCAAATCAACCTTCATGTCTCTGGATTTTTTTGTATTGATAGGAGCAGAAATCACCTGCCCAGAAATCTGCATCGAAATGTCTCCCAAAAGTCTGTGCTGAAGCTTCTGTACTGTGAGCAAGAAATCTGGTATTGGAAATGCCAGTGATTACTTTACAGAAATCTTTTACCAGACACTTTGCCACTGAGGTGACACAGGAAAGAAATAACTTTTAATGACAATAAAACCACAACGCGAGCAAGTTTAAGGGTTCAGCAAAGCTACCCATTGCTTTGATTCCTTGCAGGTGATTATAATTCTGCTGATGCCAGCCCTTTATCTCTAACTGGGACAGGTTACACATCAGCAGAAGCATGAGCACTCCAAACACTGCTGCGATGTGTGATGGGATGCAACCAATTCATTACCACAGGAGCAGTTCTCTACCATGACAAGGCAGGCAGAGAACCGGCAGCACATGCAAACAGAGCTTTTATTAAGATATAGTCATTCTCTAGCCACTCTTTTTTTGTGTTACTCACCAGGTTGTGCACAAACTGCAGAGGGAATTAGTCAAAATTCCTCCATGGCAACCTTAAATTAGCTGCATTTAAGCACTGAATCTTGATTATCCCTATTTTATGGCCCATTTCTCACCAAAATAAAACAGCGTTTTCGCAGAAGTAAAATGCAAGAATCATCATATTGCAATAATGAGCAAATTCTACGTTTGAAGTATGCAAATCATATAGGTGAGAGCCTGACAACCAAAAAGTCCTCCTACGTCTTTAGAAGCTAAAATACAGAAAATACCTCAGATAAACTTTATTTAAAAAAAAAAAAGGTGGGTTATTACAATTCACGTCTCTCACAATCTTGAAATCTGATGTCACAAATGCTGTCAGAAAATGCAGAGACTAAATTGACATCCTACAAATATTGACAAGCAAATGTAGCTGTAACTGTGGCTGCCAACCACTGCCCTTGTTCTCATTGACTGAAATGGGAGAACAGTGTGGCCCTGTCTCTGCTGCCCCTATCTGTGAATTAATGCTACTCAGAAAGCTGATCTTGTGGGTTCACCTCCCAAAATTTTTTTTCCATTAAAAAATATGGAATTAGTGAACTTAAAAATTTTTGCAGGAAAGCATTTAAATGAGTAGATTTCCCATTTCAACAAAGTTTAACCATCTACACCAATACTTTCTAAGTGATAATCCTTTGTAGTTCAAAATTACAATGTATAAAATGAGAGCTATTTGTGGGGTTTATATCTTAATGAATAGATCAAATTTGATCGTAAGAGATGACATATCCAATGGATAAGAAAATAGTCCAGCAGAACCATTATTCATTTTACTGGAAGTCATTGAAATTTTGCCTTTAGGGGAGTGGAAATAAAACCTATCAAAATATCTGGGATTTGCATGTTTTTGTTTCTGTGGCTCTTACCAGTCCCTCCAAGCTGACAGTCTGGACAGGAGGATTTGCTTTGTGCTCCCTATAAATAATCCAAACTCAGGAGCAGCAGTTGAATGCAGTATTAAAACGCATCAGGTCATCTCTGATTGCCCTGTAACACATCTCTCTGGGTTGTGGAATGCCCAGGGTTGGATGGGACGGAGTATTTCCAGGGGGTAAGTAGGCTAACAATACACAAAGGATGGATCAGGGAAAAAGAAATCCTGGCCAGTCACACATCACAAGAATTCAGTTTTTTGCTGCAGGAGAAAACTTCCTTCTTCAGTGCATCTGCACAGCTCCACCTCCTGCTCTTCCCCTCTCCTCTCCCTCAGCTAATGGCAATTGCAATTCCTGATGCAGCCCCCTTGCTCTCCTATCACCTCCACTCAAGCAGTGAAAGAAAAGAGCCTCAGGGAAATGACAGAGAAACATAGCAAGAAAGACACAAGAGTTCACTATCGAGTCCAGACCCTGACATTTATTGCCAGAGCCTGGCAACAATCAGCACAGGAAACACGTTTAGCCAGTAATTTGCATTGTGCTCCTTATACTGTTTTTTTCTCTGTTAGGCAAGTTGCAGAAGAATAATGCCCATTTTATGCGCAAGTGATTCATTTCATTATTTCCCTACTGGTTTTATGCATATTATATACTGACATATTTCTGAATAAATTCTGCTGCTTTTATTAGAAATAAATACACTCAACAAACAGGGAGAGTGTGAGCATTGCAGCTCCTTGACTTGGCTTGTTTCTTAACCTGTGGACTAAAAGGAATCATAAACAGCCATGTCTTGGTGTCTGCAGCATTTTCATTTGCTGTTGCCAATGAATCAAATTATTAAAATACTACTGGGAAATATTAACCAACCGCCACGCACACACAGAGACACCTTTTTTTTTTTTATTGTTAAGGTGACTGCAACAGGTCATATTGCTGCATGACTTTGGAAAATGAGCCCAAGTTTTGAATGGTCTGAACTGCAGTTTTTGGCTCACCTGTTCAGAGCAATCTGGTTCCTCGATGCAGTGGTGGGCATAGAGTGCTGCTGGAAGAACCTGGCACACTCAGTGCTGTTACAGGCATTCCTCAGACCCTTTCCATCCTCTTGCCTCATTGCAGGTTCTGCTTCAAAAGGGTATGAGAAACTATGAAGTTACACTGTCCTCTGTCTCTCCCCCCTCCCACCCCAAGCTTTCCATCAGACTCCGATAATCCTTTTCTAAATATTCCAAACTGTCAGTCTTTAAAAGCTCACTTCTCCAGTGTGAAACTGGGTAATTATATCCATATTAACGGAACTAAATATTTCAACACATTGTTGAATAATGCATTATTCATAAATTCTTTTAATAAATACTAATTGGCCTCAAAGGAATTTATTTTGTTTATTACCAAAATCACACCTTCTGAGGCACCTCACTGTACTTGTACTATGCTCTTGTGCAGCTTCTCTAACCTGTTGTCTGAGCATATGGCATTCAGTAGGTGTTTTAATTTTTTATTTTCTTTCAAAATGTAGAAAACAGCAGTGCTGTCTATAGGCACTGGCTGTATCCGATATGTTCTTTCTGTGCACATTCTCACAAATCCTTCTGCCTGCTTCTGAAAATACATATCTGAATATGAATGCACAAGTGACCTGCTGTCTCCTGCAGATTATTTTTAAAGAAATACACTAGGCAGGGAGAGAAATGGAACCATTTCTATCACTAGGTGTAAATGTCCAGACAGGCTGGTGAATCATGACAAGTCTCAATAAACTGACTTGATTCTGTGTCGTGAGACAGGGCTTGTTAACAGTGCAGCTGGTTTCAAGCAACTCTTCTTTAAAAAGGAAGTGCTATTTTTCTTCTGAACCTAGAATTCCTCCCTGGAAACAACACATTGTCCATTGCCCACTACAGAATGACTGCTTGCAGAGACTTATTTTTCTTCATTAGCTTTAGAGGAAATTCAGGAAAAATAATTTTCTGTAGGATGAAAGTAGCTTTTTTGTTTTCTTGTTCTTCCTAATACACTTATATAAAATACAAAAGGGCTGAATATTACAAGTTGAATTAGTGCAGAGAAATAGTGCTGAACAAGACACTCAAGCACAGCACAGTCCTGCAAAGGGCACAGGCAAAATGCACACAGATACTTATTTCCTATGGATTAAAGAAGGGATTGAACTTGCAAATAAAATAAATACTAAGATTTTACTAACCTAGAATTCCTGTTCAAAATCACCTTTCATATCAAAGGGATGTATTTCTGATCAGAAAAGGCTTTTTACTAAGAAAGGGTCAATCAAATCTCTGTAGTGTAAGAACGATGATGTTCAGAAAACCTTCCTTCCACACCCCTATCCTTTGAGTTCCCCACTACAATTCTTAGCCTTGCACACAGCGTGGAAGCTTTTATTGCTTGTGATTTCCTGCAGGCAGCACACCAGCAGCACCAGGAAATATACTACCTTCCACAGAACAATTCACTGAATCCCAGGTAGCCACGTGCCCGAAGGCAGCACTGCTCAGCAGCAGCAGATTTTGTGGTACCTCTGAAAGCCAGTGCAGACCACAAACATTTGTTCACTCCAGCAATTTCAGGGACCGGCTTTTTTGTTGTACAAAGCAAATGGATTGAAGTATTTCCAACTTTTGCTTGGATCAGAGTGCCTTCCCCCATCCTCTGCGCAGAAAAAAAGACAGAGGAGTAATGTGCAGTATCCTGCAGAAAGAGGAGAGAATCGTTCCTGTGTGGCTTCCCTTGTCTCCATGACATCAATTTAGCCCATGCTCAGACACTGCCTTCTTTTGGGTCATCTATCAGACAGAACCAAACCCTTCTCTCAGCACTGCTGGGTCCAGTTCAGTGCTCTAAAACAGACCAGCAACTCCTGAGGGCCCACTCTGCTTCACTATGGAAGGTATTTTCCTTCCTGGTCTCCACATTTGCACTGGGTAGTTTTAAACCATGGAATTACAGGATGGTTTGGGTTGGAAGGAATCCCAAAAGTCATCTAATTCCAATCTCTCCCACCATGGGCAGGGATGCCTTCTACTATCCCAGGTTGCTGCAGGCCCTGTACAGCCTGGTCTTGGACACTTCCAGGGATGGGGCAGCCACAGCTTCTCTGGGCACCCTGTGCCAGGGCCTCATCAGGGAAGGGTACTGATATTCTCCCTAATATCAATATAATCCTAATCTCTCTCAGTGTAAAGCCATTGCTCTTTGTTCTGTCACTCCATGCTATTGTCAAAAGTCCCTCTCCAACTCTCATGTGGCCCCCACAGGTACTGACAGGCTCCAGTAAATTCACCCTGAAGCTTCTCTTCTCCAGGCTGAACAGTCCCAACTCTCTCATCCTTTCCTCACGGCAGAGTTGCTTCATTTCTCTGATAATCTTCATGGCCCTCTTTTGCAGCACCAGGTCCTTCCTGTGCTGGGTCCCCGAGCTGGAGGTGTCACTGCAAGTGGGGGTCTCACCTGAGCTGGGAGGACATCATGCCCTTCTGGTGAGCTTGACCTCGAGAGAAGAAAACAAGTTTGTGAGAGATGATCACACACCTCTTCCTTCTGTGGCTCAGAAACTCGACGCACCTACAAGAAAGGAAACTGCTCAATGAACTGCCGAAGCAAGTCACAGCACAACTGAGGACAAGAGATGTGACAGAATTGTCTCATTTCCTGGGGAGCTTGTCTTTTCTGCGCAGATCAATAGGGCCATTGGGATGTGAGAAGGCATGTTAAGGGTATGGTGACATAATCTCTGTAAGCCCTCCCCACCGTAGGGAGCTGCCCTGACACTGCCCCGTGGGCTGCAGCTCAGGGCACCTTTCAGTGCTGCGAGGCAAAGTTACAGGGAAAACTCTTGCATAAGTACAGCAGACAGAATTTGCCTTGATATGTCTTTTTCTCAGGCTACCGATTCCACCACAGTCAGGGAACATAGGATGATGTGAAATACTCCAAACTAATTTAATCTTACTTCATGTTTGGTGGCTGCCAATGTCCTTAAATCCAGTTTAAGGAACTGAGATGATCCAGGGGAGAGAGTAATAAAAAAGAACAACTATTAAGTGCATGAGGGAAAGGCTAAAGGCAGTGATGATTATCCTTTGGATTGGAAACCAGAAATGTTGCAAAGGCTCACAAACCTGAAATTGGCCATCATCAAACTGAGGTTTTGCCACTGCCTCCAATAATAAGCAAATGCTAGGAGCCAAGGATATTCAGAAATAAGACAGTGAAAAGAATTTTTATAATGTTCCTAAGGTCTTTAAAAATATTATGGTCAAAAGACATTACTTTATTACAAAATCAGTGGAAAAAAAAAAGTAAAGGAAGTTATTCTACTTAAATGAAAGCACTCCAGAGTGCATATATCAATACTATCAAAAGTAATACTAAATAAGACGAATTTCTTACTTTTTTGGTTGCAAAATTATAT
>VZRF01002182.1:36176-57755 GCA_013396875.1 Vireo altiloquus
CTTTTTTTTTTTTTTTTTGGTAGCCACAAAGGTTCTAATTAATGCAGGTATAGAGAATATATAGGATATGCAGGTATAGGAATTGCAGTATATTTTATATTCAAAACTTCTTAAGACATGAAAGGGAAAAATTCTTTTTAGAGGAGATATCTAATTTTTTATGTGCCCTATGTAGCCCAAGATCAGTAGGAAAGGAAGCTTTTCCCTAAAACCACAGCTAATACACCATTTTTAAGGTTTTATGATATTTCAATCCTAAAAAGGAAAAAAACCACAACAAAATAACAACAAAACCAACCACAAATGAAAACCAAAACCAAGCAAGCAAAAACCAACAAAAAACCCCAAACAAACAACAAAAACCCACCAAAAAACCAACCAATCAACAACAACAAAAAACAACAAACACCTCAATAAACAAAAAAACTCACCAAAATTAAGAAAGAAATCTGAGCAACCTTACCTTGGATACAAAGTTTTAAGGAAAAGTGATGCTATATTTGCAATGCAAGCTTACCAAAGAGGTTTGGTGAAAGCAGACTTTCAACCCATACCACATGTTAAGTGCCTGTGTTCCCTGTGTGATTTTGATGCAAGAAGTGACTGAGAATGTTCATTTCCATAACTGGAAACTTCTTGAGGCTTTTTGGTTACCAGGGGTTTTGTTAGTGGAAGGGGGACTTAGCATGAATATATTTTAAGTAATTGAACGTTCTTATTAAATATGATCCTTCATTATACTATTTATTGAGGAAAAAAGAAAGTTAAAACAAAAGGAAAGGCTGGTGTTGCACAAAAACATTACAGTAAAATCAATGAAACAGCTAATGTTCATAACTACAGAGATATTAGTACTGTCTGAATCTGTCAGAAACCTCCTGCACTCTGGAAAAATTCCGAAAAGACAGGTTTCACTACAGATTCTGGGCGTTTAAAAATTCTTCCTTTCTTTCGTTTCAGTTAAAAAAAAAAATTTTCTTTCTTCAAAGAAATACTTAAAAAACCCTTTGAAGAAGCAATTGCATGTCTGGTTTTCTGGGTCCAGTGGACTTTTGGAAAGGAGGCACAATAAAATCCTGGTGGGATTTGACTTTCAAGTCAACCTTTGCTATACCTTTTCCACAATACTTTAAATCTATGTTGAAAAATAATTCCTGTTACGCAGTAGTTCAGGTTCTGGTGGCACAGGCAGAGGTGTGGCACAATGCTGCAGATGTTTTTGCTGTTGCAGTCCTGCTGAAGGAAGCAACATTTCTGAGCTAAGGCACAGCTTCAAGCTGATGATCAAACCTGAGTGTCAATATAATGAAAAATACAACATGCCCCCTAACAGAATTTTCTTCATTCTTCCCATCTAAATGCACATTATCTAGACATTGGTATAAGTAAAAAAAAAAAAAAGTGTCTTCCCAGGCCTGGTGAAAAACAAAATACCATCTCAGATCTGGAAACTATTTTGCAGTAGAATCATGCTCAAGTATACTTAAAATACCTTTTAGGGATTAAAAGAATAAAAGAAACAGACCAAAAGAAGTCGCAAAGGAGCACGGGAACAGTACTCCCTTTTATCCTGAGAGTGTAAGAAATAATGTCATTTTCATGACAAAAGAACAACCATATGTATTTGTGTTATATATTTGTATCAAATAGATGGATATTTGACCATATATATACATGTGTATATATAAATACATATATTTCTATATGCATGTAAACATATTTAGTTATGCATGAACACAAATTTCTGTATTTAGACGTATTTAGGGACATAAATGCACATTTCAATTATTATTCACATCTAGATTTTTATATACTTGAACAACTTAGACACCTATATATAAATATCTATTATTATTACTTAGCAATATACCTAAGTCTGTATATAATAAACATTACATTTAATGAGTAACTACAGCAAAGTCTTTCTGAGTTACTTCTGCTGTACTCTGGCACAACTTTGTACAAAGTTTTGTACAACCCTGGTGTCCTGTTTATGCTCCCAGTTTTCAGCTGAGAGTGGCTCTCTGTTGTAGATGAGAGTATCCACTACATTACGTCCAAAAGGAGCAGAGTACCCACACGGATGGGCTGAAATAAACCTGTGTAGGAGCAGCCAAAAGAAAATGCCATTGGTACAACATTTAAAGGGTTTGTTTTTATGATGTGCAGGCAGTTCCAAGCCATTTGAAATCTAACTGCTGTATCCTTGAGTGGCTTCTCGAGCACAAAAAACTGCTGAGCCTGGCAAAGCTGGGCAGGGGATGATGTGAAGGGAACATTTGATAATTTTCATTTGCCAGGAGGCAATTACCAGCTTGTTTTGTGTATGAACTGAGCATGCAGAATGCCAGTGCCAGTGAACTGTGCATCAACCCAGCACAGGCACCACCCAGGAATGGCACTGCCACTGAGGAGAAACACAGGTGAGGAGCAGGGATGTTTGTCAGTAGCACTAAGACTTAGCATTTATTCTCAACACAGACCACCTGGCCTTGAGTGCTCTTCACAGCTTATATTTCATTCTACCATCCATCACTGCATGTGTAATTTTAGTGAATATTACGTTGCACTGAATTTACCAGTGCTGAATGACTCTGGAGTTTTCCAGTGACCGTACCAGGAACTTGTCTTGTCTTGGACAACATAAAGAATGTGGAGAAGTTCCCATCTTATTGATTCCTGGGGGTTTTGGGGTGGGGGAAGTGTTAATGTATTCAGGATTAAAAGTCAGATCTGACACAGCCCTCAGAAGTGGCTGCTGCTCAGCTCTAACCAAGCAAAAACCCAGCCATTTATCTTCTTGTTTTGTTTCATGTCTCTTAGCTTTGAATCTATAAAAGCACTTTACATCTCATCTATACATCTTGTTAAACAGCCTTCTGTGGCAAACTCTGACAGGAGCTTTGGAAACTGCTAATAAAAGTGCCAGCTTGTTTCCCTTCACCCTCCTTGTTCTGATTGCAGTAATGAGCTACAAGGGAATTCCTGTTGGAAAACACACAAGTCCGTGAGGTTTAATTGACAAATTTTTAACAAGATTAGGAGTCGGTAAATTATTTCAGAAGAAGTTTTATTGAGAGAAAAGTTTTAGTTTCAGCCAGTCCTGAAGATCTCCCAAGTTCCATTGGAATGTTCTTGATAGTTTCAGTTAGGAAAAAAAAAAAAAAAAAAAAGTTTTTTTTTTTCCTCTGAACTGTCAGGTGGAGTTACAAAGATCCTGGAAGCTTTGGTCTGCACAGACCATAGCAATATGTCCTCACCTGCACAAGAAATTCACGTCTGGTCACGTCATTTCTCTAATTCCTCCTTGCTGGGTGCCTCCACTGCTGCATCATTTCTCCCTCCTATTAAACAGGGGAAATAAAAGCATTATTCAGAACACAGGGGAAGCACCCATCTTTTGCTTTCTAAATGAACCAGGTAGAATTCTGAGAAACCATGTGGTGGATATTTCATTGTGGGCATAATTAAGTCTACTTTTTCAGGTAGCGCATCTTCAAAATTCAGGATTGTTTTTCAAGTATGTGATTCGCGAAAGCTGCAAACAAATACATTTCATCATGATTCTTAAGAATATTGTACTAAAGCATGTATTTGTTAATTTTTAACATTTTCCAGACATCATACATATTGTTATGGCTTAACCCCAGCCAGCAGCCCAGCCCCTCACAGCCCCTCACTCCCCTACCAGTGGGATTGGGAAGAGAATCAGAAGGGTAAAAGTGGGAAAACTTGTGGGTTGGGATAAAGACCATTTCATAAGGAAAGCAAAGGCTGCACACACAAGCAAAGCAAAACAAGGAATTAATTCCCTGCTTCCCATGGCTGGGCAGGTGTTCAGCCATCGCCAGTAGAGCTGGGTTCCATCACACAGAACGGTGACATGGGAAGACAAACTCCATCATTCCAAATGTCCCCTCCTTCCTTCTTCCCCCCAGGTTATACACTGAGAATGATGTCACCTGGTCTGGGAAATCCCTGGGGTCAGTTGGGGTCACCTGTCCTGGGTCTCCTCAGCACGAGGAGCAGCAAAGGCCTTGGCTCTGTGCAAGACCTGCTCAGCAATAACAAAAACATCTCTGTATTATCAACCCCTGAGTTCAGCACAAATCCAAAACACAGCCCCACACCAGAGCTGGGAAGGAAATTAACTTTACCCCAGCCAAAACCAGAACACACATCTAATTAAATTCAATTTGCTGTGGTAAATATGAACTGGGGAGTGAACTTGCCTGCAAACTCTAAATTGACAGGCTATTTCACTTTCAATTGCAAACACTGGATGAGACTGAAAAAAACCTTTGTCAAATAGCCAGGTTAGAAGAAAATGTGAAAATACTATCCACTTTCATAATCCTTGCCAATGTTCAGTTTCCAATTGTCTCATTTTGAGGGAAAGTATGTTTCTTTGTAACTGCCAGTTAAAAATGTCAGTTTCCCTCCAAATCTTGAAATAGAAAAAATAAAGAGGATAAATACTAAAATAGATATTACTGTTGTGAAAGTACTTCACCTGAGTTTTCACTTCAAGGAAGGTGCTTTTTTAAAAAATAGAAACACAGCTGTATTTGATATAAGAACATGATAAGAAAGAACTGGTATCTCTTTTTCATAATAAAACACACCAGTGAATCTTGACATCAGAGAAGCTGGCAGGGGGAAAGTGCAAATACAGTTAAATCTAGCAAACAGGAGTATAAACACAGAAATGCAGGAAAGAGCAAAGTTCAGAAAGAGCTGCTGGTTTAGGGGAGCAAAAGTGGGGTGGTGGGGGAGTCACTAGGAGTCGAGAGGCAAGGACCTGCAGAGCGAATCCTACAGGAACCTGCACATCAAAGTTGAACTAATGAAAGGAGAAAATTGAAATCTTTTAGCAAAGTACAATGCCTGGACTTCAGGTGGGCTGGGCTGGGCTTGTGGAGTGGGGGCCTGAAAGGACACTGGCAGGCAAAGGAGCTCAGGAAAGCTGGCAGAACTTTAAAGAAGAGCATCGTCCAGGCGTGGGAACAGCCCACTCTGGTGTGAAGGATGAGAAGCCAGTCTGTCAGGACTTGGCTAAAAGGACATCGTGGCAGAACTCCAGCATAAAAATGCAGCATACAGGGCCAGGAGCAAGGACAGAGTGCAAAGGAGGAATTCAGTGAAGTTGCCTAGGCATGAAGGGCTGGAGTCACTCAAGCCAGAACTCAGCTCAAGGACAGGAGAGGAGACACCAATCATACACACCTTCAAGAAAGGACACAGGGGTGATCTATAAATCAGCCTAGTGTTGGCTCTTGATAAAATCACAAATAGAGTCCTCTTGGTACACATTTCTGGGCATATGAAAGAGTAGAAGGGGGACTGGGTACAGTCAGCATGGATTTATCACAGGTAGAGCACGCCTGACCCAGCTTTCCTTTTGTGACCAAACAACTGGATCAGTGGGGCAGGGGAGCAGTGGACTTAACTAGATTTGGCAAAGACTGGTCAACACTTTATGCCACAATCTGCTTGCATCCGTGTTTGGACAGTACAGCCTGGCAAGAAGTGGGGTACTGTGGTTTTATTGTGGGACAGGTCATTTAACATCTCTCAGTGACCCTCAGGACACACTGGACGGCACGTTCATCAACTTTGAAGGTGACAGCAAATTTGAAGGGCACTTGAGGACTCCCATCCAGATGGGCAGGACAGTGTTGGAGTCAGAAAAAGCTTGGGAACTTTTCCTGCCCCTCTGGTTGTTTGTTTTACCCTCAGAGCTCCACAAAAAAGGCTTGGCCTGTGAACCAAGCTTGTGGGAGCATTTGCCTCCACTTCTGGATGAGCTGAGATAACCAAAGAAATGAGGTGATGTTGTTTAGTGCACCACAGAGTGTGTAGTTGTAGTTTTAGGTTTTGCTATATATATTACTATGGGACCAAGATGGAGATTTTAGGGTGTCGGTCCCTTGTCTTTCTCCTTCTTCCCTCTTCTCCTTCTCTTCCTTTTTCCCTCTGACATGAGTTCCTGTGACTTGTTAATTGGTAGATAGAATTTAGTGTAGAGGAGACATATCAATAAGGTTGATATTCACTGGTTTTGGGAACAAAACNAGGGAAGAGCAATGGGCAGCTTTGACTTGGGAATGCAGACCCAGCCAACACAGCAACAGCCAACCATGCAAATGCCTTTTGAATGGCATCATCTGGAGGCAAATAGAATATGAGGGAAATGCAAGGGATACATGAGAAAGAACATCACTGGCAGGGCCAAAACTGTGTTAGCCTAGGAGCATTGGTGTTCCTCATATTTAATTTTTTCTGCATATATCAGCTCAGGATAAAAGTAACTGCAAATATTTGCACCTATCTCCTATCTCCTAACTGACCTAGGGGGTCAGTTCTGATGAGCTGAACAAGAAAATAGACAGCTGAAACCCACAGAAAAAGGAGTGGACCTGTGAAAAATGGATGTGAAATTATTTGTAGAGTTAATAAAAATGGTCTTAAGCAAATGCAAAATGCATTGAACATGAAAGAAAGTTAGGTTCTAGGATAGGCTGGGATGTTTTGAAAGAAATTTCTACTTCACTCATTGAAATACATCTACACGAAAACAGTAATTGAGGCAATGTAGATGATACTGAATTATAAATGACATTATTTTTCAAATGAAATCCCAGTAATTTGCTACTTTAAGCAAAATATTTTGAAATTTTTCAATATGAAAATCTGAAATTCTTTTACCTTATTTTTATTACATCTCTACAGTGAATTGAAAGTTTTATCATTCTTACGAAATTGAAAAGATTATTTTGCTGAAATCATGACAGGTAATTGAAAACTGATTTTTTTTTCCCTTGGTAATTCTTTTCAGCACAAGCAAGAATTGGAGAGACTGAAAATTGTACTCTAGTGTGAAGCCCATCTTGAAACATTTTATGCTTTCCTAAGGAGTCAGGGCTTATTTCCTAAGAACTGATCTGAACCTTCCATATCAAATAACAGGGCTGAGCAGCAGTATCACGGAGTAATATATACAACAGTAGTAGCAGGAGTATGTAACTTCATAATTACTTGAGCTTTCTTTCTGCTAATTACTCCATTAGAATGGCAAGAAAAATATCTGCTACTGATGAAAACATGTTCCAGCTGAAACAATAAAATATTGCCTACAGAGAAAGCTGGAAGACTGCAGTCTGGACCAGGCATATTCTGAATTGTCCTAGCCATAATGCACCATCTTAGAACCCGTTAAATTCATTTAAAACACACAACTTTTGCGATATTAGTGCTTTGCTTATTTTATTCCATAAAATGCGCTATAGTTTCAATGCAACTTTTCAAGAGAAGCTCTGGCAATTTAGGCACGTGATCTCATTTCAGAAATTACTATTCCTGCTTCTGTCCCACAAAATATCTTATTTTAATTGGATTTGGTGCCTTCAGCTATCTAGCCAGCCTAAACACATGGATCTGAGCTTCACAGTGGCATACAAATTATGTTTGATCTCCAAGTCAAAGCTCTTTTGACAGTTTCTCAAAAATATTTAAACCTTACAGGACCTTGTAATTCATAAATAAAAATAATTACTTCAAGGAGACTTATTTTCAGTAGGTGTTGCTTGAATTTTTCAAGTACATCTAATAACTGAGAAGTGTTAAAAGATGCATCATGTTTCACAGTTGAATACCTTGATGTTTTTAAGACTTTGAGTCACTTTTCAAAACACTTTCAAAGCTCTGGCTGGTTTATACAGTGATTTTTTTTTTTTTTGAAAGGTATCACAAGTGCACAACACCTTGGGTAAAACTTATGTGAGATCACAATGACTGCCATGAGAACACAATAAATAAAAATGAAAGAGAGGAATCAAAAACGTAAGAATGAGGTTGTTTGAGCTAAAGGATTTCTCACTAATTCTTCTTCACATGTTCTAAACCACTGCTGGTTTAGATGGTTTAAATACAAAGTCAATTACCTTAGTGTTTTGCATTAGAAATGCAGGAAAGCATGTATTTATGGCCCCACTAAAGCATTTTTTATAAGAGTTCTCAGAGATATTTTGAAAGAAACTCCTGTCCATAATATTTCAGGTCTAGTCTCAAATCCATTTGGATTAGGCATGTGTTTTCCATAGCCTTTGTAAATAACAGAGACAAGACTTTTGAATTGCTTTCCTACATATCCACAAAGGCAGACACCTCTGTGTTGGACTCCCAAAATCATGATGTTCAAAACGACAACTCATTAAAACACTTTCTGTCTTTCATTTATTATTTCCTGCCCCTCTCCTCAACCTCTTTTCTCATGCTCCACCTTACCCTTCCCTCTCTGCACACATCAGCTGAACTGGCAGCCGTGGAGCCAAAACTGACTCCACAAAAAAGTTGGTAGGAGTTTTGTTCCTGCCCTGGTGGAAACATTTCAAAGGAAATGTGCTTTAGCTTGAGAAATTTATTGAAGTTTTTTAACCTGAATACAGAAGAGAGAGTACTTTCTTTTGCTGTCTTGCTTTCATCTTTCCAGAATAATAGCTCTGCTGAATATTCTTCCTCTTTCCATTATCATGGTGCACCTGAGAAAACAAAGGCAGGAAAGAAAATAGAACATAATGGCTTTGAGGCAAAGCTGCTTCATATCCTGCTTCTTCAACATTGCCCACGCTTTAGAAGTTAACTTTGTAGAGCTTTTGCTATATATCACACATGAAACAGTAATTGTTCTATGAATTAAACCATAATGAGGATCCATCTCTTCTGGGACAAGATTGCTTGTCTGGCAATATCACTGTGGCGTTCAGTGCAAGGAAACCATAAATGGGACTGAAAACTGCATCTGTTCTCGCAGGGTGGTCCCTTTGATTTCCAAGAGGCTGCTTTGTGCAGAATGCATTACTCAGTGCATGCAAAAATTACAGTACTTAGGCATTCATCAGTGTGAGAGCATCGGGGGTTTTATGTCCAAACCAGCCACAGCACATGTCACAAATCCTAAGGAGCATAGCTTGTCGATTTAGTAGATCTGAAGCTCTTTTTCTTTTTAATTCTCTGGGTTTCCTCCCACTGGCAGCTCAAAACTGTCCTTGCCACCAATTACATCATCGCCAAGGAAGGTGAGGAGAAGTAGGCAAGCACACTTTCATTCCTGAATCTCCCCTATATCCTCATATTCACTATTTAGCCTTCAGTTGCAAGGGAACCTGTAGCTGTGAGAAACACTCATCCAGTAAAGCAGACAGCTTCCACTTTTAGCGATCAAGATACAAAATTCCGGGTCACTCCTTTGGATAAGGGTCCTTTGGATATCATACTGCCAGGCGTGGCCCAGAATTATTTTGATGTAATAACATATTATTGTGTTTATTAACATTTCACCTGCAAATTTTCTCATTCCTCTTGCCATCAGTCCCCACAGGTACAGTGTACAGCAGGGATACACTGTGAACATCCTGCAAGCATTTATGGAGGACCATAAATGCTTTATTCCACTGTCCTTATTTCACCGTTAGAGAACTACTCTGATTACCCAGTGGCTTCATTAAAACACTGCAAAAATTTAAATTATCCACAGTGAGAAGCCAGGCTAGGAAAATGCTATTGCTAAAAATGCCACGGGAAACAAGCACACAAGCACCTCATAGGTTCACTTGCAAAAAGATGTTATACTGATATTAAGGTTATTTCAGTGCTAAGGGGAATTCCAGGCTCTTGGGCTTAGTTCTAATTGTTTCAGGGAGAGAATCACCTTTCAAGGAACTGCTAGGAAGATAATTAGAGGGCAGGAACACATCTCTTCTATGAAGACAAATGGCAGAGTAGGGGCTGTTCAGCCTGGAGAAGACAATGCTCGGGGGAGACCTTATAGCCCCTTCCAGGACCTTAAGGGGGTCCAGGTGAAGTGGGGATGAACTTCTGACAAGGGCCTGGAGTGTCAGGACAAGAAGCAATGGCTTTAAACTGAAAGAGGGCAGGGCTTAGACCAGATATTGGGAAAAAATTACATGTGAGGGTGCTGAGGCCCTGGCACAGGTTGCTCAAGGAAGCAGTGGCTGCCCCATCCCTGGAAGTCTCCAAGGCCAGGTTGGACAGGGCTTGGAGCAACCTGGGAGAGTGGAAGGTGTCCCTGCCCATGGCAGCAGGTGAAAGAAGATGGGTCTTTAAGTTCTCTTCTAACCCAAACCATTCTATGATTCTCTGACTCAAGATCTGCCAGAAAAAGCACAAGCATCACTAGATGGAGTTCCTTGGTTTTGGACACCTCGAGAGAAGTCACACTCAATTAACTCATCATTAGTGAGTGACCTTAACTGGGCCTATTCAAAATTTACAGCTGGGCTGCAGGTGAAGATTTTTTTAAAAAACCTTTTATCACAGTATCTCCATCACTGCAGTAATTATTTACTGACACAGAAGGCCTCTGTGCAAAAGAGCTCCTGTCAATCTATTCCAGAAGACAAGGCCCCAGGGAGCCACCCAGGCTCAGAGCACAGATGCTTCCATGCTCAGAGCAGGCTGTGTTCTCCTCACAGCCCCACCAGGAATCAGCTGTAGGGGTGCACTCACAACCCCTCAGCTTGTGACACCTCACTACTTGTGACAGGCTTCAGGCCAGATCGAGAAAGCATCTCCAAATTCCAGCTCCTTTCAGATTTTCTTACTCTAGTTTGTCATCTAGAGTCTCCAAGGCAGGCTGATTAACCATACATAAAAGGTTGTTCTCTTTCATAGTGACTAATTCTACTAATCCAAGTTTCTACACCACACAAGAACCTGTATTGATGAAAAAAAACCACTGGGCATAACAGGAAATGGAAGAAAATGAAGCATAAGCAGCCTCATGGTTATTCTAGAAGAAGTTATACTCAAAATCTTCCAACATGTGGCACACTGACATTACTCACAATGAATAGATCAGTGGGTACATGCTCCACTGCGTTTTGGCAGAGCCAATTAGACCAGCTTCAATATTTGTATCTATCTTGTCAAATTGGCTGTATAAGTAGTAATAGTTAATAGGGGCTCTTCATTAGCCCAGGCAGTCAAGCAGTGATTCATCAGAAGCCAAACTTGCAGTAAGTTCCATTAGCACCCTTGTGCCTCAAGGTTAGAGGATGTGCACAGCGCCTGTGGTATAAACAAGCAGAAGGATGTTAAAGTAAAAATGGAAAAGTGTTTCTCCTTTGCATCCAGAACAGACTGTTAAAAAAAGGGAATGAAAACATTTTCATCATTCTGCGAGTTCTTGACATTTTCACTGGCTTGAATCAAGTCTAAATTTCAAACCTTAAAAAAGGCTTGAAAAGCAAAAATCTCATTCAAATCAAATAAAAGGGAGTCAATCAAATTCTTTGTTTCAATAATTCTGAAGACTTGCTATATTTCATCCATAGTACATACTATAGATCATGTTTACTGATCTATAGTAAAATTATGTTAACCACATAAGCAAATTCTCAAAGCTGTTCTTTAAATTGAAATGTTTGCTTTTTTACTTTTTTTTCTGGTAATGGTAATCTCATTGAAAGGGACCTTTATGCTCAACCAGTTTGTGTTTTAATGACTCAAGTATTTTCCTCTGAAAAAGTAATTTGAAAACTATTCAGCCAGCTGTGCTTCTATTGATGTGACTGAAGGGTACCTTTTTGCAAGGCTGATCTTCTGAAACAGTCATCCCATAATCAAAGGATATTGAAGGAGATGTCATATATCAAGTAAAATGGGAGGAAATTGAAGTACCTTCTTTGTGACACAGGCCTTACAATTACTTTACCATATCTTGACTCCACTAGAAATAGAGTTTAAAATCATAGTGCTATCAGCTACCTAAAAAAGTATTGATTTACAGAGGTACATGTTTGCTCTGGTCTTTGCATGTCTTTGCATTGTTAGGAGTTGCTAGAGCACAGCTTCATTTACTAAATTGTGGATATAGCACTTCCAGTGAGTGCCACAAAGGTTCTGAAATCGAATGCCATTCACAACAAAATTGCCCAATTATATATTTGAAGAGCTGATTGTGTTTGAAAAATGCGCATTGTGTGTGAAAATAGCAATAGGATGAACACAATGAGGATTATCACATTATTGATGAGACTATTTTGCTGTAAAGGGCAGAGTCAGGCAACTCAGAGCCATTCCATTTTAAGAGAAACATGCTGGGATGATCCCACATCACCCACCCTCCGAAGTTACATTTCCCTCTTTGCTCTCTCATTTCTTCAGGATTTTTATCGGTCTCCTTTCAATTTCCTTTTCATTTTCTTTGGAACATGAAGGAAGACAATGCAGTATAAATTAGTCCGGTTTCGTCCTCATATAATTCTTCCTTCTTCTGAAAAAAAAAATTATCTTCACAACCCAAGACTGCCGCCATAGAGGAGTGAAAAAAAAATATCAAAAGAAGCCATTATAATGTTGCAAGGAAGGACACAGGCTCTTTAGGACAGCAGGGAAGATGAGGAGAGGGGTCACCCTCTATGTCAGTGACCAGTTGGAGTGAAGGGAGCTCCCCTGGGGATGGATGAGGACCTGTCTGAGAGCTGATGGATCACGATTTAAGGGAGGTGAAAAGGATTAAAGGTGACTTTATTGGGTTCTGCTTCAGGCCATCCCACCAGGAAGACTGAGTGGATGACTCTCTCTATATGCAGGTAAGAGCAGCCTCTCATTCCCAAGCCCTGGTTGTCACAGGAGGCTTCAACCACCTTGAAATCTGAGGGCAATACAGCAGGAATATTTATTTTAATTAATATTTATTATCCTTTATTATTTTAATCACCCCACATGTTAAATGAGATTTTTTTTCCTATAGTGGCAAATAGAAGAATAAAATGTAACAACAGTCAGCAAGGCAGGATCCTAAGGTCATTGATCCATTTCCTAACTGGGCAGGGTGCAGTGAGACCTTGTGAGATACCTGGAGCAGGAATAAGCAACCCAGGAGGTTCCTGGAATGCACTGACGATGCCTTCTTCCTCCAAGGAATAAAAGGAGCCAAGGAGGAGAGCAGCTGTGCTGGATCTTGTTTACAGCAACAAGGAGGGGCTGGTGGAGGTGAAGCTCAAAGGCAGCCTGGGCTGAAAGGACCATGGAATGCTGCAGTTTGAGGTCCTCAGGGCAGAGAGGAGCATGCATGGCAAGCCCAATACCCTGAACTTGGGAGAGCAGACTTTGGCCTCTTCAGGGACCTGCTTGGTGGAGTCCCACGGGATAAAGCCCTGGAGGGAAGAGCAGCCCTGATTGATATTCCAGGATCACCTCCTCTGAGCTGGGGAGCAATGCACCCCAACGAAGAGGAAGGCAGGCAAGAACACCAGGAGGTCTGTGTGGATGAACAAGGAGCACCTGGACAAACTCAAGACACTAAAAAGAAGCCTACAGAGGGAGGAAGCTGAGACAGATAGTCTGGGAGGAGCACAGAGATTGTCTGAGCAGACAGGAATTGGGTTAGGAAACCTAAAACCCCGACAGAATTAAAGCTGGCCAGGGATGTCAAGGGCAACAAGAAAACCTTCTGAAGATGTGTTGATGATGAAAGGATGGCTGGGAAAAATGTGAGTCTTCTCTGGAAGGAAACAGGAGACCTGGTTACCTAGGACATGGAGAAGGCTTAGGTGCTCCATGCCTTTTTCATCTCAGTCTTCACCAGCAAGGTCTCCAGCCACACCACCCAAGCCACAGGAGGCACAGGCAGGGTGTGGGGGAATGAACCCTACACTGCAGGAGAAGATCAGGTTCCAGAACCTCTGTGGAACCTGAAGGTGCACAAATCAATTGGACCTGAGGAGATCCTGATCTGATTAACTGGCAGATGAAGTGGCTAAGCCACTCTCCATCACGTTTGAAAAGTTGTGGCAGCCCAGTGAAGTTCTCACTGACTGGAAAAGCGAAGACACAACCCTAGCTTGTAAAAAGAGCGATAAGGAAGGCGCAGGGAGCTGCAGACCAGTCAGTCTCCCCTGCGTGCCCAGCAAGATGAGGGAGCAAACGCTGGGAACTATGCTGAGGCACAGGGACAGCCAACACAGCTTAACTTTGAGGGCAAACCATGCCTGACAAATTTGGTGGCCTTCTATGATGGGTTACAGCAGTGGTGGAGGAGGGAAGAGCTTCTGACATCATCTGCCTGGAGTGGTGCAAATCCTTTGACAGTGACATCCTTGACTCTGAGGCTGCTGAGGCTCTGGCACAGGGTGCCCAGAGAAGCTGTGCCTGCCCCATCCCTGGAAGTGTTCAAGGCCAGGTCGGATGGGGCTTGGAGCAACCTGGGATAGTGGAAGGTGTCCTGAACCAGAGCAGAGGGTTTATAACTAGGTCATATTTTAAACTCCCTTCCAACCCAAACCATTCTATAATTTTATGAAATCTTTAAAACTCTATCCTTCTGCTGCAGACAGAATAAAAATTAATACTGTAGTTACTTTTTTTCCTAGGGTTTGGTATAAATGAAAGTTCTGTTCTAGGACAGAGCCTGCTCAAAGCAAGGATTCTTAATGGGTTTGCATATTTTCAATTAATATATCATTGCTATGTATTTTCCTTAATCCAAGTGTAAAATATTAAATTATTAGAATATTAGTCTCCGAAAGAGAAGAGTTGCATGAGTAATTGTGTTTTGTCAGTTTTCCCTCTGTGTACTGTTTAAATATTTCTTAAAATAAATTGACATAAAGCAATAAAAGCCCCTAAGCATAAGAAAATAAGATTTTTTTTTCTTATGGCTTCAGAAATGTCATATCTACTTTAACTCTGATCAATATCTCTGGTTCCCTCCCTGGAGAAAGAACAGGAGTTACAGGAGTTCTGCATACAGCAAAGATATTAAATGGGCAATTATAACAGGCATAACAAAGGTTAATTGTACAGGAGGACTAGGTAAATGTGTTCCAGTTCTGCAAATCTTTGAATTAATAAAATGCCCAACCTATGTTTAAGCAAAAAAAGAAATGAGGAGGAGATGATCAGAGGATCCCTGGAAGATTGCTAATTAATGATCCCTTCCTATACTTAAATCACTATTAATTTAATTCTCAGAAGTATCCCTAGTTTAAACATATATTTGACTAAGCAGTAATAGAAGGTAATAATAAAAGACTTGTGGATTCACTCATCAATCTTGTATACAACCCCTGACAAAAAGAGCTTAGGAAACCTGTGGAACGATACAGGAGATTATGGAAAGAAATATGTCTGATTAGACAGATCCAGGCCACAGATATTTTGCATTGAATAGTTATAATTAAGGCCTTTGGAGACCAAGTAATTCTAGAGGCTCTGAAACTCCAAGCTGATTCACTAGAAAGGTATCCAGAAATTAGGACACTGAAGTAATTTGGATAATCTTATTGGTCTAATTTGACTGCCAATTCAGGAAAATAAAATTTTCTTCTGGAACCGTAAATCCTTACAACAATCAAGACTCACAGAAATAAATTTCTGTTCTAAAAGTAACAGGCAGGCTTGGACAACACAGACACTTACAGAGCTCTCATAAACATTACCCAGATTTCCAGGTTTAAGCAAAATTAAAAAGTATGAGAGGCCAGAATCCATACCACCCCTAAGGGTCAAAAACACTTGTCTTTTGAACAGGAGCTTTGGATTTCCTTTAAACAAAAGAACTCCAACTCCTTCAACCTTTAAGCCGTAGAGAAGCTCTAAAATAAATACAGGGAATCTCTTTTTCTGAAAGTAGTATTTTTGAAGGGGCATCTTTTTGTCACAGCCTCAGTCCTATGAAATGTCTGCTCGAGGACACCTGCAAAAAAGACACCTGAGCAATTAGAAATTAGCTAAAGCTGAGGGAGAAGTTGGGTTTTTTCCTTCAGTGATATTAGCAAAGTGATGGAAGAAGAAAATTACTCAGTTTTATGCAAAACACAGAATGTTGCTCCGATGAGAACCTTCAGAAAGGTGCTAAAACAGCTTTCATGAGCAAATCTGCATTCCCATAGAGGCATTGATGATTTCAAAGGAGAGGACAACAGGCAGAATTTAAGCAGCCAGACTCCTTCCTACTTGGAAAACAGTGGTAAAATTCTCCGAGGTATCAGTGAGGACAAGATCAGACTGACAGCAAATGCTTTTGAAAACTGCATCCTACAAAATCCCCACTGATGCTGTGACCATGCCACACAGAAATGGTACCCAGGGAACTCCTTGGAAAAGCCTGAGATAAGTTATAGAGGAGTAGGAAAAGAAACAGAACTGGTGAGCAGAGAAACAAAGAGCTCCACACCTTCCAAGCACTACACTGGGAATTGCTTTCATGTGCAGGACCCTGAAGTAAATAAACATTTCTGTCATTACTTTCTTCCATCCAGGCAGGTGCTTCTCGTGTCAGCTGCAGTGGGCTGAAACATGCCTCAAAAAGCTCCCTTCTGCCAGCTCTTCTGTGCACTGCAGCCAGGAGCACAAACTGTGCTGTGCCACCAGCTCATGAGAGCAGCACGGAGCCACAGGGACTGGAAAAGCCCTCTAGGATCACCCAGCCCAACCATTAACCCAGCACTGCCAAGCCCACCCAGGACAGGCTTCCCTCCCTTCTCATCACTCATTCCATAGTCTGTGCATAAGGTTACCAGAGTGGAAGTGACATCTCTCTGATCTATCTCCCAAACCCTCTGCTGATCAGCAGCAAACTGATTATCCCCATTTATCCCCAGTTCTTTATGTCCTGGACCAGCACCATCTGTTCCATTCACAAGGCTGAGCCTCAGCAGTGATTTTACCCCTTAGCTGCTGAGCGTAGCAGTCACAGACCACGTTTGGAGGCTGATTCTCCTCCTAGATTGCTCCTTGCACAGCAAATTGGTTCATTCATTTAACTGAGCTTTTCGAGCAGAAATACGCTGTCCTTAATGAGGAAAAAAAAAGGCTTTTGCACTCTATGAGTAACAGCCTTACGCTTTATAAAATAAATTGGTTTCCTCCTCGATTTATGGCAAAGTGCTGTGCTCTCAGTTTATGAATTTGCGTATTTTGTATTGATTCTGCTTCATTCTGCTTGCCAATAATTTTATCTCCCTCACTTCGTTATCATTGTGACTGATGTGATCTTTTGAAAGATATTTCATTTATTTTTACTATTCCTATAACTTTTTTCTTAATTTATCTGCTGCTGTACTAAACAAAAATCACAAAAATTTTGAGGCATTAAATTTCTATAAAGATATGCCATGGGATTAATATTCCACAGTTTGATAAAATCACAGAGCTGCCACAAACATTATACACTCCTGCATAAAAAACTCAATATATTCAATATAACTGAGTAATAAAAATGAACGTCCATGTACCCCACACACGTGACATATGTAGGAAAAAAATATTTATGTTATCAAAGAAAAAAAATATAATTTCTCATTCTTGAAAATTAAAAGCAATTCAATACACAGAAAATTAAGTGCAGTCATTCACAACCATTAACTAATCACTCTCTTCTTCTGTCTCAGTCTGCCCCAGTTCTCTCTACTTTCTTGTGGATTTTACTAGAAAATAGGAGTGGGTCTTCTATGTACATAGATGAATACCATAGTGTGTGTAATATGAGTCAATCATTACAATAATACAGCTTGCAAGCTGGATTTCAGATGAATGGAAATGTAATTTTAAGTTTAAATTTATGTTTATCTCAACTACCCACACTCACTTACATAAATAAGACTCTAGTAAATTTAAAGGCTGTCTAGTAAACTCTATTTCCTCAACTATCAGTGAAAATTAACTGCACAAAATGCTCTCGGCAGGCAATCTGAGAGGACAATTTAGGAGCTGGAGAGTTTTACATCTAACTGCCACCTTTGAGTACATCTAACTAGGCACACTAACACTAACAAGCTGATCAGCATTTTTCCAAATCTGCTTTTTGCCAGTAATCTTCTTCCCCCTGAACTCAGTGGCAGTTTTGCCACCGACTTCATTAGGAGAAGATGAGGCCTTAATTCATTTGCACTTCTGTATACAACTAATTATACAGCTCTGCATTCATTTTCTTGGACAGAGTGCAAAAACACGTGTCAAGACACACGATAATGAATTTGCTTCGAATTTCTGTTGTAAAAGCTAGAACTACTTTCCACGCACAAGGAAACTCCTTTATCTGCAAAAAAAGGGGCATGATTAATATCAGAAATAGTGTTTAGTAGCCTTGATCACAAGCAGGTACCATGGTACCACTGAAGCCTTAAATGGCTACCTAGAAACAGAGACTAGACAGGAATAAAGGAATAAAGGAAGGATTTATTTGACAGGCTTTCAGATGTACACTTCTGGGCTCCAGAGGGTCCTGCCCCAGTGGATCCCAAAATGGACGACAGGTCATGAGTTCTTCACACTTTTATATCAGCATAAATTCACCAGCCAGAACCCAGCCAGTGATGGAATTTCCCTAAGCTTGCTCCCTTCTCCCCAAGATGATGGTTTACAGTTTTTTGGCTTAGGACAGTCTGGGTGTCCTTGGAGAGCGAGCTGGAGAGGCTTTGTTACGTCTGTATGAGCATGAGAGAACAGCACTTAACAAGCTACAGGAAACTTCAAAGTTACACCAGCAGTACAGGATTTGAAAAATAGAAAAGTTAATATAAAAATATAAAAGTTAAAACCTAAGGCATCACCATGATGAGGTTAGACACATTAAAATAAAACCTCTGATGTCAGGACTGGGGAATCATAATTACCTTTTTGTTACAGATAAGTTCAGTTAATCTAACAACTTGTAATTGTTTAGTAGTTACACTGAGAGAGATGTAATTATCTTGCTGTCATGTTAATCAGCGCTAGGGTGTAATTATACGGGGTCTTGTGACCTGTCAGTTTCTTTGTGACGATGAGGGGTAAGGAAGGGGTTGAGTGCAGTTGCGTGTTGTGTTACAGGCGTAACGCTTGTATCCGGGCTCCAAACGGGAACCATGAGCAGGCGGCGCGGAGAGACCTCCGGAAGGCCTTCCCACAGGACAGCCATGGCGTCGCCTGTCGCACCGGATTGGTGGATGAGGGAACCAATCACACCACGCACACCCAGGAGATGATTGGTCAGAAACGCTCCGCCTGAACGAGCCAATCAACAACCCCCAGGGTGAGCCAATCAAAAAGGAGCGGTTGGGATGTGGCTATAAAAGGCGGGACCTTGCAGGCCGCAGGGCTCTCCCGTGGTGTCTGTCACCTGGAGAGCGCCCTGTGCTTGCGCTCTGTTGGGTTTGGGCCTGTCCTGAATCCCTTGTTCCTAGCTGTTATTTAATAAACCACTTAAACCTGTGGTCACTGCCCTCGTCTTCTTCATTATGATATTAAATCCTTTAATACAGAGAGCAAAATCTGCCTGTGTGGTACCACAAGCACCTTGGCTGTTTTCTCCAGTACTGCAGAGGCTAATCCTGCCTGCATAAAACACCAAGAACTAATTTCTTGTGTTTGCAGTCTTTATTCACCGGTCTTGGAAAATAAGTGCTGAATAAATTTGTGGGAAGACCAGCTTGACTTCCATTAGTCTCTGGATCAGGAAGTCAGACAAAAATGCCAGGAGGTATTCCCTGGAGTCCCAGCCACACACACACAGCTGCACGACCTAGTCTAACACATCACCTCCCTGGCTTGCCTGTGAAGTGTTTGCTGGCAAAAGGACTCTGGGCTGTTACTCAGCACTGGTGAATGAGATGAAGAACAATGTTTCCTGCATGAGGATGTTCTAGATGAACACGTGTATAGCTCTAAATACCTATTTTCTGAACTGTGGTTCAGAAAATCTGTGGTCAGTGGGTACAACAACAGTAACTAAGAAATTGCAAATGCTTTGGAAAATACATAGTAACCCATGATTTAAAAAAAAAAGATTCCAAACATAGAATCATGGAAGGGTTTGGGTCGGAAGGGACCTTAAAGCCCATCCAGTCCCACCCATACCATGAGCAGGGACACCTTCCACTACCCCAGGTTGTTCCAAGCCCCATCCAGCCTGGCCTTGGACACTTCCAGGGATGGGGCATTTTTAAATGAAAAACTGACACTGACATGTGCCATTGGTCTGCCATGACACATGGGGGCCTCATGCTAAAACAAAGACTGACCTGTGTATGGAAAATGTTGCTGAGGTCATTAAGAAACCTGAAAGTGAATCTGAGTGGCAAACCTGCAGAACTAGAAAATTGTGCTTTGGTTAATCACAGTGCTGCATCCAACAATTGCATTTTCTATCTGGATGCTATCAAATGTCTGGCAGATATCAGGAAGGTCGTAAACAGGAAGCAGAAGTAGAATTAAAACGAAAAAGTGTGAAAAGGAGTACCCAGCTACCAAGCAAGTCTGAAGCTGCTCATATGAAGGACCAGCCCATCACAAAACACTTCAGGGAAAGCGCATGGGCTGCAGTAGCCATGGCCACTAAATTCCAGCCATTAGTTTCACCCCAGCACCTCCTGTCATTAATGGCAAAGCAAGTAAATCCTGCACAGGAGGAAGAGGAGGAGGCTGAGCCGCAAGCCACGGTCATTTATCACCTCATGTCACACAGATACACAGCACAAATCACGCAGGGCAACATCATCAGACTGCAAACCTTTAATGCAGCACTAATGAAAGAGTGTGAGAGCAAATTCCTGCACCTGGGATGGGCAGTGAGTGCTGTCTGTGGTGCAGGGGAAGGGGAATTGTCACTGCTGCTGCCTGCTCAGTCAGTGAGCTTGGAGTAGGGCTGGTAGAGAATTCTGCAGCATTACTGTGAAGAGTAAGGTGGAAACTGCAAAAACCACTTGAAAAGATGAATATTGCCCGCTGTAAAACAAGGACCATATGCACACAAATAATGATTGTCAAGAGACAAATACACAACACATTTCTGGCACCTCTGTTTTCCCTGCGTCAGCCTGTAGAAAAAGGAGATGCTGAAGGGAAGAAAGTGTCAGATTTTACTTTTTGGAACAGATGCAAGTTTACATCCCATAGTGCCACCAAAGGTAAGATTTAATCACTCCAGAAACTATCGACTGAAAAGAAACAAGTACTAAATCACATAGTCAGGGAGCCATATCCACCTGCTTTTTTATTATCACTCTTCAATAAAACATGTGGGACTATAGTAAGTGCTTATCTGGCATTTCCTACTCCAGTTATTAATTTCACCACTTCCGTTTCCTTCCTTAGAGAAGAAGAATTTACCCGATTGCTGAGAATTACCACAAACAATGCTCATCAATAGCACTGTTCCACAAACACTTCGAATGGTCAAATTATAAAATGACTCTCAGGAAATGGACCATGTTTAATATTCAGTTCTTCCCACTGTCACTGTGTTCTGAACTGAACCATGAACTGACTCTACTCTTTTTCAAGGGGAAGTGTTAGAAGATCGACAGTTAGGACCAAATTTGTAAGCACCTCTCTGTTTCCCTTGGGGGATGTTTTTGTAGCTCACATTTAAGAGAGATGAACTCAGATACTCCCATACCAGATACATACAACATATATACTCACATACAGATACAACAGATATTGAGATATTCCCCAGCATGGTAGTAATCATTCCCACTTCAATGGAATTAATTGAATTCCACTTTACACAGGATGTCTTATGAATATGTAGCAGCACTACAACAGAAAGGAAAAAAGGAAGAAGGAAGAAGG
>VZRF01002182.1:57821-123070 GCA_013396875.1 Vireo altiloquus
TTTATTTGTATCCTTATTTCCTCACCATCAGGAGCTCCAGCCAGTGCACCTATCTGAAAGAGACAGTCAGGCACATGATATGTCTGTTTGAGTCCTTCCAGCCTTCAGCAGACTTTCTTCCCCCTCCACTTAGATGTCTTCAAAGCTGTAGTGTTTGTGCGAGGTGAAAACAGACAAAGTTGAAGTGGCCTCATCCTTCTTCATGCCTCCCAACCTGTGTGCCAAAGATTACTGGAAAACTTCTACTTTTATCCACACGATTCCTTTCAGGAACTCTTCAGAGCCCTTTTTTGTTGTTTAATTCTGTGCAGATAAATGAAGTCTAGATGTTGCCAGGCAGTGTAATTGATGCCTGGGGCAGGATGGAGAGGCAGAAGGGCTGGATCATGGAAAGATTCTGTGACACTCCTGTAAAACTTACTTTTCAGGCCTTGAGCTTCAAGTGTTGAGAATTTAAAGAGGATTCACACTTCATGAAGAGACTACAGAGGTAACAACTACTTCAGTACCTCCCTTGCAGTGCACACATAGAAGCTCAGAGCACATCTTGGCTCTGGCAGTGCTAGTAAAAACCTGCCAGTCATAAAGGCAACTCTGAGGGAAAATTATCACAATAATGGACCCACTTCCTGGCTTTTACCATGCTTGGTATTGATCCATGCCTGTAACACCGCAGGACTGCTTCCCATATTTTCATCTTTTCTGATGGAGAAAATTACATCATGTATTATTCATTCTTGTAGGCTCCAGGGTTTTGTTTTTTGTTGTGGTTGCTTTTCAGTGAGAATTGTTGTGTTTCTTTAGTCTAACCTCCCATCATACTGGGTAAGGTGCCACATCTCCATGGACTCATTTTTCAGTGAGACACAGCACAGAAAGACCCTCTGCTCATCACAGAGTGGATCTTTCTCCCACAGCAGACGTCCAAGACTATATTCACACCATAGCCACAGGAATTGATGGCTCAGCTCACCATGAGAGCCAGGGCTCGCCTTCCCATACCCCTGCAGGGTGTGATTTTGTGTGCATCCACTTACCTTTGGCCAGTGGAGTCTCGGAGAATTTGCACCAGACAGATGAACACCACCAGTTCGCCCTAGACAGTTTCCCAGGGCAGATTTCAATTCACAAGCCTCAACATAAACTGTTTAATTTGGCCTTTCATTTGACCCCAAAAGAACTCCAAAGTCGCACTCCACTCAAAGCCCTAACATTTTTTATAGACGGCTCAGGTCATTCCCACAAGTCAGTAATGACCTGGCAGAACCCCCAGACTCGGGAGTGGGAGTCTGATGTCGAGGTGATAGAAGGGTCGCCTCAGACTGCAGAATTGGCAGCTGTTGTCAGGGCCTTTGAGAGGTTCCAGGAACCACTAAATCTGGTCACAGATTCGGCTTATGTGGCTGGAGTCACTGCTAGGGCAGAACATGTGCTTTTGAAGGAGGTGTCCAGCCCCAAACTGCATGGATTGCTCTCGAAGTTAGTGTACTTACTCTCCCACTGAGAGCAACCTTTCCACGTGATGCACACACAATCACACACCGCGTTACCAGGACCACTTACTGAGGGGAACCGGAGGGTGGATGCCCTGGCTGTGGCCATTCAAGCACCAAGTGTGCCGAACACCTTCCAGCAGGCAAAGCTGAGCCACCAATTTTGCCATCAAAATGTGCCGGCCTTGGTCTGCACGTTAATGCGGAACCAGGCCCGGGGCCATTGNTATTGATCCATGCCTGTAACACCGCAGGACTGCTTCCCATATTTTCATCTTTTCTGATGGAGAAAATTACATCATGTATTATTCATTCTTGTAGGCTCCAGGGTTTTGTTTTTTGTTGTGGTTGCTTTTCAGTGAGAATTGTTGTGTTTCTTTAGTCTAACCTCCCATCATACTGGGTAAGGTGCCACATCTCCATGGACTCATTTTTCAGTGAGACACAGCACAGAAAGACCCTCTGCTCATCACAGAGTGGATCTTTCTCCCACAGCAGACGTCCAAGACTATATTCACACCATAGCCACAGGAATTGATGGCTCAGCTCACCATGAGAGCCAGGGCTCGCCTTCCCATACCCCTGCAGGGTGTGATTTTGTGTGCATCCACTTACCTTTGGCCAGTGGAGTCTCGGAGAATTTGCACCAGACAGATGAACACCACCAGTTCGCCCTAGACAGTTTCCCAGGGCAGATTTCAATTCACAAGCCTCAACATAAACTGTTTAATTTGGCCTTTCATTTGACCCCAAAAGAACTCCAAAGTCGCACTCCACTCAAAGCCCTAACATTTTTTATAGACGGCTCAGGTCATTCCCACAAGTCAGTAATGACCTGGCAGAACCCCCAGACTCGGGAGTGGGAGTCTGATGTCGAGGTGATAGAAGGGTCGCCTCAGACTGCAGAATTGGCAGCTGTTGTCAGGGCCTTTGAGAGGTTCCAGGAACCACTAAATCTGGTCACAGATTCGGCTTATGTGGCTGGAGTCACTGCTAGGGCAGAACATGTGCTTTTGAAGGAGGTGTCCAGCCCCAAACTGCATGGATTGCTCTCGAAGTTAGTGTACTTACTCTCCCACTGAGAGCAACCTTTCCACGTGATGCACACACAATCACACACCGCGTTACCAGGACCACTTACTGAGGGGAACCGGAGGGTGGATGCCCTGGCTGTGGCCATTCAAGCACCAAGTGTGCCGAACACCTTCCAGCAGGCAAAGCTGAGCCACCAATTTTGCCATCAAAATGTGCCGGCCTTGGTCTGCACGTTAATGCGGAACCAGGCCCGGGGCCATTGTGGCAACATCTCTGAAGTGCCAGAGCTATCAGGTCCTGTCATTAGGCTCAGAAGTTAATCCTCAGGGCCTGAATAGCTGTGACACCCTGCAGATGGACACCACACACATCCCACAGTTCGGACAATTGAAAAATGTCCCTGTTTCTATTGATACTTTCTCCAGGGCCATGTATGCATCAGCCCAGACCGGAGAAAGTGTGAAGGATGTGGAAAAAACACCTTCTATTTGCCTTCGCTACTCTGAGAGTACCTAGAGAGATAAAGACAGACGTTCCAGCACACATCTCTTCAAAAATTAGAGACTTCTTTGATACGTGGAGCATCCAGCACACCATGGGCACACCCCACTGCCCCACAGGACAATCCATCGTTGAGTGAGCCCATCAAAGGCTCAAGAGAGTCCTTGCTCAAGATCAGGGAGGAGCAAAGACCAGTTCTTCCATCGTGAGACTCTGCAAGGCTCTGTTTACCATCAGTTGTTTAAACAGTTCCTTCTCAGAGCCTGTCCCCCCCATTTACTGGCATTTTACATGATTCGACCCAGGTCGAATTGAAGGAACCAGTGTTGGTCAGGGACCTGGAAACACACCAGATCTGTGGACCGTTCACACTTATCACCTAGGGGAGTGCGTATGCATGTGTTTTGACTCCAACAGGACTGAAGTGGGCACCTGGAAAATTCATCAAGCCCTACATGGGACCATCTCTGGATGGACAACACAACCATGGAGACAGCAGCAACAAGAAAATGACTGAGAGCCAAGCAGGCATTGGGTGGAGGGGTCGTCAGTGTTGGACATCCGGATTACCTACATTTTTAACCTGGATTTCTATCGACCTACTTCACAAGGGTCATTGAAATAGGCTCCTGCTACTCTGCCCCTTCCCTTTCTCTAGTCATGCTTACCCTACCTATTTACCCTATGTCCCCTTATAAATAAAGAAGGGAGAAGTGAGAAAAAAGAGAATGGAGGAGGATTTTTTTGTGTGTTAACCGCAAAAATTTTACATTACCCTGCAGAGAAGCACAGTTTAACCCCCATTCCTACAGCGGAGAGTGGCTCCTGCCTTCTTCTGGTAGCCTGCTGGATCACCTTTGCCATCTTCCTGGAAGGTGTTGCGAGGATCATCCTGCAACCAAAGGCCAACGTATGGGTCACTCACACTAAAGCAGGAGCATTTCTGCAATGGGCAGATCATCTGTTGTCATCCTGCCTGACGGGGGTCCCCTTGAAAGGAGATGAGCCCCCTTTCTCGGACCAGGCACCCTTCTTGGTGGATGCTTTGGATAAATAGGTGAACCTAATGAACCAATAAATAGGTGAACCAAATGCACCTGATGAACCCCAAGAATTGGAACTGTTGGGGTCAGCACAGGCAACACTGCCTGAGGTTCTTTTCCAGCCTCCAGGGAGTGGTGTTGTCCTGGACAGAATATCAGAAGGCAAAATTTATTAAGAACTTGACCACTTTTGACAAAAAATAAGACATCTGAAGTTGGTGCAAAGAGGAGGATGTAATCCCGGCATCCTCTCCCGTTTACCCCAAGACCCTCCCTTCCTGATTTGTGGAAATAAGGTCTGGGTGGGAATTTGTGCTTGCTTCAGGGGAGGACAATGAACCCTGGGCAGGCTTTCTGTGCTAGCCCCAAATCAGACCCAAATTCTTAATTGGAAAAATACAACCTAATTGGCACGCCAAAAGAGAGCTACCCTCCAATTCGGCTCCAATTGCGAAAGTGGAATTGCAACCTGGTCCAAACCCAAGAGAGTTGCCACCTCAGTTTTCCTCCCCTGGGTAGCAGCAGCAAAAGCTCTTGATGAAATCACTCAATTAGAATGCTGGCTCAGGAAACAAGCTAATTCAACATCTGATTCCCTCACCCAGCTCCTCGAAGACAAGGAGACTACCAGACAGGTGACGCTGCAGAATCACACTGCCACTGATTTCCTCCTGCTCGCACACGGCCATGGCTGTGAGGAGTTTGAAGGACTTGTCCTCGCACAGCCAAGGGATCCACACAAACATCCAGCAGACCCGCAGGCAGATGAAAGAACTGAAATCTGAAGGAGGCATCGACTGGATGAGTGGACTGTTGGGAAAAATGGGACTCACAGGATGGCTGGCTTCTCTGGTCAGAACTTTGCTAAAAGCCATTTTGATTATTTTTTGTGCTTTGATTGCGCTTGCATGGCTTAAGCAGTGCAACCTTCCTATCATTTTTAAGGCCTTTTCCTCGTCCTCAAACAAAGAAGAGGGAGATGTTGTGGTGGCCCAGCCTGAGGCTGGGGCGACTGGAGAGAGTGAGGCTCCCAGACCAGCAGGACGCTGGTGGGACAGCTCTGAGGTTTAGTCCAAATCCCTGTTCTTGCCAAGGAGAGCCTTTTTCTTAAGCAGTGCCTTGTTGAGTTGATACCCACTGCCAATGTAGCCTGTCAGTCCTCCTCCCTCTCTCCTCCCCTCGTCTCCCTCAAATGAATCCTGTTCTGAAAAGTTCCCCCTTCCCAAATACCTCATTGGCCTTCCCCTTTATACTAACCCTCCCTCCTCATCCCCCATTGGACTATGCACCCTCATCCTGCCTACTCTCCTCACCTTTGCCCTCTTCCCATTGTTTGTCTCTCCCGGTTAAAACCCCTGGACCCTCTCTTTGTCCCTCGGTTCTTTGTTGGGACTGCCTGTGGAGTAAACCTTGGAAGAGCCACCTCCTGCCTCTTTGCCTATGACTGACACCCTGCAGCAAGTCACCCCCCGTGTCTGTGTGTCTGTGCAAGTCAGTAATCACACCAAGGTGCCCTGAACGGCCTGGACACTCTCTGGGAAGGACACGGAGCTGACCTGCTGACCCACTGACCACCCAGCTACTGCGTTGAGCAAATAAACAGACAAGCCCATAGACCTTCCCGTCTATAGCACAAGGCCCAGGGTTGCCTCATCTGTTTCACACAGCTAAAGACCCAAAAGTTCAGAGAAGAGGAGCAATGAGTGGGCGAACTAAAGGAGATCTCTGGAGATCATCTGGTCTGCTCCTCAGGAGAGTTCATTAACCGGAGTGTGCTGCTCACCTTTGGTTCCTGTTCCTCCGCTCCTTCCATGCAGATGGAAATAAATCTGGGATGGGGCACAGATAAAGCGAGCGACGAAGCCAGACATGTTTCAAATGCCTGTGTTGTATTTCTGGCCAAGGGGGCAGAGCATCACCTCCTGGAAGAGCCTGACAAAGCAACACTGCTGCTTTGTCATTCTGTGAACTCCAGAGCAGCTTGGAGATCTACATGAAACAGGTCTCTCCTGTGAGAGGCCAGCACTTTGTCAATACGGCATTCCTCTACTGAGAAAAAAGAATCTGTAAATTTAGAGCTTTACCTCAAAACCAGCCCGACAGGAAAGAAAATACAGAGCCCAAAGAAAATGCAGGTCTGGTAAGCCTATAAGCCTAAATTTATAGCCTGTTTCTAAATCTATCTAAGAGTGTATACCCACCAACATGCCTGTCTGGGCTTTGTGCCTGGGTTTCCTTTGCATGGAGACAGATGTCTGGAACAATCACTGAATAATATCCTGAATTAGAAGGGATCCACAGAGATCATCCAGACCAAGTCCTGGCCCTGCACAGGACACCCCCACAATCCCACCCTGTGCCTGGGAGCATTGTCCAAATGCTCCTGAAGCTCTGGCAGCCTTGGGGCCAGGGCCATGACCATTCCCTGGAGAGCCTGTTCAGTGCCCCACCACCTTCTTGGAGGAAGAACCTGTTCCTGATATCCAGCCTAAACCTTCCCAGACACAGCTCCAGCCATTCCTATTCCTGTCACTGGTCACCACCAAGAAGAGATTGGTGCTGCTCCTCCACTGCCCCTCTTGAGGAAGTTGTAGACTGTGATGAGGTCCCCCCTCAGTCTCACATAAGCCGATAAAAGCTTAGCTCTTCCCTGGTTCAGATGTTCTTACATCTGCAGAATGCACCTTTGATGAAGGAAAAGCCCCAGCATCCTATCCTACAGCCCTGACTGTGATCAGTCCAGAGCTAAATTACAAGTGTATTTGAAAGCAAATGAATTTAAATACCCTGAGACTTGGATTGTATTTTTGTTAGATACATTCTCAGTTTATTTTATAACCATTTTCCTCCTGCTACAAACTCTGGGTGAGACAACACCATTGACTGTGTATGAATGAAACATTAGTCCAGGGTGAGTCACCACAAGGAAAGCTCTTCTTCAGAAACCACAGCAATGCTCTCCCTGTGCACCATTTATCATGCAGCACAAAAAAAGATACAGAAATCATGGAAGGAGAGTGTGTATCATCAACATGTTGATAGGAAGGAACAAGAAAGAGCCCTTTGTCTGCACAGTTAATTTTCTGGCCCAACAGAGAGAGCATGAATTTCTGTTAACTGCGCCTTCTAGTGCATTCTACCACTGTTCATTTATTGATTGAAGGCCCTCTTAAGAGACAAAGATGACAGAATTGCAATGAATCTGTGACCGTCTTGAGCAGATCCATCCATCATTGTCACTGACCTCGACTAGGTTATTCACTTTGTTCAGCTCAGAAATCACGAGTAACGTGTTCATTTGTGCCTGTCATCATACGCCCAAGACACTTGTCATGCTATAAAAACAGTACTTTTAAGCAGAAATCTCCTGTGCAATCTCATCAGATCTGTTCCTTCGTGCATATATGACTTTCTTCTTTTTTTCTCTTCAAATGTTTTGAAATGAGCATAAACTAGAAATACAGTGAAAGTGGCGGTTCAAAAAAAGGTTACTGTTCTCGAAACATAAAGCAGATGATGACACTTCAGTAAACACTGTATTTTGTAGCTTAGAGCATCAGTTAGAAGTAATTCCTTCATAACATCTCACGTCAGGAAATCAGTTCAGCAAAAGCTATTTTCAGCTGATAACTCTGAAATAAGACATCAGAAATTACACTCTAAGTTCAAAAGCCCAATAACAGTAAAAAGATAGACTCATGTGGAGCTGGTCCAAACATTTTGGCTGTTATGTGTTGTTGAAAAATGCCACTGAGGAGCAAAAGTTTTATTTTTTATTAGACCAAATGATTTTAAAGATAAATAAATAAATAAATAAAACAGATTATACTTTTCTGCCAGACTAGAGCGGGCTAACTGGGCATGCAACCTTGCTTTTTTTTCTAGCCATGAACAATGAATCTCTAGAGAGATAATTTTGATTGCAAGCTTTTACCTCTTGAAACTGTCTCAGCTTTGCAACCATATGTCTTCCTTCACAAAGCAGCAAATGGAAAATCTCAATGGATTAAATGCTCTGTTTTCTCTCCACATCAATATGTCGTAAGTGAATTACACTGGCCGTGTTCCACTCCTCCTGCTCCATCTGCACAGACAGACAAGCAGGAGCAGGTCAGTACTCATCTCCCATGATGATGTGCACCAAGTAACACCGATGTTACCTGGACCTTGCAAGCCCAAAATGATACTACTCCTCACTTGTTTCCTGTTATCCTTGGCCTTCCCACTCTCCCCACTTACACAGCATTAAAAATGTAACACTTAAGACATACAGCTTTTTGGAACCATGGGGTTTCCAGCAGCATATTTCGAGCAGTTGGCATTTAACGTCACCAGCACTGAAATAACCATTACTTTCGCTGCACTTTTCTCTGGGAATGGCAGACTCCTCAAGGACACGTTGCTCTCCCGAGTTTTCAGACGGGGAGAACCAGGCACCAGTGGAAGTGAGACGCAGCAGCTCTGGGCAGCGGTGAAGTTGAAGTGCAGTGCCCCCAGCTCCTGCCACAGCACTCTGCTGTGTCTCCATGCCTCGTGGATGTGGTGCAGTGGTCAGTGAGCCGTGCACCACGTCCTGTCCTGGACAGCATCCTTCACTGGACAGTCCGGCACAGATACTCAGGCTGCTGGCAGCACACAGACACACCTGTGCAGGTATGCACGCCAACACACTCACGCTAGGACAGCTCAGAAGTTCAGCATTGATCAGAGACAAAGAGGTGGGAGAGTGTCTTTGTATGGAAATCCACAGGGTTTATTCCACAAAGGGTCCAGGAACAAAGTAACCCAAGAACAATGGAAGGTCCAGAGGTTTTATCCAGGGGTGCAAACCAACGGGAAGAGGACAAAGGGGAGGAGTAAAGACAGGATTGGGGTACACAGTTCAATGGGAGTACAAAGGCTGAAAGGGGATGCCAGGGGAGAGGGAACATTCCAGAATGGGGTGCATGTAATATAGAACTGCACTGCCTTATAGAGAAAGCCTTCTCCTCACCACAGCCTGGAGGGAGGACACCTTAAACTTCTGAACTGTTCCACCAGCAGCTTGCTGGTTCAGGGGGTGTAGCCTCTCTAGTCGCTCCAGCCTCAGGCTAGGCCACTGCAACACCTTGTGGGCACAGCGACAGCAACTTTTCCTTCCTGAGGTGGAGCCTCACTGGAATATCTGGTGTACAAATGATGAAGAGCCCTGAACACCCGCTTTACGTGGAAGAAGTAGAAATGGTCCTTTCTCCAAACTGTCAGCTTGGGGGAAAATTAGACGACATTGAGACCACTTTCCTGAAGACACTCCCTGCCTGCTATAGGCAGAAAACCCATCAGGACTCTACCATGTTTTTCCCCTTTGTTCTGTGTCAGTGTGCCAAGCAAGGGGGAGTCTCCTCTGGGATCTCTGGGTCTGATGCAAAGAGATCTTGTTCCTTTTTATCAAACACAGCCATACAGCACGTAAATCACCTTTCCTCTGCTCTTTTCCACTCTGGCAACTGCCCAAGTGTTCATGCAGACAGGAATTAAGCACTATCAGATGCTACACATTAACAAAAATATAAAGAATGACAATGGCCACTGACAGAACATCTCCAACGAAGAAAACACAGGAAGCTTTCCCAATAATCACTCTATACATCCTCTGCTCGGAAAAAAGCTTTCACAGGCACAGCCTAAAGTCTACTGACTTAAAAAAGGACAGCCCTTGAACTAGAAAGCTCGTAGTGACCACCAAATTGCAAATGTTGACTGAAATTGTCTCCACATGCAGGTTAGGCTTAGATTACGCCTATTTGTTTCATCAAAACTGGAAAAACATCAGTTGTTGCAATGAAGAACTGCTTGTTGCTGGGAAGAGGCAGTCTCCTTGTGAAGGTGTCCTGTTCCTAAGGCACTCTGCCCTGGTGCAGGAGCTTGTGCCTCCAGCTTCCACAGCAGCAGCTACCCAGAAGCTGAATGCTGAGCAGCCTGGATAGCGCAGCTGCTCAATTTATCCCAAAAAAGCAATGGTTTGGATCACACTGAAGCATCCAAATGTGTCCATTGGAGTATCTGCTGTAAATTCGAGGTGTGATGAAAAAGATAATTTTTATTTGGCAGTGTTGTCGTTAATAGGCTTAGATTTTGTTACAAATCTCAGTTGTTTGCAGCCATGGGTGTGGCAAATTAGACAGGGTTGCAGAAATTAAAGAAAGAAAAAAAAAGAAATCAGGTCTGAGAAAGGCAAAGCAACTTGTCACAGTCTGGACTGCCATCTCATCTCCACATGTTTCACTGAAGGCGACAGACTGAAGGTTTTGCAAAGCTACCTTTTGGGTGTACAGCAACTGCTGCCTAACAAAAACCTAAGAAAATTATTATCTCTGTGAAGCAACTTATGAAAAAAATAAATAAACCACCAAAGGCGACATAATTGAACATATGGTGTGAATCAATTACATGATCCACGCATGGTTAAGAACAAGCAGGGATGCTGATGAGCATCTGAGGGCAATTGTGGGAAGATACACACTTTCCTGGAGATGTTTACATTGCATCTGAGTAAGATTTGTCAGTGCAAAAGATATCACATGGGAATGGTACTATTTTATGCAGCAGACACAGAAATCTCTGAAGAACTGCATATAATGTAATGCTTAAAGGTCTGGATCTTTGAAAGAGACTTCTAGCACCATGAAGTAAGCCAGAGCTGCAGGCCAGAGAACAGTAGTGCTCAATTTCAGGGATAAAGAAGAAGCAAAGAGAGGCCCTAACACACAGCTGGCAAAAACACACACACACGCAGAGTAAAATATTGTGAAATATTCTGTGTGTAACTCAAATGAATTTCAAACTGCGGATTTTATTTTAAGACATTCATGCTTTCCAGAATGACATCTTTATTGCAGTTGTCACTGAAGCAGAAGGTTTGGTCTTAAAGGTAACAGCTGGTGTCAGATCAAAGTAGCTGCCTTTGAGCAGAGCACGAATGTTCCCCTCCTTCTGTAACTTCTCCACAGTCTATCTTCAAAGCAGAAATCACACACATTTTCCAACACTCCCAGGAATATGCAAAAAACCGATTACCCGAATCAAATGATCTTTCTCCCCCTTCTGCAGGCTGGGGAATAGCTCTCAAGACAAGCTATTTTATTCCAGGGTTGTTTTGCTTCCTTGTCATCATTCCTCCTGTGGGAATTTGATCCTTGAACCCTTGGCTGGATTTGATATTGATATAACTATCTACCTAACATAACTGCAATTACTAGGATGCTGATTAGTACCATGAATCCACATCCTCATGCCAAGGGTAGGATTTGCCATTTAATGCAGCAAAATGCACCTGAGATTTATTCTTTTTCCAGTGCTACGCAAAGGTGCCTGATTAGCTTTCAATACTGTGAAATGTAAAATAGAGCAAGATATTTTGTTCTGCATTTTGTGTTAATGGTTTAACCTCAGCAGCGTATCTGTTCCACAAAAGCTTTGAAAAGCATACAAATAATGACAGGATATATAACACAAAAACCATCACAATTTCAGCATCTAATTAGCACAATGTGGCAACATTCACACTGTTATCCTGTTCAGCACAATCTTCTTTGCAAGACTTTATTTTCCGCTTCCAAATTAATGTTAAGGAAGACAGCTGATCGCACATTCCACACATCAAGCCATAAACATTTATCAGGTGTCAACGGAGAGCAACAGTTCTGGGTTGTCAATATTTAATCTGCAGTAAAATTAAATCATGCTTCATTAGACCCAGTTCATCAAGTCAGGAGTTCAGTGCAGATGCTGAGCTAGATGTCAGGAAGCTTCTGAGCAAAGCATATGGAATCTTCTGCTGCGTTTGACCAGGGAAACTTCACACAGCATCCGTACATGGGCCCTACAGATGCACAGCCCCATCCCACAGCACACCTCTGTGTTTTTGGGAACGGGCTGGATTGGCACCGTAACACCCAAGGAGTCATCACACTGCAGCTGTGGACAGGCAGCCTTGAGCCCTTCACTTGGGTGGCAGAGTCCAGCACGGCTCCAAAGGGCTGTCATCAGCTTTCAGTAATGGAATAATTTCCACAAGCTTTGTCCCATGGAACTTCAGGTAATGTGCTAGTAAAAACCACACCTGCTAACCAAGAAGCTCTGCTCCCCTTGCTCCCCTTTCTCATTTGAAGGCCACTGGAGGGCAAAAGTGGAGGATTTATGGTCCTCTGTTGGAAACCTGATGTGGGAGCCCTCCTCTTCATTAAATCAAAATGGCTTGTCACTGTACAACCCTGTTTTTCCCACACCTTTTCCTTTCCAAAGGAGGACCACAATCATTTCTGGCTTATTACAAAGTCTCAGCCATCAGCAATGCGGAATGACAAGACTCATTTGTCAGGCTATTAGAACTTCTTCCATTCTAGACTTCTCCATGCTCTCTTAAGTTCATCAAACTTGGCTTGATGGAAGCTCCTTCCTCAGACCAGTCTGGGAGAAGCACATCAAGAGAAAACCTGTCCTTGAGCTGACCATCAACAGCTGTGCCTTCACACCCTTTGTGCAGCTCAAAAATGCAAAGGAAATGGTGAAGGCTGAAGCAACTTGTCTGACCAGGTCTAAGGAGAGGACAAAGTCCCCTCTGCCTTACTGCTGTAGCTTTGCCACAACTCCCCTTTACTCACTTAACCACCAACAGATAAAACACTAAGAATTACCTTCACTAAAGGAAAATTTCCCAACCTACAGCCAAGCAAATCCTTTTTCTTTCTCCACACATTCTTTGCAAATAAGACCGCTGCAGTTTCTATAAGAGCACAGACCTGAGGGCAGAATGTAACTGCATACAGCCTGCTCTTCATATTTCCCATTGGTTTATGTTTGTTCCAGTTCTCTCTTTAATGGGCAATTTTCTTGCAAAATTTTCTCCTTCACAGCACATTACTGTTCTTAATTAGAACATTCCCAAACAATTCCCATTCAAACTTCTGTTCACCACAGGTAACTCACAGGCAGGTATCATCCACCACTGCCATCGTCAGAAAGGTGCTTGGGGAGCTGCTATAGGCTTTGGAAAACTTCCTTCTCAGAATATGAGAATCAATTCTTCCCTTCGACTCTACATAATTTCTTCTTTCTTGCAAGGCTGAAATTCTTCAAAGTAGTGTCATCAAAATAAAGTTTTTAAAAGGTAATTAGGTGATTTAATTATTTGTGGGTATATTTCTCTTTGCATTGCACGTGTGGTTGCACTGTAATTTTCACCTGCTACCACATGCAATATGTGTCTTCCAAATCGATTTTTTTTTTTTGCCACATCAAAAAGCGAAAGCCACATCCACTTTCTCTGCCTGTTCTGTTCATCTGCCCCTGCTCTACTTACTGCTCATGTGTCTAATTTGGTGACATAAGGTGACACACATCCCTGGTACAGGCATTTACATTTTTGCATTACTCTAGCTTGACAGGTTTTTTTTTTTACTTAGATGTGTTCTCCCTAAATAAGGTAATGGAGGAAATTTACTAATTTCACCATTCATTTCATATGAGGTTCATCGTGAACCTCAGTATAATTTGCTGCATCCATTTCTGACATTTCACTCCCTTTATGAGACATGTCCTCTTTGCAAGTGTTCTGCTTCTGAAACTTATTTTATTCTGATTAATCTATTTGAAACAGCCTCACATTTGTTATCAAGACCTCCACACACCTCCCAGGACTCAGAAGAAGCAGCAAAAATGTAATTGCTTGTGAATTCTGTAACTAGTTGGTGTGAATAAGGCAGGGAGACAGCAGAAAGAGCAAAGTGTGGGGAATTTAGATCTAATAGCTTTAACCATGATCCTGTACTGTCTTGGAATTTAAGCAAAATTACTAATATAGTAAATATACTGTACAAAGAGCCTTGAAATTACTGAGAACACTCAGTGAGTACAAAGTGAACCTCACATAAGCACCCCAAGTATCATTAGCATTAAAAGGAATAGCTGGATTCTGAGTACTTCTCAAAGCCTAGCAAATTCAGTCCAGTGATTCCACTGAAAAGCAGGAAGAGAGGAGCAGACAGTGACTTCCATTCTTATTCAGTCAAGGAGCTCCACAGAGTCTTTCACTTTTCAAAGACAAGTAAATCTGCTAAATGCTTTATTCCTTAACAGGAGGACAGAGACGGGAAATCAAAGTAATAAAACAGATGTTCAAAGTATCTCGAAGGGGAAATGGGAATTTATACAGAAATGCAGTTTTATTACAAGAGCTCTGTTATTGCTACCATTTAAGTGTGCTACTGCAAAAAGTATTTATTAATGAAAGATCCAATTAAGAAAATTGTTTAAGTAACTCTCAGTAGTGCAAGCAACGCAACTGCGAATAATGCTGCAGCTTTTACATAAGAGAGAGTATAAAAGTCTACCTATGAACTTGTGGGAAAAGGTAAGGAGAAGAAATTAAACAAAAAATGACTACTGAAATTCTGTATGAGTATTTTTAAATTTATTGTCGAAACATTAAAGTGTGAACACTTCTGTGACTTCTTAGTTTTGTACAAGAGAATGATTTCACTGACCGTGGGTGCAGTCCTCCACTGCTGAGGCAAGGAAGGAAGCTGGCACATACAAGTTGCAGCTGATGAAAGCTGGGAGCAAGACAGAGATGCAGTGCTCCAGAGAAAAAAGGTAGAGCAACAGTTTTTCTTTGATCAGTTCAGGTATAGGCAAACGAAGGTTCACAACTGTATGGGTTTTTTTTTTTCCAGAATTATTCCTGTTTTATTGGATAAAATCTCAATTTCAAGTATTTGTCACAGAAACTTCTAATTTAAGAGAGAAAAATATGAAAGACCTCTTGCTGGAGTATTAACAATATGTTCATCTCTTGATAGAAAGAATTAAGTCTTTACACTCACAAGATGTCTACACAAAGAATTAATGGAAAATATTTAACAGGAGACAATTTTAAATTTAAAAATGCATTTAAATGTCTTCATCATTATCACAGAAAATCATCAAACACAGCTGAAGTTAAACTCAAACAGCGGTACAATGTAAAATTCTGTTTGTCTGGAATTCATTGATTTGCTAATAAACTAAGACACACACTGGAAGTAAAACTTGAGGTGACAATGGCCGAAATACTAAAATCTCTTGAAGAAACTGTGAGAAATACACTCTGACAGATGGACTGAGGCTCCACGCTATGGCAGACAACGTGGAAGCTGCAGCAGACACGCGAGGGAGGAAGGTGTGCCCAGCACCAGGAGAAAGAAGAGAAGGCATCGGGGTGACGACGATGGCAATGCCACACACAGGGCTTGCTGCGAGAAACTAAGGCTTTTCACGCGGTTTTTCTAAATTGCTGTGGTTTTTTGGCTTTTTTTTTTTTTTTTTTTGTAGTTGTTTGTTTTTTTTTGTTTCGCTTTGTTTTTTTGTTTTTAACATCTCTTTACGCCTAAGCGCGCCGCCGCTGCCGTGCCGGCCCCGTTTCTCCTGGTGCTGCCCTCGGCTCTAGTTCTGCCGGCGGCACGGCCTCTTGTGGCCGCCTCCGGAGCCCTGCGGGTCGCCGCCTCTGCGCCTCGGGGGCTGCCAGGAGGCGCCGGGGGCACAGCCGCCGCTCTGCCCGGCCCCCGAGGCCTCAGCCCCGGCCTGCTCCCGCTCCTCGCGGGGCTCCTGCGCCTCGCTGGCGGCAGGGGAGGCGACATCGCCGGGGCTGGCCGCGGGGGTGTCCTGCTGGCCCTGGGCCTGCTCCACACGCTGCAGCGCCAGCTCGCTGCACTGGTCCTCGGCCACCTCGATGAGCTGCCGCACGAAGGCGGCCGTCTGCTCCTGCAGGAAGGGCTGCAGCTCCCGCATCAAGGCCTCCTCGTGCAGCCCGTAGCGGCACAGGCTGGCCACGATCCTGCCCTGCGCGAAGGCCACGTCCCACCAGCAGGCCCCGCACAGCACCTCGTTCAGCCACACCTCCACCGGCCGCAGCACCTCGGCGTGGTTGCGGAAAAAGAGCGCCCAGGCCTCGGGGGAGAACCCCGCCACGTCGGCCTGGGGCTCCGGCCCCGCGGCGCCCGGCTCCTCCCGCGGGCCGGAGCTGTGGGGCAGGGAGGGCTGCGGCACGGCCATCTCCACGAAGCCCTGGTCGGGCGGCGCCGGGTAGATGATGGTGTGCACGGCCTGCCTGCACAGCGGGCACGAAGGGTTCTTCCTGGCCCAGCGCACGATGCAGCCCCGGCAGAACTTGTGCAGGCAGGAGCCCACGTAGGCGATGTTGGCCGAGGCTTCGCGGCAGATGGGGCAGCTCCACTCTGCCCCCGTGGCCATGCTGGCGGTGGTGGAAGGCTGAGGAACGGGAGCTGCGGGGAGGGAGAGGCCGTGGTCACTGCCTGTCCCAGGGAGAGGAGGAAGGAGTGGACAGACCCCCGGAGAAGAAGAACGCTCTCCCGGCTCCCTGGGTCCTGTCACCCACCCAGAGGGCACCCAGGGGGCACAGCTCACCTTCACTTGGCTACCCCGAGCAGGCAGGGTGGGGAAAACAGGAGGGGATGGCCCCGGGAGTGGCACTGGGAGCTTCCAATGGCAACCGCGCAGCACTGGGAGAAGCCTCACCTTCTCTCCTTCTCGCTCCGTTTGAATTCCCAATAACCAGCGTGAGGGTGGGGGAAGAGTGAGTGTTAAGATTTTGTCAGGGGGAGGGATGTGTGTCTAGCATGGTGAGAGCTTGAGGTCAGTGTTTTTTGATTTGGCAGTGTACTGAAGCATACCAAAAATCTTTTGCAGATGACTGGAACTGATGGCAAGTCCACTCTTCAAAACAGCAATAATTGAGAAGTTTCGGGCTAAACCACAGGCCTGCAACGTGAAACAATGCTATTTTACTGTTTTTGCCATGGAGGTGTGCTTTTGAGACAAGAGCCTCAGGGACAGGTAAAGTTCTGTGCATTAGTGGTTTACAAAAGTGGCTAGTCCTAAGATGGGACTGACATAGCATATGTCTAGATATTGAAGGAGATTTGTGCTTGAGTAAATAATTGCCAGAATTAGCTAATTCTGCACTAACTGTGCTTCTTAAGCAGAAGTACTCATCAAAAGAAGTTCTTTCCTACTTGCTTTTGTGTGATAATTTTATGATTTCAAGTACATTAATTAGTCGTAATAACATATAATATGACATAGAATTTAAGGATATGTTTGAGGCACAGTAAGGGTGGTGCTGGAATCAGGGAAGTTGTTTCATCAGCATTAAATCAACTGCCAAACAGCCAAATCAGAGCCTGTCCAAAGTTTTGTTTGGGCAATGATTTTCTCCTGGGAAATGGCCCTAAGTATTTTGTACATGGAAGTCTTAAATCAAATATATGTCACTCTACCCTGAAAGCTACTGTTTTAATTTTGTGAAGTAATTATATTACCTAGGACAGAGCCAAACCCTCTGTGTGCAAGACCTGAGAAAATACCAAGTTAGCTTCAGTCCTGGTGCTGTATCTCTAAATCTAGAGACATATTTGCAGGTTACTTCTGCAAGTCCCTATGAAACACAGGATATAAGAATATTCCTCTTAAGCAAGGCAGTAATCAAACCGTAGAGATGGTACTTTTGAACTCAAATTTAGCTCTGCTCAACTGGAGTCAAGAATTTAGTGTTGAATTAGGATTCTGAATTTAATGTACAATGCTTCTGTGACTGGCTTTGAGCAATGGGACACATTTCCCAAAGAAAGACAAGGACCTTTTGCTCCTACAGTCAATGGCCTAGTGGAAACTAGTGAAAATTGCCACACCCTTGACACCTAGACCATCATCATTATCATAATAAATAACAAATGTCAAAGGTGTGTGTTTCATAAAGGGCTGCTACCTATTACGAGAGTAACTGCCCATGTTCTGTTTAAAAACAAACCAAACATTTGCGTTAAACTTACATAAAAGTAGGAGTACCAGTTCAGTTCACCTGTAGGCACACTTGGTTTGTGCTGGGCGGGTGTGTTGGTGTGATGACCCACCCTTAATGGGAAGGAAACACCTAAGGAAGGAGAGAAAACTGCACAGCATCAACTGCAGAAACAACATACAATGAACATAACTCCCTTTTCCTGTCCCCCTGTGGCTGCCAAGGGTGCTGAAGGTAGAGAAATTGGGAATAAAACTAAGCCTGGGAGGAAGGCAAGAAGTGGTGGGAGGGCCTTGTAAGATTTGGTTCTAATTCTCATTATGTTACTCTTGATTTGATTGGTAATAAATAAACGAATTCCCCAACCTGAGCCTGTTTTGCCCATGAGACAACTGGTGAGTGATCTCTCCTTGCCCTTATCTTGACCCACAAGCTTTTTGTGATATTTTCTTTCCCTCCCGAGTGAGGAAGACACTTGATAGAGTGGCTCTGGTGGCCACTGATCCAGCCATGGTCAGCCCACCACAGGTTTTCACCCATGAGCAGCATTTTGTCATTCCAGAGGGTGTGATATTGCACACGGCTGTAAGCACACCCACCACAACTGAAATGTTACTTTTGCACCAGTCCATAGCCTTTTCTCTTCCCATGTGTCACGATCATTTCTGCCAGACACTGAAAAGTAAGTGGTTTCTTAGTGCCCTTAGGCAGCAAAGGCATTTTAAGGAAACTGAAAAGACTGGAAATGCTTCTAAACTCAGAAACTTTCACTTAAGCTTCGTTATTCATTGAGCTGTCCTGCAGAACCAGGAAAAGCCCACAGAAATATGACTAACTAGCTCCCTGACATTAAAGATTGTGACAGGGACCAGCTTCCTTGATCCCTGTGATCCTGACACAAATTCACAAGGGTGCACCACGGTTCTCATAGCACCAGTGCCAAGACCTGGTGTTCTGCAGAAAATAAGGTATTTAAGGAATCCCTGTGGGAGACAGACTGTGAGTAAAATACTTCTTATTTGACATTTTTAACATGTTTTCCCTTGAGGGCTTTTTGATATGCTCTAATGTAAGATTGTCAATAAAAACTTACTGGTGTCTTTGTAAGGGGATTCAAGAGAATAAATTCTACCCTAGAAATCAATCCTATATGCTCTTGCAGTCCCTGTGAAAGCTGGTAGAGAAATGCTTAACACAAGAATTGATTTGTCACTACATAGTCTTTTGAAGGGATGTGTTAATATACAGACCAAGACGTCTCTGAAAATTCCCTGCGTTGTGAGAGAGGTGATAACGGTAAAATGAACAGACAAAGCACAGTCAATGTGAAATAGGAGTTCAAAATAAGAATCTGTTGAAGTCTCCTGAAATACAAATGTGAACAGGAAATACAGATATCAGCAAAGACTGAAGGAAAAAGAGTCCAAATACTGCAAAATTTATGCTGTTCTCACAAACTCCGATAAGGAGAAATTCAACATTTTCCCATGGAACTGAGAAATAACAGAACATATTCATTAGAATAAATATATGATCTTTAAAGTTTTTCATTTAAAAAGCAATAGCAACTATTTCTAGAATAAAAATACCGTTAAGTCTGCAAATACAAAATCACTACACCTTTCCTTCCAATATTTAAAATACTAAAAAAGAAAGTCAAAGCTCATTTAAACTGACCAGATTTGATTTTGTTTTTTCTTTTATAAAATACAGTGTCCTAGTGGGACAGGAAAGACTCAGTTTCCGGATTCCTTCCCCTCCCGAAATCAGACAACTCCGCAGAATGTGGAGATGGGGGACTATTGTGGTGCTGGTTTGTGTCAGGGAGGACACATGGGTGTATTGCCAGCAATCTCCACCTAGCATAAGCCTGAGGCTGAGAAGAAGCCCCTTCCAAATAAAATCTCGTTGAAACCACTTGTAAAATGAGTTATTTGGGGAGGAAAAAAAAAAAGCCACTTTTCATAAGAAATGTTTCTGAAGACTCCCAGTCAGTTTTAACCTCGAGTCAGCTTTAATAACAGGCTGGTGAATTGCAGTGCCCTGCAGGACTTCAGGCTGCAGTACGACAGCAGTAAGAAAGAAAAGCAGGACTGCTAAAGATACACTTTAAAGAGACCCCCCCAAACTCACTCTCTCAGCATTTTTATGAGTGTTTCATCTCTACAGCAGAACTCAGCTATCAGGGGATCCCTTTCATTATTTTTACAATGTGTTTGTCATTCAGCTCACTGGACACTTCCACAGTGGACACTTGTCCTGCTGTGTATGGTCATTGAAACGAAAGTGTGTGATATTATGGGGACTGAAAGCTGACTTTTAATTTCACTTCTGTGGGACGTTCACTTAAGAGTCAGACTCGGTGATTCTTGTGAGTCCCTTCCAACTCAGAATATTCTAGGATTTTTTAAAGTATTTGTAGATTTTTAAGAAGATGCTCTAATGTTAAGCGATAAATAGCAAATAACTGAAAAGGAACTAGTGTAACTATGTTTGGAGTTGGTCCTTCTTTGACCAGGTTAGGGAGGTCCCAAAGTGCCATTCAGCCTGAAGGGTTTTTTGATTCTATGATAAATGCCAAACAAGTAAAAGTTATGTTGTCCTTTTAGCATGTAACTGCATGTTCTGTAGTGTGCAGTAACAGCTTTCCAGACCAAGTTTTCCTTAGTAAAATGTTTAAGCACATGTCCAACTGCTGACAAAACCAAAAGAGAAACATTTGCTGAAAGTGTACTCTTAAACTGCATGAATGAGAGGCCTTAGGCTTCTCTGCCTGAAGCTGTCCTGGTGGTGTTAAACCTGACCACTCAGCATGACCACTCACTGAAGCCCAAGGCTAAATCCCTCCCAAAAATCCCAAACCAGAGCACGGAAATATCTTCTCAGGCTTGAACATGATATGCAGTAGACTACATTAGGTCAAGGTCACTCAGTCCAAGGCAGCGTAGATTCAAACTGTTTCTGAAAATAATTTTTCCATGTCTATTCTTCTTCTTTTCCCTGCACCAACATTTGCCCAGCTAATCTGCTAGAATAGGGTTAATAATTCTTTTTTTTTCTTTTTAAAATAAAGTTTGTTTTTATACCTGATAATTTCTCTGACCTAGCCCAGCATGGGGTCATGAAAGGTGTATGGAAGGAAAATGGAAGCTGTAGGAATGTTTTCCCAAGTAAAACAGGGAACAGAACTCCTACCTACTGTGTAGTCCCAGCACCAGGCAGGTGTCCTGTCTTTGTACTCTCCCTCCACGATTTTGCCCCTCTCTGCCAGGAGGATGAGCAGGACAACACTAACTCCTCTACTTCACTCCTGTTTAAAATTCCCACTCGGAATTTTAATTTTCATGTTGGCACTTAATTGAAAATAAGCAATAAAGGGCCTTATAAGTGAAAGTGAGAATTAATATGTACTATTGAATTCTGGGTTTAAGTTACCCCTTTCGCCTTTCTTTTATCCAGCCAAGACTGACTAACTTGCTGACCCTGTAAACTCTGTGTTTATCCTGCTCAAGTAGCAATTAAATAAAGAGGAATTAATGGAAGAGTAATAAATTAACTGCCTCTAGAAATCATCCATCTCCACTCACTTTTTTGATTATTCCTTCCTTGTGCTTCTGTGGTAGTTCCAGAGCAGATCAGTGGCCTCAGGATGGCTGTAACTGCTTACAGGTCTACAAAAGCCACTGCAGAAGGGGTGGCCTCACCTTCGCCTCAAACAATCATCTTTGAGAAATAAATAAAACTACCAAACAAAGGTCTTTTTCCTCTGGAAGCCACACACTTGCCCTGCTTTCTGTGCCAGCCTGAAATTTCTGCTTTGAAAAGCCTGTCCTGCATCAAGCTCCACACCCCCAAATGCTGGCAGTGAGTTTGCAGTTTGCACACAAACAGTTTACAGGTGCCCTTGGCAGTGCTGTGGGTTGTGGGGATCACGGGAGGTGGTGATGCAGAAGGAGAGCACTCACACCCTGACTGTCCTGCAGTTACTGAGAGGGCTATGCAAAACACTTCAGAAGTAAAAGAACCTTGCACATTTCAAAGGTTATAACTTGAGTGGATCACAACAAGTATATGTCACCTCTCAAAGACATCACTACTGCACTATTTCAATTCATTTGTGAGCTGCCTTTACAAGCCTTCCACAGAGACTGCCTCTTCCTGGACATCATGTTGCCTCCCTCCTTCTTTTCTGGTGCAACTGCATTGCAGATACCTCCACGAAGATCAGTTGTGGTATAACTAATTACGTCTTGAAATTGGTTGTTCTCATTTTCAGATTTTGCTAGTTTAATATCTTTGTTGGGGGCATAGAAACCACTCTGAGAAATAAATTATAAAGCCTGTTAGAGAAGTTCACCTAAGGTGTGCCTAAAAGACTTAAGGGTAGTCATCAAAGGCTCAGAGAAAATCTTCCAACTAAAGGCTCAGAACAAGAAAGGAAATACAGTCTTTTGTTTTTTGCAGCTGAAGGAAATCAGTGGCTGTTTGTAAGTTTCTGTTGGCATTTCAAAATGAAAACACCAGGAATGATGAGGAGGAAGGACAGTGAGAGTTTTGTTTGTACAGGCCTGGTGAGAGTCCATGGAAGTCGCAGGGAATCTGTCCTTCACACCAGAGCCTGTCTCTTTGCCCAGCAATCACCCTGAGACACACGATTGAATCACATCACTTGTCTTCCTTGGTTACTGCTAGAGTGGATTGAGATACTTCTTTGCTTTCTTCCATCAAACAAACCAAAAAAAAGCCCCAGCCAAACAAGAAAAAAACCAAAACAGTCACTGCCTTGAGGCTGAGGGTCAGATGCTTAAAAAACTCCATTCTTTGGTGAAAGAGAATTGTTTCATAAACGCTAACATTATGTTTGTACTGTATTCAGGGGATTATTTAGTAGCAATATAAACCTGCAACTTAGCATTCGAATACATTCAAGATGTATAAGTCCCTTTTAAAATGAAAGCATGACCATTGAGAACAATACACAGGTTTATAACCAGCAGCTTTAACATTTATTCTATGTACAAAATTAGGACAGCTTCAGGCTAAATTTTTCTCTCATTTGTATGCTGGCTGTTTGCATGTGAAATAAGCCAGTCTTTATGCTAAAATGCAATGTTTTCCAAAGCGTTAAAGGATTACAAAGTTGTATTTCTCAGGTATTCAAAAACCAGAAAATATAAAACCCTGAAACTCAAAGTCTTTTTTTAAAGTCATGAATTGCAAACATTTGAATTTACAACATTTTTATACCTATGATGCAAGCAAATCAGATCTAGGAGAAACAATGATCATAACTGAGGATGAAACAATTCTCTTTCACCCAGAAGTGTACATCTCTTGTTAACAGTAGGAGTATAAGGAGGGGAAAATATTGTTGGCTTTTGAGGAGATGTTTCTTTGTTTGTTTTCCTAAAAGGGTGGAATTTTTTTTTTTCACTGCATGCTAGCACTGAAACAATATTAATGCACTGAAGACTCCTTTGAAGTGTTCCCCTTTAGGTATCATTAGATGGTACCATGTCACAGATTCCTTTCACTGAATAAAACAGTGATTTTAAGAGATTCTGTTATTGTAATAGAATTTTTCTCTGTTAGATTAGTCTGTGATGCTTGTATTTATACCTGTGTTTTAAAGACTCAGTGATGCAGCAGGAGTATAAGGCTGACATAAAGGACAAGTTGGATCCCTGAGACAGGGGATCGAAGCCTTCATTTTGACTCAAGGAAGCAACATTCTTTGGTTAAGGTAAACTGAGGGCTCCAAACAGAGTAATAGGAGAGTTGAGAACTCTTTCAGGTAGAAATCCTAAAAAAATCATACCTGCTATAGCATCTCTAAGTGAACCTAAAAAATACATGCTAGGGAAAGCATGTATAACCCAGCTTTAATGATATTTTCGTTATAGTCATATAGTCATGTCCAACATGACATGAATAATTTTCCTTCTGGAGAATTCAAACCCAAAGTTTTATACAATCTGAACAAAAAACGAAAATGTTTTAACCTGTTTAGAAGATTTATGCTGCAGATTACTGACCTGACACACACTGTGTGTGATAGGATAAAGAAAGAGCAGTAAGGATTCATTTTCAAGTCTCCTTGTGCAGAGGAATTCTAAGCTGGCTATTCTGAGGCTAATATGCATAGCCAAATTAATGATTTAGTGACAATCCAGAGGTGAGATGCTCTCAGTTTCCATAGGTAGGGAGAAGTGGGCATGGAACACGTCAGTAAGTGCAGCTCCGTGTCTCATACACCTCAAGCCTCCTTGATCACTCAGCTCTTTCTGATACTGCTGTCCTCTAAGACGGCAGTGTAAGAATCCGTCAAACATGTTAAAAATGGAATTTCTTTAAATACTCCGTTACTACTTTGCTACATTGCTACCACTTTGTTAATACTTCATTCATTCGTATTCCAAAGTAATTTATACACATCTCTTGCAAACATCTTGACGTCCCTTTGACTGGAGTTCTGTAATCAAAAAAAGAACTGTCCTTGCTCTACTGTTAATACTTTCTAAGTCATAGGAGGAATAAGCTTTGAATTAAGGTCTGCTGATTAAATGTAAGGACTTTTATGCTACTGTAGCCAGTATGAATATTTGCTGAATCATAATTAGGTTTCAAAGGTCTATTTACACTTGCATTTTTCAGCACATTTCTCTCCACTAGCATGGCATCTGCCCTTAAATGTGCCCTCACAACTGCGGGAGAGCACATATGTCAATGCTTGAGGCTCTCCTCTCCACCCAGAATGTTTACAAGGCAGACACCTATTGAACTACTGTGGATGTAATTTTTATATCCTGCTGTAACAGCAGCCATCAATTGACTGTAGATCACAAACTATAAACTCTGTTTAGTACTAGAAAAGTTATAAGCGTAAGCACTGTTTATCCAATCTCTCTAAATACTTCAACACAGAAAAAAAAAAAAGGAAAAAAAGGAAGCTCCAAAGGAAACCCAGGCTCTGGAAGCACATCAGCCCCCTGACCTTACCAGAGAACTGTGTCACTTCTACCAGTCACTCCTTTGTGCAACACCAACCCTCTGTCTCCTCAAGGCAGGACTGCACTATGCGGCATTTGAGTTCTTGTAAGAAAAAAGAGCCAAAGACAGAATAGTCAACATAAAATCCCCCTTCTCTGGGTCTTGTTGTGTAAGATTTTGATATCACTGTGGAAAAATCTGTGCAGAAATTAATGCTACGAGGTGATTTTTCTAAGTACCAGTAAGTTTTCTTGGAAGATGTTGTTTAGTCTCATAGCATTCACGCCACTGCTGTAGTTGCTAGATCACTCCTGTTGGAGTACATTTTGGTACCCTGGTATTCTCTGTGCAATGTGGAGGGAGGCAGGTAGAGTCCCACCATCCTGGCTGGCTAAGTTCACTGTGGTGCTGTGTGAAGAATCCTGTGCTAGCCAGTTTACTGTGAAATCGTTCTTAGCTCAAGCCACGTAAAAGTAAAATGCAAGTAAAAGTATTCATTGCATTCAGTATATTGGCAGCTACAGAGACTTAAGTGAAGAATGAAGGAAAAAGCCCTTTTAAACTACTTTTAAACTACTTATGGCTAAATTCAATCAGAAGTGGTGTTGCTCCCCCACTGACAGACTGACTCATCACTTTTCCTAAAACATTCTTTGCTTGAGAATCTCTGCTTACTTGTTTTAATGGGTAGAAGTCTGTTTCTTACGGCACATTCTGGTTTGTACCACCAATCTGGCCCTCTGAAGACCTGTAGGGCTGTGACAGACTGGATCTTTCTTTCCAAGCCTTGGTCATTCCTTCATGTTCATGAAATGATCTATCTTTTCATCTCAGGTGAAATAGTTTCACTTTCTTCAGGGAGTCAAGTTTTTTTAACCTAGGTGTCAATTTCTGTGTTTGGTTGGTTAGCTCTCTGACCTAACAAATTAAAATTTCTCCTTTTAGTAAGTAACTCTTTCTAGATCTTTTCCTGTGAAATGTCTTTGCTGCTAAACCTCTTATTAATCACTCTGTGAGGGCCACAGGTTTGGGGTGATCCCCACAAACACCTCATGTCTGAGCACACTGAATGCAACAACTGCTCCATGTACTGTACTCCGTGGTCCTTTGGTCATCCACACCTGATTTTCCTTTACAGAAGGGTCATTCAATCAAAAAAAGATAGCAAAATATCACTTATGAGGTACACTAATGGTTACTTCCAAAGGGTTCAAATTCAGCCAACCAGAAGTCAATCACTATTAGATAAGATCTCCTTGTCATCTTCCATTTCTACCCCTTCTTGTTCCTCTCTAAATGGTACCTGTGCACCATCACATGTATTTTGATTTCTTGGCGTTGTGTTACCTTTTCTCTTATGAGAGATACGAGCTTCAGCTGTGTTAAAAGACATTATGCTTCTGTGGAAATACAACTTTAGCTGTAAAAGGAGTAGTGCCTCTGTCTTGAAGAATGTCATCTTTCGTGCCCTGTGGCTCACATCTAATTAGTGTTTTTTTCCTGTATCTCTTTCCTTATTTTGAAAATTAATAGACTTTATAGTGCACTGGGTAGCTAGGAGGAAGCAGAGGGTCACTAAAAAGATGATTTGAAGTATTCCAGTCCTCCCTTAGGACAAACTCCAGAGATGCTATTGAACCACCAGCAGCTTAAGAGGAAGAAAAAGCAACTCCCCAAAACAAGAGTTAAGTAAAGAGCACAAAGACATTAAAAATCAATGTGCTGTACCTTCTGCTATCAGCCAGCTTGGTCAAATCTGTACCAGTGTGCTGGCTGCTACTGGATAGCTCGTAAAAGCCCATGATCACAAAAAGAAAATTCTGTGCTACAAGTAAGTTAAAAAATTAGAATAATGCTGAGTTTCTGATGAGGAGGTTCAGAGAAGTGAACCTCCTCTGATGAGGAGGTTCAGAGTAGTAACCTACTCACTGTCTGTTCAGCCATTAGAGGAAGTCAATTCCTATGACAGGGCAGTTTGCCAGCTCTGACTTACCTGGCCCAGCCATTTTTGAGTAATTAGGATAATTTCAAAGTAGCCATGTCCCACTCTTGCTGCTGCTCCTTGGAACAGGCAGCAGCTGAGAGTCTTGCAGAACAAGTAACAAAAGTGCAAGTGTGGTGGGTTCTGCTGGTGCACATGCATGGGAAAGCACAGAGAACTGCTCTGGGGCAAAAGTGGCATTTTCAGACATCAAACACAGAGGTAACTACTGTCAGGGGCAAGGGTGGCACTGCTTAGAGCTGCCTGGTGGGAGAATTTGGGTGGAAATTATTAGATGAAAGTTATTAAGTGAGGGAATAATGATGCAGAGGAATTCTAAATTTCCCAATAAAAGCCAATCAGTATTTTCGGGACATTTTGGGAGGAAAAAAAATTGAGTGGTGTTTCATGAAGAACTTGATCATCTTTTCTTTGTTACAAAAGATTTGCAAGAATTATTTGCTCAGCTACATCTTGGCTCTAGTTTAACATACCTGGGCATCTGCCACCACATGATTGTCCCACTCAGAAGAATAATGGGGGTGGGAGGGGGAACCCATCAGCAATCAAGTTTTAGCAAATTACTGTATTTTTCCACAGCACTCTTCTCCTCCCACTCTCTCTGTCCCTGATAAGAGCAAAGATCTTTATATTCTCACAGCTGCTGCTCAGCACATCTTGACCTACAATGTGCTGCTGAGAATATTGGTATAGATCATTAAAAAACTTAAATTAGAGATTTGGATGAAGCACAAAAATTCCCAGCCTGTGAATTCTAGACTAATTTGTTGTGTGTTTGGTTTTTTTATTATGCCTTTAACCAATCTATTTGTATGCAATCTTACTCAGACATAACAATAGAACTGTGTTCATTATAGATTAAGAGGAATTTTGTCAAACCTGGACAGAATGTGAAGCAAAAGTGTCATCAGGTACAGCATGAGCAGTTTCAACTTCACTTATAAAGTGACTTGTGTAACAGTGTAGCAAAAGACACATTTCTGCACCCGAAAATGCTTTACAAGCATAGCAGTACTTTTTCTCACAATTTTCTCATGCTTGTCACAGAAAACTTACACTGTCTGGGAAAGGAAGCGTTCTAGGGCATATGATCTGTCATTAATTTTGCCAGCTTCTAAAATTCTGCAGTTCCTCCACTTCTAGAACGAGCTTTTTACTTCAGTAATTCAGAACGTTCCTTTGAGGAGGAAAAAAAAAGAAAAAAGAAAACAAACAAACAAACAGAACAACAACATCAAACCCAAAACCATGTAATTCAGAATTATTAGGTTTCACATATTTCATATCAGTTTTACCAAAACATCCTAAAGAAATAATAGAAGAGTTAGACAGAAGGAGACACAGAAGAAGCAAAGATAACAAGAGGGGATTTTCACCTTTAAAAGAATGACCAAAAAGGGCAAAAAATTCATAGAAGTTCTGGAGAGTTCCTATGGAAGGCCCAGAACTATATGTTGCACAAATGAGGGTTAGGAATATGGCAACACAGCAGAAGTCAGACTGATGGAGGAATGAAGAGATAAAGGATGCAGGTTTTTACAGACCATATTTGAATCAAGTACCTGGAGAGTCTTCATGCAGGAGCTGGGCCTGGGGGTAATTTTGCTAAATACCTGTTCTCCAACGTGTTGAACTCCAACACCGCTGCTATTTGGGTCCCGAGATCTTCATGTGTGGGAGATGATATCTTGGTGCCTAAAATTAGGAAACAGAGGGATGGCTTAGACACTGTGCATTTAACTGGTTTGCAAAGGAAGGAGCAAACTGCAGACCTGATATTAGAATGGTTTTCCTGCCCTTACAACCCACGTACGTTACAGTTCCCAGGCCGTGCTTTGCTTACTCAACATACAGAAAAAGGAATGAAGTACTGCGTTTGGCATGACTGTACGTACTTCTGATGACATTCTTCTGAAGACAACCTGGTACACTGAGTTCCAGTGAGGGCATTGATACATAATACAAAAAGATCCCAGTGGTTTCTAAAGGCAACAGGCAAGTGAATCTCATGAGCTCAGAAATGAACAGGGGAAATCCAGAAAATCCTTCAGCAAGTAATGCAGGGGGTTTGTGCCAAACCTAAGGGTGCTGGAGGTTGTGCTGAAATCACAACAGGAATATTGTTGAGAGAATACTGGAAGAAATACTGAAAGACAAAGCTCAGCAAGGAGAAGTGTCTGCGTGGGCCAGAATGCAGCAGAAACAAGCAATCTGCAGCCCCAGGAGCAGGGACACTGAGGAGCTTGGTGTGCTGCCCTGAGAGAGGCAGGAAACAAAGGATGGAGTGGCACAGAGGTGTTGTGGTCATGCTCTGTTGGAAACAATGCAGCCAGCGGGGGCTAAGCCAAGGAAGGGTCCAAACTGTGACCAAAATTTGACCTTTGCTTCATTAACTCAAAAATATATAGTGCTTTTCACACCCCCTCATATGCCAACAAAATAAAACCTGCATATGCATTACATGTGTGGATAAAGTCCCTCAAACTCCACCTGGTCATGAAATTATATTAGTTAGAATTTTGCCATTTTTCCACTCTCAAGGTAAACAGTACACATGTGACTTAAGAGGGAAGGATGGTCAGAGGAGACTCCACCTTTTTATTCTGGGACTGTTGAAGGGCTGTGCCCATCACCTCTCCCATAAGGATTCCTATGGAATATGCTTCATTCTTGTGGTGGTACCACTGACTTACCCTTTTTGGTGCCAGTGCCACGGCAATTTCTGACCCGTATTCTGTCACAGCAATCAATAAATCACAGCGTTTGCAAAATACCCTATTGAACATGACCAGACTTAGAGCACTGAATTGCTTCTAATCGGAAATAGAGCCCAGTGACACCCAGCCCCTCTGATCTCTGGGGTCCAGCTGGAATACAGGGCAGCTCGGATATGTTCTGCCAAATTTCATACTCTAAAAATATTTTCTGTGAAAATGTATGATTGTGTTCTCTCAGGTATTTGGACAGACAGATAATATACAGCTAAGAAGGGGAAGATCTTGATTTCACAGGGCCCACTATGTCTGCAGATAAGGGGGCTTCCCTTTCCTAAATTTTTATGTGAGGGAAGAGAACCCTGAAAAGAAGGGGACCAGTGCACTACCAATGTCAAAGACACTCCAGATGCTCCCTCAGAAAAGCCTACTCCCTCTTGGGCTAGTGCAGAGCACAGCATGGCTGCTCACTCACCGCAAGGTTTGGACTGGTTTACTTCTCCAGCTCAATCCTTAGGAGAAGATGTCAGAAGTGCTACAACTCTGCTCTGAGGTTTTCCCAGGGAGTAGCTTTTTGGCCTCCCAAGCTGTTCAGCTTTCCTTTCCACATGAGGCAGGAGGTATATGTACAATCTGCATGTTTTCAGTGTGGGCTCTGCTCCTTTTTGGAGGCAGGGCACAGCAGAACCCTTTACAAAGGGAACACACTCCTTCCTTCTCTCAGGTAGCAGCAGGACCCGTCCAGGGCAAGCACCACGCTGCCAAACATGGCAGTCACATGAGAGAGAAACTTGTCCCCACTCTGGGAACCCGCTGGTCACGTAAATAAAGCAGAACACTGTGTCAGAAAACCACAAGCATACAGTCAGGCTTCATAAAGGAAGGGAAATCCTTCTCTCTTGAACTACAGTGAATTGCTAAGGTGCAACAGCTCCCATGCCCGACTTTGTGACTCTTCCAAAGACAGCGTGAGAAATAGAGGTGGAAATTGCTTTCAGTTATTCATTTCATCACTAGAGAGTCTTCCTTTTTTCACAAAGCGAAGTGGAAGTCACACCTCATCCAGATTTTTCTGGTCTTTTGGGTCAGTTCTAGACAGATCTGTCTCACAACTGTCTCTAACCTGAAGTCTTTTCACTGCTGGGTTTTGACATCTGAATCCAATTCCTCCACGTGCACAGACCTGAGAAGATCTTGATATATAGTGGTTTTATTAGGGCAGTGATGGTGCATATGTGGTTATGCTTTTTTCAGACTTCATTTTCCAAAGCTTAATTTCCTCATCTAAATGAAAACAAAGACACTCTCTGCTTACACAGAATTCAAAGCATCTAGAATGGAGGAAGAATGCGATTTTCTGCTTTCTCTTTAATGCAATAAAGCTACACTGCCCATGTTTAGCTTAGTATATTGTAAAACTCTCACTCTCAAATGAAAACTTTGGTTATTACCCTGGTGGCTAAATTCATACCCCCAGGTGTTTGAGTGTTCTTTCTTCGCCCAAATCTTAAATCTGAAAGCCTCAAGTTAGGCCTGCAGTGAATTTAACAATCCAAAACAATGATTGCACAGAATCACCTGAGTGGGTAATTGCATCAGGAAAAAGAGTGATACCAAAAGATTTTGTTGCATCCATAGATGAGCTACCTTTATAGAAATCCTTAATCTACTAAGCATTTCTAATGGGTTCACTCTAATTCTCCTTCAAATCTTGAATTTATGACTTTAGCTTTAATAAACTAATGCACTGAATTCTGAATGTTCTGAACAGATTCAACTAAAACATTTATTTTAAATAAGTGTAAATTAATCACTGCAAGCACACACTTTGTTTTCTTCATATTATACTGTTTCAGTGTATTACAAAATAGACTTTTATCTCTTGCTCTGCTATTTCAGTTTGTCTTTTATGGATATAGCTGATTAAACTTCAATAACTTAAGGGTAGGGTTTACATTCTCCCTGTTGAATCTTTATGTTTGATACATTTCACACTTGGATTTACTTCCACTTTGCAGACAAATGCAATGTGTGCTTCAAAATTGTCTTCTAGTGCTCTTTACATTTGTATTATCACTGCTAATTCTTTAAAAAGAAGAATTAGATGTTCTCCATTTTTTTATTTTCTTGATTGCAGTACTCATAAAAATCTGGTTTATTAGTCTTTGGAAGAGCATCTTTCCTGCTTTATGAGCTCTGTCCTAACACATTCCTTCAGTCCAGATGAAAAAGATAATTATATTTTTATATTATTAGTATATTCCATATTATCAATACTGAGTTGACAGCATGCAGATCTTCTCAGTTCTTTTCCAAACAATCAGTGTCTGAGGACCACTAAGAGCCACATGACAATGAGTAAAGTCAGTGCTTTTTAAAGGTCAAAATTTTCCATGTAGTCCACATCAAAGCTGAGACTTTCAGTACTGCATTACAGGTGTTTTGTTTGAAAAACAGAGGCATCAAGGTGCTAAATATCTGTGGATAAACTAGTAAGGACTGACTCCTGGCAAAATGACCTGCCTCTCCATCCCTCCTGCCTGCCTGGACCGTCCAAGACGCCGTGGAGCTCCTCAGGGAAGAGACTTTTTGGCCTGTGACTCAAAGAGGTGTTCAGGCACCAGGGCTGCATTCTCAATTTCTCTTTACTCAGCAACTTCTAGTCCAGTCTGGCAAGATCCCAGATGTAACTTATGATTGATGAAGCTAGAATTTCAGGAAAGCATCCAGGATTTTTCACCTAAACTAACATTTTGGAAACAGAGACATATTAGCAGAGGATAACTACCTGAAACTTTGGCTCTTTCTGTGATGTTTTATGTCTTAGTAGCCAGAGAGCACTAGACAGAGCTAAAAAGAAATTATTTCATCTCTGAGTGAAGGCTGGAAGTAGGAAATAGCACTTAAGGGGAGTCAATTATGGTATCTCCATGTTCCATTCATGAAACCACAATAGCCTGAAGTAAGAAAGACAAAAAACAGGGAATTACCACAGAAAGATGAAGAAACTCCTTTCTCCTACATCCTCAATTAGCCTTACACAGATCACTAGCTGCAGGCTGTGGTTTGTCACCTTCAAATTATTTATTATTTGTTTAAAAAAAAAAAAAAAGAAATATATATAGCTGCTATCTGACAAATGGCTTCTGGACAGGGGCTGCTCAATCTCTGCATTCTCATAAGTTTCCATAGCAACAGGCAAATCCTTGGCGAAACTCAAAAGTACAATTAAAAGTAAATAGTTTTTTGTATGCATGGGATGCTTCCACTTACAGAGAGCTTCAAAAGAAAAGGTGGATCCCTCTCAATTACCCATCTTTCAGATATGTCTAATGAGAAATAATAAAGAGACAGAAGAGAAGAACTTTGTGTTCAGAATTGCAGAATTTCCAGCCAGTTTTGCATCTTAGGTTTAAGCACAAGAAAAACAAGTGTTCACACAAGCCAGAAACCCAGCATCTTAAATTCTGCCACTAGAACAGGCCCAGAAGAGGATGACTATCTAGCAAAACTGAGGAATGAAATGCCTTTCACTTAATTCTGGAACCAGTATACACGCTCTTACTCAGCTGTGACAGTGGCAAGGTGTTAAATATCCTCTTGGAGAATTGGAGAACAGACTTTTTTCCCCCATCATAGTGCTAACAAGTATGGAAATGAAATTATGAAAAGAGGGGAAGAGATGAAAACGAAATCTTGGTCTAGCAGCAATTCCTGATGTAAATGGAACTGGTTGAATTCTTTGTCTCTGCTCCTCATCTAACCATTGTCAGCGTTGTGTTCAAGCAGTCAAACCTCCTCTCCAGGCAGCATTTGTGCAGCTCATATCTGCACTGCCTCATCCCCAGACACGGGGCTGGCTGGAGACTGAGACAACACAGGGATATTGATAATAATATGCAGAAAAGCTCTTCAGACACATTGTTTAAAGCCTTTTTAAAAATGACCTAAAGTTGCAAGCTCTGAGTCACAAGCATTTGACAGAGACTTCTTCCTGATGTGTGCAAAACCTGGTTAGGTCAAGTGTAGAGAAGAGTATTTTTCTCTTAAAAGCTTAAAACTAGGTATCCTAGAACAAGGATGCTCTGAGAGAGTCTCTAGATAGCTAAGCAGCTGACATACTTTAAAAAAACATGAAGGACCATGACAAGTAACATATGGGGAAAAAACAGAGAAGCAGGCTTGACTGTAGGAAGATCAGGTGTTCTCTGTGGTTCCTAAACATCCTAACAACAAAAATTGTAAATGATCACAGCCAGAAAAGGACCTGCTCCATTGTCTTGGGCATTTCCAAGCCTAAAGGAATGGATGTCTCATCTCAGCAGAGACATTTGCTGCTGCAGTTTGAGTGGTCTTTAGAAATGCCCTTTTGAGGACCATGGAAAAGGCAGCAATTTCTGCTGTGCTTGGTAAAGATTGTTCCATGTTTATTTATGAGAAACATGTCTGCAAAGTCCTCTGGAGACCTAGCAGAAGAGAACTTTCCTTATTTCAAACAAAATTTAAAATACTAGTGAATTTCCTGTGCCTGCTCTCTGTTAAGTATCTTAGGCATTCCAAGGGATCTGGAACTTTATAGTCAGAACAAATTGACACTTGCTCTGCCTCTTTATCAATTTCTGTATTTTAAAACAATATTTTATGGCCCAAATAAAATGCCTTTACCTTTCTCATGCGAGTTTAGACCTTTTTTCCTAAGTTGGTCTGTCCTTCTCCTCCTCATAGGACACATGAGTATTTTCTTTTTGTCAGCCAGTTAGAGGCCATCAAAAGTACTCTGATCACACCGGAATGAAGGAAAAAATTTCTTCCACACTGGACTCTCATCGCTGTTTTGGTTACATACTGATAAGTATCATATTGCCTGAATTTGCTTTATCAATGAACCCTAAATCTCTAGCTATCTTGCTCATGAGTGCCCAATAACCTTGGAAGAGAAAGTAATAAAGATAAACAATGTCATTGAAATCAGGCTGTTAACTCCAAGTGGCTCTTTAAGAATGATTATTTACCACTAAATCAAATATCAAGGAAAATATTAAAAGGTTACTGAGTCAATAAGATATAAATGCAATAAGAATTTGAAGATGTAGGAGCTGAAGATTTTGATTGTTCAGCATGCCAATCTTAGCACTGCTCTCTAGTTTTATGTTTGCACTTCACATTGCCTAAGAAAAATAATCCTCTTCAAACAAAGACATTTACAAATTTCACTGCGAGCTTAAATATTTTCCCCCATAATAACTTCTCTTATATTACTTGAACTGAAGCATTTACACCACTAGCATCAGCTACCAATTACTTGTGTGCCCTGTGGCAGTGCATCAAGGAATTGAGGCCATCATTGATTCCTCACGCTCAGCTCCACTCAGACCTGAATAAAATTGCAGTGCAGACTCCAAAGGCTGCACATTCTAGATAATGAGAGCTTTTCCCATTACTTTCAGTGATCTTTGTAGCAGATCATTGGACTTCTTTTGAGATATTTTCAGGTTTATACCAGCACAGGACAAGGATCTGATTGGCCAAAGTAACTGGAAAAAGGAACAGGGACATGTTTTAATTAATTTTTACATTTTATGCCCACCACACTTTTCAAAGGGCTGTTCTCCACACTTAAGATTGTAGCTTTATGGAAAACTACTGACTGATGCACCAAAGTGATCCAGTCAAAACCAAGGGTGGTTCTACAGACATAAAGGACTCTCCCACCCTACAGACCCATCTCCACAAGGTATAGTCACACACCTGAGGAAGTTCTCCTGTGAGGCACCTGAAAAAGAATGAAAATTTTTAAACTGGCCTTGACCTCAGAGCATGACACTTAGCACATTGGCCAGGAGACACTTGGAGGCTTGAAAAGGCTCAGCCTCAGTGATCAGCCTACAAAAACCAGATCAACATACTGCAAGTTCTTTATGAAAAAATATGCCAAGAGCCATCTGATTGTTTGCAAGTACTAAAAGTGTGTGAGTTTAAAATATTCAGGTAGCAACAGTAGGCATTTCACCCGTGCTCAGTAACATGCAGTGTCAGCCAAAGTCAGGGAGCCTTTTCTGTAAAGAAAAGCTGGAGAAGTCAGAGATCACCCATGCTGAAGTCAAGAAATGAAGTCAGGAAAAAAAGCTGCAGTCATATCAAGATATTAGGAGATAACCAATGCAGATAAAAGAGAGAGAAAAAAACCTGACTCAAATGTGATTTTTACCTAATTGGTTTTTACTAATGAATTTTTTCCTAATTTTTTTGTTGGTTTTTTTGTTTGTTTGTTTGATTGGCTTGATTTGGTGGGGAGTTGTTTTTTTTTTGTGCTTTTTTGTTTTGTTTTGCTTTGGGTTTTGGTTTTTTGTTGTTGTTGTTTTGTTTTTGTTTGGTTTGTTTTGGTTTGGGTTTTTTTCCTAAATGGTTTTTACTAATACAGTTTCAAGAAAACATGAAAGATATTAAAGTAAAAAAACCAGCCAGTAAAATCAAACAGCTTTAGGGTAACAGAAGCTAGGTCAGGGAAACCTTGAGGAAGCTTGTCAAACTGAAAGCAGAAAAACCAAGCAAAAAATTCTAAGGAAATTATGACAAACCACTGACTAGAGCCACTTCTTCTGGAATCACTTGAGGAGCTGTTTTTAAAAGCCCTGTACATCCCACAAACTTTATTAGCAGAGACTTCCTGAAGTCTGTTATTACCAAAATGATTGCAAGAGTCAGGAGCACAAGGTTTTCTCTTCTGACCACTTGATTTGAGCCCAACCTCCCCCCCATATACTTGTTCACAATAAGCAAGGTCTCACCTCAGATGCAACTTGTCCCTTCAATAATTCACATTGAGCCCACAAGCAACTACACAAGACCATTTCTTAAGCAGCAGAATGCACTTGCTAAGGGAGCAAATCATGTTAAGGAACAAAATTTAATCAAAAACTTGCACGCTACAAAACGCAAGGGGGACACAAAGTGAGATGTTCAGAACAAAGTACTGCAGTCAAGGCAGCAGAGTCATTCCGGAGTCAAAATCTACACAGAGGTCAGAGGCTCTAAAAGTTTCCCCAAATGTGAAAATGCCTGAAAAGTTGAACAGCTCATAAAAGAGCTGAGAGAGAGAAGTGTGTGGAAATTAAAAGTGTAAAAGGTAATTATTAGGTGGTCCTAATGACAGAGTTGTTTATCACATTTTTGTGTCGGAGGTGCAATGGGTGGTGAGGCTCAGGATGCATTCCCAGTGGGGACACAAGTGGAAGCACACCTGTATAACACCTGTATTCATGGATGCACAGCCAGACTAACATGGATGGAGAGCAGCCAGCCTGAGGAATGAGGGCAGGCTCTCACACGGAGTATCACCATCCTTTCACATGTGGGGAAAAAAAGCCCTGTGTCAGTAAAGATGCTTTGCAGGTAATTTAGTAGTCAAAACCAATGGGAAATATGCAGCCTTCATAGGCTTTCAAATCATTACTCTGCTGGTTCTGGCTGGATTGGAGTGAATTTCCTTCACAGTAGCTCATATGGGGCTGTGCTTTGGATTCGTGCTAAAAATAGCTCTGGTAACACAGGGATGTTTTCCCTACCTAATGTTTCCTGTAGTTTCATTTACAATTTAAAAACCTTTATGAAGCACTGAGATACAGGCTGTAAATACTGTATGGGAGATCACTGTGTTTTGCTTGTTGTTGTCCCTTTTGACTTAGCAGACCCACAGATGTTTGCTCTGGCAGAGGGGCAAGGCAGGTGAAAGATTCCCATTGCTCAGAATATTGCTCTCAGGGTACTCAGAAAATCTGGAGCAGTGGGTATGAACAGCAGAGCCCTGGCTCTTCTGAAAAGGACCAGTGGCTCAGAGAAGCTGCAGGGTTTCGTGTCCTTAAATGCTGTTTTCATGAAACATAGATCCTACAGCTGTCCCAGTGTAAGTACTAATTGAATTCCTGATTTTCCAAGAAGTCAGTTGAAAACTTCCAGCTTATTTCCATTAAGTAATAATTAAGTTTCTAAATTCCTCAGTGAGGTAGATAGGTAATGCTCAGGGAGTATGAAAGCTGTTAATATACCCAGCTCTTCTCTCTAGCCTAGAAAAAAACATTATCTGATGATGATGATACAATAGAGTTCAGATGGAGAGAGTGAATTGTGCATGAAAACCACCTTGTAACACTGAAGAGGGCACTACCTCCCTCTCTGAGCTCTGGCTTCAGCTTCCTCCACCGAGGGCTGAGGGAAAACATCACCCAGTCCTGCTCAGGACTTTCTTTCTCTTCATAATCTGATAAATGGAAAATAATTCTGTTTCTTTTGAATCTTACCACAGCCAGTGAGTGGCACAGGCACCAGAGGCATGCCATCACGGAGCTGTGTGTTTCTGCAAAGCGATACAGAGCAGTTAATGAACGTTTCTCACGGCTCATTAATGAATGCTGGCAGTTGCATTGATCTCTCCCTCTTTTCCCAGTCAAGGCTGAAACTTCACCTGTGCAAATCACAGAAGCAGGCTCAGTCCTCACACAGCCAAGGGAGGTATGTGTTCTCAAAGACAACCTGACTTTGCCTCGTCTTCTCCTCCTATTTTTTGATTTATGCCACATCATCCTTGTCGGGATTTACTCGCAGTTTTCCTCTGGCTGGACTTTCAGGGGCTGCAGAGCAGCGTCCTGTCATGTACACTGGTGGTGACAAGGGAGCATGTGTCAGAGAAATTATGAGAAACATTACTCAAAAAGTCAGGCAATGGCAGACCGACCACAGAAACTGTTTTCCCAGTTATTGCAGGGACTCAACATCAGGTTTTTTCCAGGCTGTCCATGTCCTCTCTGACACACAGATCCCCAAACGGCCATTTTTCATTGGATTTGCCAAATAAATGCAGGAAATGCTTCTCAACAATTTCTTGATTGCTATCAAGTCCTAACAGACAAATGGTCAATTTAGAATGACAGTCTGGCATCCTTTTCTTCTAACATGGATGTTTGGAGGGGGCAGAGGACACTGCAGAACCCTCTATGTCTTAATGGCAGTTTCAACTTCAAGTAAACATGATCCTAAAATACCAGAGTGACAAAAAATACTGCTGAGGGAAACACAAATAAGTCACCATGTCATAGTACGTAGTCATCACTTTGTGCAATGTTCATTGACTTGAACAAAATGATGAAACTTTATTCCCTGGTGAGAAGTTGAAGTAGTGCAAGCCTATTTATAGCCCCCAAACATGCAAAGAAAACCTATCAGTCTCTACAGTCCAAGTTCCATCTCGCCTTTCAGTTGTCGTGAATATTTTTGGTTGCAGAAGGCAGAAATAGATGGCAAACTAATTAACTCATTGACTTGATTCTCCCATTCAAAATGTTGCCATCTTTCGCAAATAGCAGAGGACACAAAGGGTCATCCCTTATTGCAGAGCTCAGCCTACTGCACATATTTTGGGTTACACTTTGGTTGCACTGGGTGGCTTTTCCTTTTACAAAAATATCTCTATAAATGCAATACATAAAATAATCTTCAGCTCCAGAAAGTTTATGCTCAATTCATGCAAATATTTAATCCTGTATTACATAAAACATGAGCTGACACTGCACTTATTGTCATAAGCACTTCATTAAACACACTCTTGGTCATGTATAATGTATTAGAAATTGTTTGCTAAAGGAGCAGATCAGTTGGCCTGTATTGGCTTACATTTTGAATCCCCACTAGCCAGGCCATGAAAATAATTTTCAGTCTGATGGTTGGACATAAAAATGGGAGAAAAAACTTGGAGATACAGCAGTTACTCTTGAGCAAATTCAGTCCCAACATGCAATATTGAAATATCAATTTTAAGATGTACTTGTAGAAGATTAATTCATCAAATTTGATTAATTGTGTACATAAAAATGGTAACAGCAATTTTATGCAGCTTAATAAACTAATAGTTTTCACTTTTCCTCAAGACAGTCATCCAGCTAAACACAGCTCTCACAAGGATTTCACTAGAGTCATTCTTGTTCCTCCAGGCTGCAGAAAGATGATTTCCCAACTGGTCTCTCTCTCTAAATTACTCAGGAATGATTACTCAGGAATCACTCTGGATTCTGAAGAAATCCTTCTGCACTCCTCCAACTCTGTGAGGAAGGGGTGCATATGCACAGGTGTGTCAGCACTCCTGCCAAAGCAGAGGCTCACCTACAAATCACAGAAGTACCAATCTGCGTGAAATTCGTGTCCTTCTGGCTTGAACTTGGATATGGGTGTACTAAAATGGAATAGCAACAGGATGCAAGGTTTCTGTAATACTGGAAGCCAGTTTGAGATAAGGATGTGAGTGGTGTGATCATTCCAAAAGGCAACAGTGGGTGAAGTTACACAAGAAAGATGAGTGGGAAGAAAAAATCAAAAGAAATGGAAGAGTGAGCAGAAGAGAAATCCTCCCCCTGTGGTCAGGCAGGACAACAGCATAAGTAGAGGCCTGAGGAGGGAGACCCTGAGAAGGAGGAAGTCAAATTCAGCTTAGTTCTGATTTTTCTCCCTGAAGCTCTCTCAATTCCCCTCACCTCGACTTCAAGGCAAGCAGCCAAGGAGGGACTGCAGCCCTGTGGGCTCCCTGTTTGGCATCAGCTCCACAACCCTGTAAAAGGCACAGCTAATTTAGAATACAATTGTTAAATTTAATGGTTCAGTGTCTAACAAGTGCTGATTAAGGTGGTGTGAGAACTGCAAGGGCGTTGTTAATTAATTAATTAAATAAAGCTTAGAACTGCTTAGATTTGTTAGTCTTCTAAACACTCCCATCACAGCAAGCCCAAGTTCACTGAGAGAGATAGATAAATATGTACACACATATTTTCTTGCAACACTATGCATAGAAATTGGCCTTTTAGAGTGCACACAGGACCTCCCCCCAAAAAAGGATCCAGTATGCAAAGTCTAGGGTTCCATCTGCCTAATGCAAAGCTGTTTTTCTGATAAATCTCCTGTGAGAGAACGGACCCAGTGATCTTCTTCTCCCAATAGATCTTGACTTTGGAATAATGATTGGATTTCTCTCTTGTCTAAATGCATGGAAGGTGATGCTTCCAATTGTTACATACAACTATACCATGCTGTTGTTCTTAAATTATCTGTGAAAGCAAAGAAACCAGACAAAAATCTCTCAACACTTGAGCTAGGTAAAACTAGGCAAAAAATTTGCAGCTTCCAGATACATGCCTCTTCTAATAATTTGGTATCCAAGACAGAGATAAGACTGCAAGTAATTATGTAAAGACAGTCAGTGTCAGACTTTCTACAATAGTCTCACTTGCATATTTCCTTTCAATTGATTGGTTATCTGGCCACAAGGAGAAAAAAAACCAACCCAAACCTCAAATAACTTCTAGCAACAGGGCTCGAAGTAAGAACAGAAGTAATTTTCAGAAACTGACGTTTCAGGAGGTAGGCCTCAACGCTTCTACTCACATTTATCAGTTCCTAATTGTAGCTTGCACAGTATTTTAAACAAAAGTTTAAAATAAAATCTTCTCTGAATTGGGCTTGGTCATTTTCCAAATTATAGTTACAGCAAAAGTTTTTGCTGTATGTAGATTTACTGCCATGAGAATTTTTTTCAGGACATGTAATTCACTCATGGATCTTCTGAAGTGTTTTCTTTTCCAGACTTTAAATAAATGTGAAGCCTCCCATCCAAGCATGACCACCTCTCAGAAAAAAAATTGTGACAACACTTTTCCCTCAGAATTTCTTCACTTTACATGAAATACTGAGGTGCAGAGACTCTGAGGTTGGCAGCCTGCTTTACTGCCAGGATTTAGTTCAGGATTTAGTCCTACTGGCCATGACATGGTGCAGTCAGTAAAGCTGTTAGATAACAATTGCAGTATGTCCCACTTCAGAAATCAAACAGTAACCCTGCCTTTTCTCACCTCATATGCCATTAGAAATAACCATATTTTGGAAAGTCTCTCGCTGTACATGAAACTAATCCACCTGCATCCCCCCATGATTTCACAGGAAAATCTCTGGAGGTTTGGGTTGTGTCTGTTTTTGCACCTCCCCTGCAGCTGAGCACTCTCAAGCCCCCAGCCATGTCTGACCTGGGGGCAGACCCCTGGCTGTTCCTCACCAGCAGAATGGTGAGAAAATGGCACAACTTCACCTTAATCACAAGGTCATGCTGTAAACTACGGCAAGGTTCCCATGCTACTCGCCTCCAACAGAGAAATTCTATTGAATTTCACTCAGCATTCAGCCTGTGCATTTTGTTTTTTGGCAAGCAATGCTCATTCTGACACAGCCATGCTGTGTGAGTACACAAGTGAATATATATTTGCTTTAAAGCAAAGCCTTGGCTTAGAACAATATATAGTGTGCTGGGCATGTAACCTGTGGGAATAAGATTCAATGCCTTTTTAATAAAATCTGTAGGTTCAGGGAGTATGTTTTCCTTACAAAACCTGCTGTGAGAGGAGAAATTCTCCACAAAACTATGCACTTCAGTAAGCGGCAACAATTCTTCCTTAATGTTTTACATCCTTCCATTCCCTCCTTGGTAAATGAGTATAATATACTTTCACTGACTACAGAGGAGGAAGTAATGTAATTTACTATTGATAGATATTGTTGTGTTTCTTAATGCTACATAAACTGCTCTTAACTTTGGCTAACCTCACCCTTATGAAACAGAGTTTGCAAATATCTACTGCCTGCGTTTTTCTGTCCCTGTCTCTTTCATAATTGGGAGCTCTAAACTTAACTATTGGAACTTAATTATTGGAAGCAGGAAGTAATACACACCAGTAAAGGTCTGTGCACACCTCCAAAAAGAGTTGTTTTTGCTTGTGATGCTATAGTCACTAAAATCCTGATGTTCAGATTTGACAACAGCAAAGACAACTGAGCAGCTGAGACTGAAATGTGACCACTGCTGCGTGATACCCCACATGCCAGTACTGTATGCCAGTCATGTGAAGCCTCCATCAAGTTTCTCCACTAAAAAATTAACATTACTGCATACTGGGAGTACACATCAGAAAAATATTCTGGACCCACTGCTGTGTTGTGCTTGAACAAGATGACTGAACAGTTACATAATGGAAGCCAAGCGAGTCCTGGAGCAATGCAGTTTTCCACTCCATTACCAACTCAGACTCATTGTGAACCCCTAAACTGGTTATTTATCTAAGTGGTTTTTTATTGGCAATAGAACTTTCAGGCTATAACTGATAAATTAGTGCACATTTTCTTCTCATTTATTCCTTGCTCAATCCTTGAGCCCAAACAGATGGAGCAACAACAACAAAAACAAAAAAGTGCTTCTAGCCCTCTGTATTTCCACTGTCAGTTGCTAGAATACACAGTCTCAATCTCTTAGAATACTAGCAATTCTGCAGAAGAGGTCAGATTTCATAGAAACCCCAGGGGGTTTAGTGAAAGTAATCTAGGAAAGCAGAAAAAGGTAAGTATTCTCTTCCACACATCAATGCAAACAGCTTAAAGAGAAACAGATGAGCCAGAATACTTGGCATGAAGAGAGGCTCTGTGTAAAGAGGTGTTTCCAACTCATCGTAGGGTGACAGTAATAAGCAAAGTTTTCAAGACAAATACATTTGGTAATGAAATGGCTGCTTCTAAAACCAGTCATCCTGGCAGGCAGCCCATGCAGTGGAGGTGCTTCACACCAGGAAATTCAGCTTTCTGGGCAGTCAGTGGAGGCAGGTAAGCAATTTCAGAAGGGTTGAATCACTGCACAGAAAAGAGCAGCCCCTGTCTGCTGGCAGCTTCACAGGTCTGAATATGCACTTTGTTCAGAAGCACCACTGTGATCTTGAAGGACATGTTTTCAAAGAGGCTTCTCGTCTCAGGAACTCAAAATCTGTCCTTCCCTCCAAGTGCTTGAATGTCCTTGAAAAAGAGGAACTTCAGTGAAAACAGAACTTACAGAGGCCAAATTATTTTTAGCTTCTATTTTACTCTGATCTTCTGTTTAAAATTACGGGTAGAAGTGACAGGTAAATATTATAGCACCCTTTCTGAAATTGTGTTTTTCAGACTCATAGTCACCACGACACCTTGATGCTGACAGGAACAAGGGGCACAGAGAGGAGTTCATCAGACAAGAGGAGTGCAAACTGTCATCACTTCCTTCTTGCCAGGACTGACTAAAGAAACTTCACAGGACCTGCTCTATCAGAAAGTTCAGTTGCCCGAGAATCTCACTCACTGTTTCCTGTGAGCTGCCTCATTTTGCTCAGATGTCAGCGTATTGAGCCCTCTTTGTGTCACAGCAAAGCATTTCATTCTGACTCTCTGACAGCAGTTCTGAGCCAGGCATTCCAAACAATGCTTGGGTAACGCCATTATGAGTTTATTGACCCTTGAAATCATTGAATTTTAAACTTCCGCTCCATAAGGCTTTTCCAGCTTGCTTGTGTTTTGGACTTTTGCAGAGTGCAGAAACTGCTTATGCATTGAAGTCTGTCTGCTTTTTTTTTCTCAAAACACTGGTTTTCTAATCAAAGAAGAGGACGGAAACACATTAAATAAGATGCTTACATGTAGCACTACTCCACAGCATGCATATTATCTCAGTGCTTTATGGGGGAGGACATTTTATGTGCCAGCTTTGCCACTGACTGCGCAGCTGGCCTATAAGGCAATAAGTAATTAATTTATCAGAATCAGAAAGGATTTTCTGGTTTACTCAAACATTGCAACTAACAACACTCAAAATCCATTTTTGAAAGAGACTGGCAACGTCCTGTCTCTTTTTGCTCAAAATAATCAATGAGCATCGAGTTCACTGTTCTTTTTCATCTGCATCTAATGCACCTCTTCCATGAAAAAATGTTTTCACATATACCCTGTGTGCTTAATTAAACCTTAGTGATTACTATACCTGTAAAATAGGAGTAATTTGCATGACACCTGTGAAATGAATGAGTAGAACAACAGTATTAGCTTGCCTACAGTTTTTTTCTAAACCACTGCTGCCACTTCAGCACCTCTGTCATAACACCAATTCTGACAAAACAATAATCCTATCAGGAATTCGGTAACAAGCTGCTCAAAGCTGGTGATTTTGTACTTCATACTGATTCCCTCGGTTTTCCACTCCCTTTTCTTCCCTCTCTCCTTTCCTACCAATCCTTCCTTTCCCCTCCCCTCTCACCACTACCTAACCCTTTCCTCCCCTCCTTTTCCCTTTCTTCCTCTCTCCCTTCCTCCCTGACTCGTGAAATCTGAAAATTCAGCAATAAGCCTGACAAACACAACTTCCAAGGCAGTAAAAATAATTTTAGAAGCCTGAACACCTAACAACCTACTGAATTTTCACACCTGCATGCCAGGTGGGTGAATTACTTTGCGCTTTCAGACAAGACTCACAGATTCAAGCCCATCCTGCAGGAGGATTTGGTGCTGTGACTTGCCCTGTCCTTTAACCGAGTTTACAGATCCCAAATTCCCCATCAGTCATCTATGGACAGAATCAACCCTCCTGTATGGAGGATCAGGAAACAGCAGCACCTGAGTCCATCTCAGAAATGCCCTGGGGGAAGTTCACTGCCTCTGCTAACTCTGAGTGGGAATCCATCTTTTCCTCCTCAATTTGTCCTCCTAAGAAAAGGTCTAAAAGCTGGTTGATGTAGACCCTTCACTTTCCAGCCCTTTTTCCCTTTTCCCTCACTGGATTGAGCGTGCTGGGGCTGGGCACATCTTTGATCTCGAGGGCAGAATCTTGTAACATTCCACCTCACAAATTAGGATTTGCTCCAGCAATACCTCATGTTGCTGTTTCTAAAATAAAGCTTCCCATTTCATGGATGGCAAATATTCAGGTAACGTGAAATTGGAAGCATTGATGGGTAGTTTATGGAGTACATTCTCTTCAATATCTTTAGTGAAACCAGGTCAACTTAATGGGTTCTCTTGAACGAGAGAGAACATTTTTTTACTGTAATTTTCTCCACTTCCAGGGAATCTACAAGAAGATCAGAATCTTCTTTTTCTTCTATAGATTTATCTGACTCATGCACATTGCAGGTCTGCTTTTGATCAGAAATAGTTTGTTGACTTTTCATTGTATTTTCATTTCATAATATAAATGCAAATTATCCTGTATGTACCCAAAGAGGAAAAAACGGTGATTTATATTTTAAAAAGCTCATTGGGGAAAACATTAATATTTATCATTATTCATTATCATAGAAAAAAGTGTAAGTTTTCATACAGGGGTAAAGGTTGCCGTTGAGCTAATTACATTAAAACTGGACATATATTTTCTAGTGCATTGTTTCATGATGTTTAATACACTGAGCTCTCCCATGCTAAAATTAATTACTGTCCTTTATAAAACATAATAAACATTACAGGGAATATAAATCTTGTTAGAAAAGGGGAGTTGGTAATGTAATGTTGAGTCATATGTGTTTGGTTTATTCCAACCCAAAACATAGAATTACAGACTCAGAGAATTAAATGGGATTGGTAAAGTCCTTTAAGAGCGTTGAGTCCAATTTAAATGTATAACACTGAAAATCTAATCGTTCAAATCCTTAGTTCACGTATGAGTAAATACTGAAAGAAGGCATGGAAATACTTCAGCTAATATTCTGCTGAAATAGTCAGTGTAGCAATATCACCTGCAAGGTCTAAAGTTTTAAAAGTAATCTAAAACCTCTCTACCAGATTAAAAGCATTTTAAAAATGCTTTCCCAGCCATTGAAGTAAAGTGATTATTAAAATGTTTAAAATGCTGAGCCCTGACGTATTCTTGATGGCATGGCTTAGAGGAGTAAAAATTAAACCTAAAAAAGACTAATGACAGAATATTAAAAAATCTGCAGGATTTAGGGGGGATTGATAATAATAAGATGGTATTAATTTTCTCAGCTGCTCAGTAATTATTTTTAAGGAAAAAGAATATGGATGTCTACTTAGAGATACTACCCATAAGGGATGTCTTCTACTTCACTAATTTTGAGAGCTAAAATCAATCCATCAGGACTTTTTTTTCATATAGGTGCATAATTCTACTTATATGCAAGACTTTTCCTCATCAAATACATGTTGGATCTGGCTTTTCTCTTTACCTACAAACCAGACAAAAAACCCCAAATACTTTCTGACTGTCTGGGGTAAATGAAAGAGTACAAATCTGGATTCACTAGGATGAGACTTGGAGAAATTAGAGAGAATACATTGTTTTCAGAAACACAATTTACAAAAAAAAAATTAGTTTATAAAAAGGATGGGTATTTATAAACCTTTTAATGCATCATTACAAGGAGACTAATGAGAATCTATATATAACAAAATACATGGAAAGTTTGTACTATTTATGCTGAAGTTTTCTTAATGGTAAAGTTTTAAGCAAATGTAGAGCAGTAAATGCCATGAATTTATCACCAGAAAACTCTGTAAGAAGTGTCTCACAGACTCTTTTAAAAAGCCTTGATGGTGTCCACAAAGTTAGCAAACCCTTTAAGGGCAGACTCATGCTTCTGACACTGATAGTGACACACCATTATTGCTCTCCTTGACACAATAACCAGAACATCAGATTTGTTCGTCTCCCAGTGCTGGGTCAATGGCTGTCAGTGTGAGATGAGGCACAAAAAAACCAAGAAGACAAGACAGAAATGTGTGTTTCTGGCCCCTCTTGCCGCACAGATCACCAGGCTGCCCCTTCAGGGAGCATCCCCTGCTCTGGCCTGTGTGAACTCTCTTGGGTTGCCTGGGTGGCACGTGGCATTGTTCAGCCAATTCCACAAGTGCACAGTCCATGGGAGAGAAGATTTCCAAGCTTGAAAAGTTAATAAGCCTCAATTGTGAATATGCCCCCGATCCTGTCTCTGCAAGCTGTTTCTGCCCCTCACAGCTGTCATTGGTACTCACAGAATCCACCAGACCTTCTTTAGTACCTATAATAAGACAATGACATCAGAAAAATGGTGAAGCTGTGGCATGACCCCTAAAACAGTCAATGCCTCCCATCAGTTCATCTTCCTACATAATTTCTGTACTGTTTCCTCATTTGCATTGTTTTAGAAGAACTAATTATGGCTTCATTTTTGTTTTTCTGTAAGTCTTCACTAACTCAGTTTGAATCACTCACTTTACTCCAGATTTATCCACAGGCAACTGGAGCAAAATTTTGCCATGGGCACCCTTGAATTCTTGACAAACTGAAAACAAAATAGAACTAAAAAATCACCCAGATAAGAATGAGAACTTCAGCAGCTTTCGTTATAAAGAATAATTTAACCAGAATCTTTAGGTTAGAGCTAAAGGCAGCCTTCACAAATGCAACCACAGCTCTGTGTTCCCTGTCTGTGGCTGAGAACAACATCCATTTTTAAGTTTGTTTAAATAAAACAGTAAATTAAAAGCTAACATAGCTCCAGACACTGGTCTGTGCTGCTCCATCTCCAGGCTCTCCTCCATTTCAGTACTCCCATCCTCCTTTCCTTTCTGGGATTTGGTACTCTCTATTTTTTTACACAAGGAGCTGCTTCTGCCTCAGGAGTCCTTGGGAGCCACCAGCCAGCTGCCTGAGGAAATTCCCAAGTTTCTTGACGAATTCACTCTCCTCTCATTTTTGTCAAGCCATCCAGTCCCCAAGGCTCCCTCTTCCTCCAGCAAGTAAATTTGCTACTTACAAAGCTACACTGGGAAACAAACCTGCCCTCTGCCACAAGCCTTGTCCCCCTCAGCACTGACTGTCACACTGACTGTGTGCCCCAGCATCCAGTCCTGAATCCAAGTCCTTCAAGATGTTTTTTGAAGATATTTACAAGACAGAAAAAGAGAGAGGATGCAATTCAACAGCCATTTTTGTAATACTACCCTTTCAGGGTGAAGACAGTTTGAAATTTAACCAGCTGGAGCTTTGACTTGTCAGTCAAACCAGCTTGTGAAGGGTTGTGTTACTTGACTGACACGTATCTCTGCCACGGATCAGTACCAAGGTACATCAGCTGTCAGGGGAAGTGTGAAGCTCATGAGGCTCTCAGATAAACTCACTCTGCTGAAATCAGTCCACACAATCCACACATCAGGGTGTCATTTCCACCCACACGGTTGATGGTGTGTGGTTTGGGGCTTGCCTTCTTAACAGGCATAAGCTTTACTTCTTTGTGTATATTTAGCATTTCTTAAAGATGCAGCGGGTCAGCTTCTTAGCTGTTATGAAATGTGTGCAATGCCAGAAGGGACTAGACTCCAACCTGGCTGCCTCCACAGGAAAACCTTGGATGATTATCTGATTGACAAAAGCACATGGAAAACAGTCGCTTCAGGTGCTGAAAATTTAAGCTGCTTATTACAAACATCTTTCATCAGAAAAGTGTGTCAACACTTAGCCATTCCACTTAGCTAGGTGGAATGGCCGTGGAGAATGCCTGATTCTTTCAAAAAATAACAGGTATTTTTTCTATAACATATGCTCTAGTTCCAGTAAACGTCATCAAGCTTGACAAAGGATTCATCTGCTGAAGTTCTGAGGTTCATTTCACGTGGGAAGAGAGGCATGCTGGTTGCCATAATGGCCCCTTCTGTCCCTAAAATCTATGAAACTATTAAGTCCATGGAATTATGCCAGCTCCTATCCAGCTGCTATTGTGAATTTGAAGAAGACAATCCTATAGTGGGGCTGTGCCTCATCAGCTGTAACAGACTCTGTAGTGTGTTCTTCATTTGGTGGATACAAACACAAACTCAGCTGCTCAGGTCACTGAATGGGGAATAGCAATTTTTAAAGGGCTGGCTCACAAAAAAGAAAAAAAAAAGCATGTTCTATTTTAAAATCACATCTGAAACCACTAAAGAGAGAGCCTAACAGAAAGGACAAGGATTAGTTAGGTAGAAGACACAGGGGAAGAAAACAGTATTTTCTTGTGCCCTTACTGTGCGTGTCCATGATTTCAGAAGAGCACTTTCAGAATAAACCCCTGCAAAAGTCCTCCCTCACACCACGCTGTGACGTGTCAGAAACCTCACTTCAATGTGTGTGAGCAGCACATGGTAACACACCTGGCACAGCAAGGAACAGCCCTGTTCTCCTTCACACCAAAGCTCCCAAACCCCAGGCTGCTGTTCTTTGCTAGAAAGCAAAGTGTGACATTCTAATAACTTTAATTTCTCCAGCTTGTGTGAGCTGATTATACCACACAAATTCACAGGCTGCTGCAATAAAATTACCTTCTGCATCACGGTTTTTAACCTCTATTTGCTGATTAGAAAGCACAGCAAATAAAAATTGCATTCAGAGTTGCATTGCTACATAATTTTTGTGACACTTGATGGTGTCTTTAATATTACTCATGTCCATGAAGTGTACATAAAAGGAACCTGTTGTGAAGTTAGTTTCATGGTAGCCTGGCTTCAATCAGCTTTGAATGACAAACTGGAGCATCATTAAATGCAAATAACTCTTATAACATGTTCTCCTAAGATGTAAAATAAAAGCTAGAAGCCTCTGTACATTGCACAGGAATTACTCCACAGTGTTCTTTTGCTTAAAGAAATTTCAGCTCCTGATATTCTCAAAACTACTTTGACCCTTTGCTTTTAGCAAGAAGGATTTCCCTCACACCATTTTTTTAGTAATGACTTCACAAGAAGTCCTGGTCTGCTGCCACTCTGTATAGACTTGAGCTACACAGCTTTCTGTTTTCTCATAGCCACTGAGCTTTTTATTATGCTGAAAATAAAACGCAGTAGGCTTTAGGATGCTAAAACAAACCTGACCTGTTCTTGTAAGCACCCTTATATGCAAACACACACAGTATTTAAACATCATTTAATTCCATCTTTTTTTCAGCCGTGTGGCAGCTCTGCACATAAAAGCCTGTCCCATGCACACACTGCACCCAGTTCCTGAAAATAAAGGACACACTGAAAAAGTTGCTTCTTGTCAGAGCTCGTGGAAGCTCTTGGTCTATAACTCTGCATATCTTTGAACCATGTAAAGCAAACATCTTCCCACAGTAATTTTACATATAATGACATAATAATAAAATCCATCAGTTGAAAGAGGATATGACTTATCTGCTGCAAAGGTCATAAATGAGGATTTTAATGATGTGAAGTGTAACATCTGATCTTGCAGGCATCAGAAGGAGCATTTAATTGATTAAGTATTTATGAAGTATCAAGCATCACTTACTAGAAATGTTTTAATTTATGACTGATATAAAATCCAACTTCCTAAATAGGTTAACAACAACAGCAATTCTGTGGGAGATACTGCCGCTGTCAATCTCTCTGCAGATTCAGCTTCAGGGTTTGCAGTCTGTTATCTCATCTCTTCTGGTGGAAAATAAGAATTGTATTCTGATCCTCTCTTGAATCTGAGTGGTACCAAGACTAACTAGAAAAGCAATTAATGAGCAGGTGGTGTGCCATGAAGAGACCATCTCCCAGGGCAAGGTTTTCACAGACTGCCATGCCCCAAACCTTGGGGAAGAGAGGAGTGAAGGCGCTTACTTGGGCCACCAATTTTAGTTCTTCCCAATCACAGGCAGCAGCACAGAACATCTGACAGGACACGTTCTACGAACGAGCCTCCAGCACCCTCTGATTGCAGATTTAAGGCTGTGGAGAGTGAGAGAACACCCATCCATCCCTCCATCCATCCATCCCTCCATCCATCCATCCATCCATCCATCCATCCGTCCCTCCATCCCTCCATCCCTGCCAGCAAGATGAAGGGAAGCAGGATGGGAGAGCCTATGGGATGCCTCAGACAGCTGCAGGGATTTTTCCTGCCTAGTGCTGCTGCAGGCGAGTCCGGCTCAACTGGCTGAAGATAAATTTAATTTACTGCCGGTTAAAACCAATGGAGGTTTTAACCAAGACAAAACACTTCCCAGCATCTTTCCCCCAGGGCCTCCCCAGGTCCCAATGTCCCCCCCAGTCCCCTCACCTGGAGCCCTGCCTGGAGAGGTCACCCTCAGCCCTCTCCTGTGCAGCTCCTTCTTCTCACACTCTCACCAGACCTGGCACACCCAGCTCTGGGCTGCTTGGCTGCACCTGCCCCTTTGTGCTCTTCCCCCTTCTGCCCTGTGCTTGCTTTTCCTCACTCCTTTATTCACCCAGGGGTTCTCACTTCCAGACAGCCCCACCTGTGGCTGAGGGGCTCAGCTGGGCTTGGCTGTACCTCCTTGGCACAGGTGGAATTTTCTGGAATGGACCCTGGGCAGCCCCTGGACAAAAAAGTTCACTTCCCAACTGGTCCCTCTCTCTAAATTACTCAGGAATGATTACTCAGGAATCACTCTGGATTCTGAAGAAATCCTTCTGCACTCCTCCAACTCTGTGAGGAAGGGGTGCATATGCACAGGTGTGTCAGCACTCCTGCCAAAGCAGAGGCTCACCTACAAATCACAGAAGTACCAATCTGCGTGAAATTCATATCCTTCTGGCTTGAACTTGGATATGGGTGTACTAAAATGGAATAGCAACAGGATGCAAGGTTTCTGTAATACTGGAAGCCAGTTTGAGATAAGGATGTGAGTGGTGTGATCATTCCAAAAGGCAACAGTGGGTGAAGTTACACAAGAAAGATGAGTGGGAAGAAAAAATCAAAAGAAATGGAAGAGTGAGCAGAAGAGAAATCCTCTCCCTGTGGTCAGGCAGGACAACAGCATAAGTAGAGGCCTGAGGAGGGAGACCCTGAGAAGGAGGAAGTCAAATTCAGCTTAGTTCTGATTTTTCTCCCTGAAGCTCTCTCAATTCCCCTCACCTCGACTTCAAGGCAAGCAGCCAAGGAGGGACTGCAGCCCTGTGGGCTCCCTGTTTGGCATCAGCTCCACAACCCTGTAAAAGGCACAGCTAATTTAGAATACAATTGTTAAATTTAATGGTTCAGTGTCTAACAAGTGCTGATTAAGGTGGTGTGAGAACTGCAAGGGCGTTGTTAATTAATTAATTAAATAAAGCTTAGAGCTGCCCAGATTTGTCAGTCTTCTAAACACTCCCATCACAGCAAGCCCAAATTCCTCGAGCCCACAGGCAGGAACCTGCTGAGCCCATCGGTGTTTGGAGGACATTGGAGTCACTTGTGGGACTTTGGCATCTTGACACTGCCCTGGACATCCCATGAAGGACACAGATCCTTTCAAAAGCCTAATGGAAATTTAGGAATTTGAATTATTCTAGAATCATAGAATCACTAAGGTTGGAAAAGACCTCGGAGATCACTGAGTCTAATCAATGGGCTGGTGCTGTAGGAGTCATAATTAGTGTTCCTGTAGTAAAGTGCAGCAGTGCAAAAGTGCTTTGACAGCCCGGCATGGAGTAAGATGGAGTGTAGCATAGCTGAGCAAAGAAAGGGGGGAAAAACAGGTGAATGGAAGGTAAAATGAAGTGGTATTTGAAAACAAAACTTCCTCCAGTTTCAGAAATAATCCAAACACACAAGTGACCAAAGGCTTCTTCCAGCTGGCTGAAAATCTGCATGGTCACAGTGTGCAATTTGTAAAAGTTACTGACAAACTGCAGAACAATTATACAGTACTAAAAGCATTCTAATGTTAAATTTATCCTGCTTGCTAAGGAGCAAAGGCTTGCAGGACGTAGAAGGAGCAAGGCCCAGCAAAAGATCTCACTTTCCCCTTGACTCAACATTTTATTGCACTGAAGGCCAAACTCTAGTTTAAATTCAGCTACCAAGTCCAGAGCAGGCAATAACACCAATAAAGCTTGTGCCTGGAAGTATTTTGCCATTTCAGCACATTCAGTGTTCCTTCAGTTACTGGATGTTTGAAGAGGAACAGAAGAGAGTGGAACAAAGATGTGTAATGGGAATATCCAGAAATCCTGGAATCAAAAAAAAAAATAAAGGAAATGACTAAGGAGTTCAGACAAAGGAATAACTTGACTGGCTTAGATTGACTAAACCAGAATGGCTGGGGTGGCGTTCAGGCATTCAGACAGAATAACAGGCTAAAAAAATTCTTGTTGTAGAAGTGACAGGAAAGAATATAGAATTTCTTATTTCCTAGAAAATAGGAAAGAATGGGCACATTTCTCTGTTATTTAGATGCTTCCCGCTCCCTTCAGCCTATTCCTAGTGTAATGTGTCCACGAAAATGTCTCTGTGACCAATTGCATGGGCAGCAATGGCAACTTGCCCCTTCCTTCCCCTGATCCTCAAATTCCCAGTCACTGGCAAATCCTGATTTGTATTTTGTGTAGCAGTTGGCATGTTTTCTTTTGCAGTCTCCTATGAATATAGAGATCCCCTGAAAATTCGTGCACAGGTGCACATTCATTTTACCTAACTATTGATTTATTCTAACTGCCACAATGTTCATTTGTATTTTGAGAGTTTTCCAGTTTCTTTTTTTTTTTTTTTTTGTCAAAAAGGCCTCTTTTCAAAAAGAAAGGCTTCTGGCAGCTTTTTATTCTTTTTGTTTTTACATCCAAACACCAGGCAACCATCTCTTTTCTCTGAACTGCTGCATCTTTTTGTGTTCTCTTCACAACCTATTTTCCCATCAAAAAAAGTTTGGTCATTCCTGTGTTCGAATTAATTCTGAAAACAGAGGAATATGTATACCACTTCATTTTTACCCCCTCTGTTTTTCCCCCTTTCCTTGTTCAACTATTCTACACTCCATCTTACACTCTTCTCTCCAGCAGCAAGGTAGGAAATGTTGTTTATAATAAGCAAGGTAATGAACCTGGCCTCCAAGGAGATGTGCCTGACCCTGCTCTGACTTTTAGAGGTTTTCCAGGTGTGGGAAAAGTTGGTCACCTGGGAACCTGAGTTCTGAAATGATTTAGTAAGCACAGTAATGCAGCAGAGGGAAAGAAAAATAGAGCTAAAGCTGACTGACTATTCAATTATTAATCCTATTCATAAAGAATTTAGCTTCTGTTTTGTTTAGCAAATAGTTTGGCAACTGGTCCATTCCTCCCCTATGCAAAGTGTTTGCTCTTTGAAAGGTCTGGAAAGCATTTTTCAGATTTAGTGTTTGTCTTTGCTTTCTTCCTTCATCATTTGCATTTGGTGTAGCATTGTGTGCATACACTTTGTTCAGGCATCAGTCAAGACGCCATGGCTGGAAAATTTTAAATGGAATTGTATCGGTGAGGACAAAGGCAAGACACCAAACATTTTGTCAAGATTGTTTTTGCAAATTGCCAGCCATGGTGAAAAGTACCAGCTGACTGAATTCACCCACATTTTACACAGGTACTACAGAGAGATTTTTCTATTTTCGATATGTATTGGGGTTCAGAACTTCCTGTGAGTCCACTCCTAAGGACTCACAGAGTCATTATAGTTGAAAGAGGCAAGGGGGAGTCTCTAGAGCAAGCCTCCAGCTCGCAGCTCTGTCAGCACTAAATTCAGATTGGCAGCTCAGGATCACACAGCATCCAGCCATGCTTGAACACCTCCCGAGGCAGGGCTCTCTCAGCCCCCTTGGGTCCCTGCTCCTTTGCCAGACTCGCTGCACTGTTCTTGTTTTTATCTTTTTCTTGAATCAGAATCTTCTCCTTTTCAGTTTATAACCATTGCTGCTTAGCACAAATCAAACCAAATCAGATTTTCTTAGTTTCAGGTGTCACAGAACCACAGGGTGGGTCAGGCTGGAAGGGACCACAGTGGCTCATCTGGTCCCACCTCCCTGCTCAAGCAGGATCATCCCAGAACAGGTGGCACAGGATTGTGTCCAGATGGGTCTGGAATATCTCCAGGGAGGGAAACTCCACAGCCTCTCTGGTTTGTGTTTTTGCTCTTTACAGGTGCGATTTAAGACACTGTGTCAGTTAAAACCATTTAGATATGGGATGCCTTCAAATTCCCCTCCATTCTGGCAGTTTTGAGAAGCTAATTTTACAAAGAGCTAATAAGGGAGAAGACCTCACATAGTGGTGAGTTGTTCCAGAATATTTCTCATTACTTTATTTCCTGACCCCAAGACAGAACCCAGCACCTGCCTGCTCCTCAAGAGTGTGCACACACATGCCACAAGCTCACACATCCACGAGCTTTTCCATGGAGACAATAACAAATGAGCAGCAGAAAGGAAGAGCAGGTAAATAACTTACATGATACAATTAACCTCTTTGTGGGAGTAGAGATAATCAACTGCATAAATTAATTTGAGGAATTATTGACTAGTCAATAGCTCTATAAAAAGGGATTTAATTTGTATCCTCAAAGCTCTGCTGCTCCAAAACAAGGAAGCAAAGCAGTGGATGACACGAACCAAGGTGGCCATATCAAAGCAGAGAAAACTATTCCTTGAAGCCTGGGAGTTCAGAAAAATAAAACCCCTGGTACTCACTACATAAAAATAGAAAGAAATCAGGGTCATTTATACAAGAGAACAGAATAACAGTATTGAAGCATGGAAAAATTGCTCCAGAGTTGTGTGTAGTGAGCAATTATCTTAAACTGCATCAAGACTGTGGTTTGTTTTTTTTCTCTTGAACTCAGATAATTAGCTTTTATCCTGGAACATGAGAGGCATCTTGTCTCATAGTCTTGCCCCCCTTGTTAATGATCTTTAGCTAATTACTAGTTGGGAAAGTAGAAGCTGACAATGTACTCAGAGACCAATTGACACACAAGTCATCTGCGTGACTGAGAAAATAAGCCCAGCCTGGTTATAGCCTGTAAATCATCCCCTTGCTGCAATGCTCCAACAGCAATCAAGATAAACAATTACACTTCGCAAAACAACTGCTACTTTGCTCCTCCTTCTGTCAGAAGGTCTGTTTTATAAACCTGGTACTAAAAGTCCTAGCTCATCTTATCTCAGTGCAGAGTGGACCCTCATTGCTGCCCCCAGCATCTCTGCAGAACCACATCCCTCTTTGGTTTCATGCTCTGAAAAGCTGCCTTAAAGCCATACATGTTTGGGGTTTTTTTTCACTATTGCATATACTGCTTTCTTCAGTATATTTTCTACAGAAAAATGTCTTATATCAAGGCTTTAGTCAGTATTCCTATTAAAAGCAATTCTCAGTATTTACTTGTTTAATCTATTTCCATTTTCTTACTTTTATTCTTGCTGTTGGACACTTCTGTCTTCCTGTATTTTAGAAGACCAACCAAATAACCTACTACTGACAAGGCATTCTAATAATGCAATATGGTATGTCCAGAGCAAGGTAAAAGTTATGGAGAAAACTGAATGGCAAAAGACATTCTCAGCCAACTAATTAATTTAAAAAGCAAAATGTGGGTATCTTTTATAGTAAATGATAGTGATAAAGATCCTTCTGGACTGTAGTCTCTAAAAGCTGATTTCTACAAATGCTCCTTCCATAAGTGCTGTCGTAAAGTTATACCCAAAAGTCACACTCAGCTGCTGCACACTCTGCAGCTCATTTAACAGTACACAGTGAAACTCTAATCACCAATTTGTCAAAACAGAGCAAAACACTGCTGCAGTGAGTGGCTTCACACAATCTGCCTTCAGGCTCCAACATCAGGATGTTAGATAAGTGGGTATCTACATCATTAACTCAGGTAGGATGGAAAACAAGGCTCCTCTCTACTGAGGAAAGGAAACTCACAGTCCTGGAACTTTCCCCTTCCCACTTGGACGCTGAGAATCAAAGCAGCCTCAGAAAATTTCTGAACTCTGGGGAATGGAATAGCAACAACATCCTCTGCTCTTCCCTGAAGCACTATGGTCACTAAAAAAATAAACCAAAACAACAAAACAAAGAAAGAAAAACAAACAAAACCAAACTAAAAGCCCCAGCACCCAAATGACAAGTTTTTTCACCCAAGAGCCTGCTACTATCACCCCTGAGGCAACACTAAGGTAAACAAAAGATGCAGAAAGGTGGGAATTACTGTCTGACTGCATGTCATAATTATTCTCAGGCGTTTTGTGTGTGGTTTAGCAGCCCTTTGTGGAAGTGGTGCCTGTTTATTTTACCAGTACTGCTGTCGAGTTGCTCCCCATTCTGGAAATGCAAAGTGGAGAGGATCTGCCTGCTGGGACTCACAGCTGCTTGGGCAGCCTGAGCTTCATCTTGGGCTCGTGTTCATCACTAGAAATACAGAACCTGTAATTTCACACACTTATCCAAGAAAAGAGTGGATCAAAGAAAAAGTGGGGAAAGAAAATGTATTTTAGATAGAAGGTACCAATTTTTACTGCCTGTTTCATTTCAAACAGATCAGACATGATTCTCTCTAAGCTGTACATACATTTAACAAACTGCAATGTCAGAACTGTTTATTGTTAAAGAACAGTGTAAAAAAATGTCATGCCCCATATATCATGATGGATGAAAATGAGCTAAGTAGTTGTGGCATCAAATGTAGGTTTTAAGGCTGTCTCAATTTCTCCTAATCCAAACTAATTTCTAAAGCTTATAAAGCTAAAATCGTACCTCAGCTAAATCCTGCCACAGTGCTGTTTCTAAGCAAACAGTTCCTTTTCCCAGAACACTGCCTTGATAAAGCTGAGACTCAGTCAAACTTATTCAGTGAAACTGCAGCATATTTGGGTGGTGCATGTTATAGTCAGTGGAACCTGAAGCAATAATAATGTGTATTCCCAAGCGTGGGCAGCAGTGATTTAATGCTTTGAATAAAACACAGTGAAAACATTAATCAGAGATCTGTAAAACTTTTATGTCACGTGATCACAATTGATCAAAACTTTTTGCAACCTGGAGTAGTCTTGGGAAGACTTTACAGGCTCTTGCATGTAAAAGAGCCTGTAAGAACATCAGTGATGTTCTGAAACCCTCACTAGAGCAAAATCTCGTGCTGGGGAGAGCTGGATAGGAAGAGGCATCCCAGATGTCAACATCTCTCAGTAAAGCTAACCTGCAGGCATTAATAGGAGCAATTCCCCCATGGCAGGAGGCACATAATATTCTAGTACCTTCCTTACTCTGGGAAACAACTCCTGGTGAGAAAGAACAAGAGCAATTATACCTTCAAGAAGTTCCTGTTATCACTGATGTGATAAAAACTGACTTATTTTCTCCGAAGAAGTTTTAAGTAACCAAGAGGAATGGACAGAAAAATTAAAATCTTGCTTTGGAAAATGCCTTAAACTTGAGACATACCATGTTATACCTTTGCTTTAACTCACTTATAGTGCAAATCCATTAGTCTGAACTTCTCAGGACACAATGAGAGACTCAAACAAGAGAAATTTGCTGGTTTTGGTAAACTATCTGGTTTTTGAGTTAACATGTCGTTTATGAACATACTTTGTGCAGAGAGCCACAGATGGAGGAACTCGTTCAGCTATGTCTGGCTTTAAATTCTAATAAATTTAAAAATAAAATGTTCTTCATTTTCATGTCTTCTGTGTTCAGCTTAGTTCAAGGTAATAGAAACTACTCTACTTCTGGTATTTGACCTTCTAATTGCTCTATTAAAAACTGGATTAATATTGATCTCATGAATGATAGTCAGGCAAAGGCATAACAGCTTTTCTGTCAATCTTTAAAAGAGAAGACAACATAAGGCCTCTCCAGAACAAAAATTACAGATTCTGAATGAGAGGAAAAAAAATCTATTGTTAGAGTTACTGAAAAACTCCAAATTATTCTGCCAGCTTTTTAGCTAAGAATATTTTCATTGCTTGTGAAACTGGAAAAACATGTCTAAAACACAAAGTTAAGATGATCTGCATGCTTCCTGTAGTGAAATGTTTTGAGGGATGAAAGTAATACCTTTTCCATCATTGTCATTTTTCATAGTACAGGTGAACAGACTTTAAGTCTGAGTGACGAAGTTGCCATGTGTTTTCAAGGGAGGAGGCACACAGATACAAAAAAAAGTGAGAGAAGTGGGCTCAAAAGCCCTGCTGTGATTGACTGCTGTGATTTACTGCATCTCTCTCTGCACAGACCTCCTGTGATCTTGATTCACCACTCATCGGTTGTTTTATTGTGATCATTAGAGTCACACTTACCAAAGCCAGACTTAGGTTTTAACTAGAGCTAGATGGCTAATTCAGTGATCCAGGGAAAAAAGTATAAAAAGAAAAGGTTTTCCTTCCAGGTTATGCAGTGAAGGATTGCAGACAGAGGCAGTTGACATGAAAAGGGCATCTGAAAAAATGTTAAAAAACGGCTTACAGCAATGTATTGATGGCATGCCAGTCAGTGATGGTCCCTGAAAGGAAGGAATTAATACCTGGGCTTCAAATTCAATCTTTGTACAGTAATTTCACAGTTGCTTAGGTGGCATTTCTGCCAGGTATGTTATCCTGAAAATAGTCTGCTGCTGGTGCTTCAGGGAAACCAAATGTCATACTCATTTACCCAGTAATTTTTCAGTGGGCTGGCATAGGTCCTCTTCAAGGAATGCCCTGAATCCAGGCCTTGGCGAGGCTGGGAGGGTGGGAAGGGTTGTCCCAGCTCTTGGAGAAGGGTGACATGGCCACACAAACATCGGAGGATTCACTGGAGTCCTCTGCACTGAAGATTCGTGAGTAATTTTCAGCAAAACTACCCCTGCATCCCAGTTTATGGTTTGATTCACACACTTTCCCCAACCTAAAGACAATGTCCTCTGCGAAATACATCCTTTATGTATGACAGAGGTTTTAGCTGCTGCTGTAAGTAACACTATTGCATTCATTCATACACTCTAGGCTAGCCAAGCTCCCAGTTTTCCAGACAGAAATTTCCATTTTTTCCTCTCCTGTTTTTCATTAAAGTGTTGTTGAATGGAGAAAAGGTGGAAGAAAGACATGAGAAATCCTTCAGCTTTTAATGGCAACTTTTTTTTTCCTTTCCATAAGGGAGGCCCTTCCATTTCTATGGATGGACCTTGACTCAGCTGTGAAGTGTTTGAGGTTTTAACGCTGATCTGGGTAAGTAACCCAGGAAATAATGAGGTTGCTTAGTTAGATGATGCATGTGTAGTACCCGGTCTTTCATTTCTACATTTTTCAATTTATTTTCATTTTCTAGCTGCCCAAAAAGACACAATATGTGGTGAATGTAAAGCACTGATGCCATTGACCTTCAACCTGATATGAGCCAAATCCAATACTCAATATTGCAATTATCAATTTGATATCTATATGATAGAGAAGCATATATTAATCTTCTATGTGAAAACATTTCCAACATTTAGTATTTTTCTCTCAAAAGAAATATGTCTTTTCAAGACTCTTACATAACAAAATATAATTTAAATGCTCAATATTACTTCCAGCAGAAGAAGTGATTCTCAAATGTTTACAGATTACTTGGTTATGAAATAGATGTTTTTCTTTGCTATCCAAATTTTAATCTTGGGGAAGTGTGCACAGTATTTCTAAGGAACTGTGTCTCTGTGGTGTTCTTCAAGAGCACAAAAGAAAATAAATAGTCATTAGAATGGTTATTTATAAAGAAAGTCAAAACTATTTCTTACAGAACAATCTGCATTGTATTCTAGCTGCTAGGACTGTTTTACTGCACCACAGGAAAAACACAGAAGAAAATCCCATCACAGGGCAAGATTTATGTCATTCTTGGAAAAAAAAAAAGATGCCTTTGCAATACTATGGTTATTTTTAATCTAAAGCTACTTTAGAGTTTCGTTCAACTTGTGTAAGCTTGATTTAGGAGTGCAGCTCTAGGTCAAAGAAGACTAACAGTATCCAAGCAACAAATGATTAAATAAATTATACTTTTCAAGTTGTCTTACAGAAGAAGAAGGTGTACCTAGCAAAAGTAAAATAAGGGGGGGAGGAAACACAACAGCTCAACCCAAAATCTAGATATATCACATTCCATCCTAACATACAGCACATTTCTGAAGAAACTTTGAAGGCTGAAAGCACAGCCTGTCAGCAATGCACCACACTGCCTCCACCATTTTCCTGTGAGGGAGATTATTTGCACACACCTGATGTGATGTGATTCTTCTTCTTCTTCTTCTTCTTCTTCTTTGACCTTGTCCTACTGAATGTTTTTCCATGGGGGAGAAAAGCAGAAAGAAAGCATCAGTTATGGATTACTTTGATCTCTCTGGAGCGACTCTCCATTACAATCCTAGGGAAAAGGATGGAATTAATGTATTTTTGTGACTCAGGACACCATAATTTTAGAGCTTCAGAATAATCAAAGCTGTATCTGAACTTTGTGTATTTAATGCCACTGATTCTTTTCATTGTTTCTTCTTCTTCTTTTTGGTTTTTTTTTGGGGCGGGGGGGGTTGGTTTATTTTTTTGTTTTGTTTTGGTCTTTTTCTTTTGTTTTTCACAGATATTTTCCAAAGGTTTTGATGGTCCAGAACACCAAGTTTCCCAAAGTACTCAGAGTAGGTAAAGGATACATCAGGAGAGCTTAAAGGTACTGCACAGCATGATCTGGAGTGAAAAGGGTATAGAGTTCTCATTAATCAAATTCTAATATCACTTGTTGAAGTTGTCATTACATCTTCATCTTCTTATCTGCCCTGTGGCATACATATGCATACACATGCATCTGCTGAATATACCAACCTGTTTCTTGACATTCTGTGCATCCAAAAAACATTGAACCAAAACATTAAACCAAAGTAGGATTTAATTTTTATCATTGAATATATTTTACTTTAGCTTTTGTCTCACCTGAATTCTGTAAGAGAGAAGACTTAATCTCAGAAATGCCCTTATACATGAACTTTCTTTTTTTCTCTGGATGTGGCTTTGCTCCTTTTTGAAATGAATTTTTTTTTTTTTAATTTCCAGTGACCTGAAAATTCCACAGATAGTTTCTGGTGGAAATACCAGCACAAAACACTTCAGTTTCTGTAGCTGTATACTTTCTTAGATTCTAGAAGCATAGAAAGATTGGAAATCCTTCATAAAGTAAGAAAATAGTTTGCATTGGATCCAGAAATAAGCAATTATATGGAAAAAGAAATAAGAGAGTGAAGTTAACTGTTACTTCAGTTCCGTGCCTCTTGAGTTTAACTGGGTACCCTAACCTTTGAATTGAATGCTATAGGAAGAAAAAGAAGATTCATAAACACAGATTCTCCCTACCCCATCTTCCAGCTTTTTTTAATTTTTTTTTTTCCTGGAACACAGATCTCTTGCAAGCACATGCACAAAACTGAAACTGCTTTTGCACAGCTGGTCTGTTCAGTGCTACCAGCTCCACACACACACACACTTTTCCCTTCTTATTTGGACAGTTCACTGGAGTTGAAGGCACTTCACAAGATAATTTTGGACACTCCTGTTTTCCTGGTAAATCTAGAGTGGAAAAAAAAGTGCTTGTTTGAATGGGTATGTCAGAAGTTTAAGAAGCTGCATGCGTGGAGTTTAAAAACAGCACCTGTTTTTAAATAAATAAATAAAAAGAAAGCGCAAGGCAAAACCAGTTCATAACATGCAGAACCTAGGAATTAAGCAGAAGGAATAAAAGCCACACACCTGATCCCTGAAGTCATCAGGGAAGAAGCACAAAGGCAGATCAGTGTGAGAAGCAAGGAACATTTTTCTTTGAGACCAGCCAGGTGTTCCGAAAATACCTGGGTTGGGGATCACTGCCTGTTCTTTCAGCACGGTGACATCTAAGGGTGCCTGGGGAGGAACCCTTCCCCATGCCCACTCCCGAAATCTTAAACCCCCTGCGACTTGCAGGAGAGCAAGGGAACTGCTGCACTTTGATCATTTACCTTGCCTGCTCCAGTGAGGACTCTCTGCTGGTGTGACAGCAGTTGTCTCTGTGACTGGAAACTGATACTCTCATCCGACCCAGACAGTACAGAAAACTTTGGCAGTTTCGTAGTGCAGTGTGATTTATTGTGATTTGAGCTTCTTACCTTCCCCCCCACCTCCACCCCCTTTCAATAAGTAAATCCAGCCCTGGTTTTTTTCACCATGGTATACCATGCAGGGTCTAAAGTCTTGACTAGAAAATGTAAATGAATTTTTTTTTTCCAATCAGAATAAGCTCTCTTATAGATAAAATGACCTTCTGAGGGTGCCTGTTATTTATACTATTTATTAGAGTGTAATTTAACTGTAAAGAGCATTGCAGTAAAAACTGGCATTCTCTCTCATGCCATGGTGCCAACTCACAGTGTATTGGCAAATAGCTTAATAGAAATCAGAGTCTTCTAATCAGCATAATTTTAGCTGTTTGTAATAGGCAAGAGGAGTACTCAGAATGTAAAAGTACTCGGATGTAAAAGGACTCTGTTTAATAATGTAGGTATTTTCAATCCTTGGATATTGCAGGTATTCTCTCATTTGAAATTTACAGCACAGAATCTCAAAATTGTACATAATTAGGCAAAGTGTAAACCATCTTCTCACTATCATAAAAATCCCTCGAAGTTGTATTTTATCTGACACCCTCACTTTTCAAGGGATCCTATAAATAATAGCTGTTCTCTTCAGACAGCACATATTTAGGGGCCAGGGGAGAATTTCATGCACCTCTCTACCAATCTTCCACATAAATTTTGAGCAATGTTTCTTCTCTGTGAGCCCTCCCAGCTGACAACAAACACTTTAATGTCTCCTGCCAATATGCTGCTGCTCACAAACAAGGAATAAAGTATTACCTCTCCCCTCTTACAGGAAAGAAGATTTTTGGGTTTCTTTCTCCCATTCTTTTCTGCTTTCCTGCAAATCTCAGGACAAAGTTCTTTTCAGTAGCGTCTCAATTTTTTTGTGTGTGACCTTAATCAGTTTCTTTAAGGAAACTGCTACTTAGTTGTCACCGGACAAAAATATTAGGCAAGTATTTATCGGAGGGATTTTGCCTGTGAGCAGAGGGACATCAAATTTTAGTATAAGCTATGAATTCTACTCACTTGAAAACATAGTACTATACTCAAGTTAAAGAAAATGCAAGCTTCACAGTCAAAATGGATGTTGTATTCTGTCACAGAGCCTGCTGCCTTCAAGAGATAGAACTCCTGACTGTACACAAACACCTTTCACGATACCAGTAAAGATCAAATGATACAAAGCTGACCAGGCTTGCCGTTCCAAAGGAAATTTAAGCGGAGCCTAAAAGATGTTTGCTCAAAGTTTTTCAACAGAACCGTAATTTTAATAACTGATATTTCCCTATATTAGGCAAAATCTGTGTGTCTGAAATGTCCTATAACAGAAGAAAATGCCCCACACAGGAGACTAACTGAAGGTATTCTTAGAGTTAGGAGAGTAAAATGCACAAAAGATTTCTTCTATTCTCGGCATCACTCAAAAGGTATGTTTCCTGCTCTTGTTTCATGAAACTAGCGTTGTGATAAGGGTATAGAACTTTGGCAGGAAAAAAACCCCAACAACCATTCGTTCCAGCTGGTCCTCAGAGATCAGAGGGGCTGGGAGCAGCTGGGCTTCATTTCTCTTTCCAGTCAATTTACACTATCAGCCTGGTCACGTTCAGTAGGAACTTTCGTGAAGTTTACCAGCTTTTGGTGCCCTGGCTGAGTTCATAAAGAACCTGCACGATCCAGAATCATGAACTTCGGTGTGAGTTCACCCGAACTTCACAAAAATTCACGGATCAGTTCATCGAAACGACAGAGGGCAGCTTCAGAACTGCTGGTGAGAGGNTATAATATATAATCCTTCTATAGATACAGATATATAAATAGATATATATAATATAATAGATCTATAGACACAGATACATAAACGTTCCCATGTCCTCTCCAGCGGAGGTGGAGGCACAGAACTTACCCAGAGGTGGCCCTTCAGGAAAAGAGGAGAAGAGACTGAACCCGTG